>VWYH01003353.1:722458-773680 GCA_013399365.1 Pampusana beccarii
ATTTCTGGGTATTTGAGGGAGAGGAGGTAATGGTCAGGTTTCTTTGGAGGATGCAAATGCCAGAAGTGGAAGGTGGTTGTTCCAGGGTGCTGTGTCTGTAGGTAAGATCCATAGTGACCCCGACACCTTCCACTGCGAATGTGACGGACCTGGTGTCTCCAAACAGCTTCAGGAGCCTCTTCTGGGCATCGGGTTCTTCAACGAGCAGGAACGGTGTTGGTTCTGAGGTCGGGGTGAAAAACGAGAACCCAGAATTCCTTTACAGTTTGAGTAATTGTGTCAGAGGGCAAAATTACTATATTTGCTGCATAAATGTGAAGGAAAACTGCTCCACTCGCTTTGTTTCTGTGTCTGTAATTGTGAACGATGCTGGCTCGCAGGTGCCTGGTCTGGAAAAACACCTTTGTTTTGCTGCTGTGGAATGGGTGCACAGGCTTCTTCGCCTCATTTTTGCACCTTCTCTTGTTCAGGTTTTCGGTAAATATCAGCTATGAAGGAGTCACACGTCTCGGCCTTATGAGAGGCGAGCAGCACTTTGTTACTGCACCGAGAGGAAACTTCTCTTTGGTTTGCTCTGAGGCGGCTGCTTTGTTCTCAAAGCCCTTTACCCGGGTTCTGCTGTTCCTGTTTGTGATCGGCTGCGTCGTTCGCGAGGGAAACCTCTCGTGTCCTTTCGCTCCGTGCCAGCCCGGTGCACCAACTCCAGCATTTCACACCTTCTGAAGAGCACGAGAGCCGTCTGCAGAGCAGCTGGGCTGCTCGTTTCTGATAAGCAAAGGTTCGGCCTGGGCTTCCTCGTGCGATTGTGGCATTTTTGGGGGGTTTCCTGTGCAAACGGGACCTGGTGCAGCTGCGGTGGCAGCTCGGGGGAGGCTGGTGCTCTGCTTTGCTGGAGGGTGTCTTTTTTCTTTTAAATCTTTTTTTTATTTTAAATCTCTGTTCTGAAAGCATAAGGTCATGGCTAAAGCTACAGTAATGTGCACCCTTTTGGCCTGTAAAGGATGATAATCCTGCGTATTAGGCATGTTGATGCTGGTAAATTTGTGCTAGAAGAGCGGGATCCCTGTTGTACTCAGGGCCTGCCTCCTCTGGCTTTGCTGCTCTGCAGCTCTTTTGGTGTTAAAAATGTGGCCCAAGCACCAAAACCAGGTGGGAGGAAAACTCCAAATACTGAGCTTTAAGAATAATTATCCTCTCCGTTTTGGGGGGTGAGACGCAGAAGTTGTGCCCGTTGAATATACCACACGGCGTGGGCTTAATTATCTGGACACCACTTATCTGCATCTTCCTGTTACTTGAACCTGGGCCGTATATCCCCAGATCTATTAATTAAGTGGAAAACAGGTTCTATTTCAAGAGCCTCAGCTCTCTGAATTCGCTCAGTTTTCCTTGGGGTACCTAGATAATTGATGTTATAATTTGTTTCATGTATTATTAATGATCGAGTGTAATCTGAGGGCAGGGGGTTTGCAGGGGAGGGAACGGGGCTGCCAGGACTGTCGGATAAACCCAAATTCTTCCCAAAGAAGGGGAAGAGGGACCAGTAGACAATGTTAGTTCGTGTGGATCTCCTCGTGCCGGATGCCCCAGCGGACTTTGCCCACGCGGTGGAACGGCTGGTGTTCCGTGGTTGATATGAGCGGCACGAACGGGCATTTGAAGCCTCCGCTACCTTGAAAAATGCGGCAAATGGGTTTGGCAGCCGGTGCTTTCAGTAAATCAGCCTGCAGAGGTCTGCGTGGTAGTGGTGTTCCACGGCTCCCTTCCCAAAACGCCAGTGAAGCCGAGCCATAGGAAGTGACTGCGAGCAGGCAGCAGGAGCCTTGGCGCGGCCTGGCCCAGCGAGCACCCCTGGGCGAGCTGCTCAGAACCGATCCTTCGGTCAGCCGGGCTTTCCTTACCCCAGCAGCGCCTTTGGAGTAGGAAGAAGGAGCCGGTTTCTTTGGTTTCACCACAACACGCGATGCTTTTCTTGCCACTTTTAGTGCTCAGCGTAAAGCCCCAGTTCCTGGAAACAGCAATTAGTTCAGGACCTCGGGTTCCGTAATTACCGGGCACAGGGGAACACCAAGGTGAATCAATTACAGACAACAGGCTCAGAAAACAAAAAGAAAGCAAAGAATACATCAGCGTTTTTGTCATCTCGTGAATTTTCTGTGTGCTTCTGCTCCCTCTTCCTAATTGACTGAAATGAAATGTCCTGAAATCCTCACCTGCCCACAAGTAGTTCTGTCTTTTGTTTATCAGATGAAGAATTCTCTCACATCCCCATTTATTTTTCATATATTAAGCTTTTACAACTTTAGTAATTACTGTTTTTTAAAGTGAGGCAAAATGAAGTAGAATACAGAAGTGCGATGTCTTGGACTCTTTCAGGGAGGAGGAAAACTTCAAAGTTTTTGTGTGTGTATATTACAAAGAACTGGAAATCCCTTTCCTGACTTGTGTGTACAATATCTGAGGCAACCCCGTGATTTGATTCAAGCGTAACTTTTTATGGTTTACTGTTTAATTTAAATCAGTGTGGTCGGAGTGACGTTACTAGTGAAAAACGAGCTTTTGTTGAGATAAATGCCTGCCATCATCCTGAAAGCCGTCTTCTGTTTGACGTTCGCGCTCCGCCTCGTCGTGTGCGGTGATGAGATGTTGCTGTTGGGCGCAGATGATCGCGCTCAAAGAGGATGAGGGTGGGAGGGAAGCACGAGGGGGTGGAATTGGCTCCGTGCACCGGTGGCGGCACCTTATGGGACGTCCTGTGTTATTTGGGGCTGGTTTCTGGGCAGCAAAACTGCGTCCCCAAAGCGGGGATGGCAGGAGGGGGGAATTCTCAGTTTCTCTTCTTTTCCCCTTTGCACAGAACTTGCTCTGCCGTGTAATCCAGACGGCGTCTGAGACACCGGTGCCTGTTGCATCAGGCTGCTCTGCAGAGCTGGAGATGCCTTCGTGGAGATCACGTTTAACGAGCTCTGTAAATGGTCTGTGTGTAATTACTGCTGCTGTTGGTTTCTCCTGCGAGGCTCTGTGCTTACGCTCAGGTCTGGTGCGGGTTCAGCCGGAATGGAGCTGCTGTGCCCGAGACGCGTGGGTGACTCCGCGCCGTGCGGAGCGGAGCTGGCACACGAACGCTCGCTGGCTGGCGCGTGCTGGTCCGTGGGGGAGCAGCGGCTACGGCGGGCAGACCTGCGAAAGGCTCAGCTGCACTCACACACGCTCAGGGAGTTCAGCCTCGCTCGCACAGCTTGTGTGAGCAACCCCGGCTCCTCCGCCTGGGGAGCGGAGCAGCGCCTTTTGGCCAAAACCAGCCTTGTTTCGTGTGATTTCTCGTGTTCTTTAGATGTGGTGGAAAAAAGAATGAGAAGGTTATTTTTCCGGGACAAAACTATGTCTCAGTAACAGCCTTCCCCACGGCTCGCTGGTATTTTTCCTGCAGATCCTTCGTGAAACCAGATAATACGGTAGCACAACAGCAGGCTCAGAAACGCAGGCACCAGTGGAAAAACTCCACTCCAGACGTGCGGCTCGAGTGGGAGTGGAACTTCAAAAATATTCTTTCTTTTAAAAACACAGAGATGTCTCTTCCTCTCCCCTCGGCCGGGCACGCTGGGCTCTTGGCTCGGAGCCGGCGGTTTTGCTGAGGATGTGCACGTCCCTTTGCAAGCAGGAGGGATGCGGGTGGCGGAGACGCTGCTGAGGCCACGCAGCCAGTCGGGCAGTCGCAGGTGAATTAAGTTCTCTGCTCCTGCAGCCGTTTAATAAAGAGCCCTTAGGAGTTGAACCTGGAGCCCCTGCACATCACATGCCCGTGTCCTGTGCGTGCACGAGGCTTTGGAGATGAGAACAGCGTTTTTTCTCCTTATCATCCAGCGTTTTTGAGGACGGGGAGCTGGCTCCAGGCTGTGCCGGAGAACCCGTCATTTGGGCAAGAAATTCGCTGTTTGCAACACAAAGTGCTTCTGGCTGTATGTGTGTAGAGCTTTTCCTGCGCCCTGAAGCGGGGCAGCAAACACGGTGGGTTTGGCTCGGCTGCTCTTCCCGTCGGTTCTCGGTGCTGTGGCCTGTTTGTCTGACACGTTTCTCATTAACTCTTTGTCAAGGCACCAGGAAGCCTGCTTAATTGCAGGCAGAGTGCTGAATTTATGAGTTCATCTAGGCTTCATGTCCACACATTGACAGAGGTGTTTCTCTGGATGGAGTCTTTTTCTCTTCATTTCGCGGCAAGAATGGACTTTCTGTTTCAGTTACTTCTGAAAGTCATAAATTGTAGCAGACCCTCCCTCCCCTTTATTTAAAAGAAACACAACAAAACTTCATGGCAACAGTTTATTGCTCTAAATCAGCTTGTGGGTCATTAAAGCAAAAAGGAAAAAGGAAAAAAAAAAAAAAAAGGAAAAAAATCTCCCTCTAACTCCTGCCAAATAAAATGCGTACATCAGCCAAGCTGTCAAAGGCCGATCCTGCGACTATGGGATGAGAAGGTTTATTACACTCTGGGCTTCTGGGGAGGGATGTTATAGCAACAGGACGCTGGGCCGCTGACGGCAAACCCGCGGTTGCTCCGTTTCTTCGTGCACACTGGGAATCCATTAAGGGAACTGACGACAGATCCCCGGCACCCCCGCCCCAGCAGCTCTGCCGGGGCCAAGCGCTGGACGCTGCCCATTAAAACCTGAAAGAAACAGCCCAGCAGAGAGCCCACAAATTAGAGAAGCAGGAAACCTCAAATGATGTGCAAAAAAAATTGTAAACGTTCGAGAGAATTTTTCCATAACTTTTGCTTCATAACTCAGCATTTCTGATGTTAATAAATTATGAAACGGAGCCTTTGCGAGATCAATGAGCCCTTTGGATCCCGGTCCCGGGCGCCGTTCCGCGGGCAGCAGATGGAGCTGCGCAGCGAGTCCTGGAACACGACCACAATTTCCTTTGGCTGGTGGGGATGAGTCTGAACCGCAGCGGGGTCCTGGCTCGGGGTCCCCGCATCCAGCCCCCGCCACCCAGCGCGCGGGAAGGGGCTTTTGTTTAACCAGAGGCTGAAGAGAAGGGTGCGGGGAAGGTGGTGGTGTGTGAAGGGACAGCAGGTGTCCGAGCAGGACAGAACCGGGCCTGTTACCGACAGGGAGGGGAGGGGAGCTGAGGGAGCTCGGATGAGCTCTTGGACTTGAAAACAAAAGCGATGGGAGGTGCCTTGGGTCAATACGTAAAAGTATATATGGAACTCACGATCTGCGACAGGGGGAAAGAAAGGTGAACTCGGGTTTTGGCATGTTCGGTGAAAAGGACGCCGTGAGCAATCCGTGATGGGGTGGGTGGGATATGATGGAAGGCCGATCGGAGGCAGAGGAAGCGTCCACAGTAATTAACTTTACGAGAATGCCCCCGGCTGCAGGGCAGATGAAAGGTGATTTCTCCAGCAGCCTACGAGTGCTGGTCTGTCCCAGAGCGCCTGGGCTGACCTGGGACAGGGGGCACAGAGCGTTCTGGGCTGGGGTCTCACGTATGAGACAGGCAAAGCCGCCTGTCCTGAACTGGGATGTGATGGCAGCACGTGATGGTTTGAGGCTTGTGAAAGTGCTACCAATCACTAATTATAAATGTATTTTCTCTTTTCCTCCTCTCCCTTATCTTCCCCCTCTCTTTCCCCTCTCCTTTTCCTCTGATAACCTCTTTTAATGCCTAAGCCAAATTATCCATCTCCGCTGCCTCACCGATTTCAGTAGGCGCCTGGGCGCAAAGTACGGCTGCCGCGTTTCAACTCCACCAAGGCAGATTCTTGCTAATGACGTGTGATTTTCTGTTGTTAGTTTGGTGGGTTGGTTGGTTGGTTTGTTTTTCTGTTTTCCAGATGCTTTAATAGAGCTGGAAGTGGCTGTTTTGACGAGTCCGTCCTGGATCAGGTGTTGAATGTGCTGAATGCACCTCATGCAGGTGGATCCCTCTGCACAGCTGTTTGCCACCTCTCGTTTACCCCCAGATAATGCTGTTTGCCTCCCTTTTCTTTCCCCATTTGCTCCTCCTCAGAGCACCCGTTCTTTCTTAGTGCTCGTTGTGCTTCTTCTAAAAAAAAATATCTATAAAAGTGATCAACCTATGTGCATTCCAAAAGCAAACTTCAAACCGAAGATCTGGCTTGTTACTGATGATGGCTTGTAAACAGCTGGTTTGAAGAATTTCAGCAGAGGAAATTTCTGATTTGCTTCTGGTCTAACCTGGAAGGAGATGTGGTAAAAGGTTTCAGTTTGTTTTTCTGGAGTTTTTTAAGGTGGGAGGAAGAGGGACTTAGAACATTATTCTGTGTGTGTGTGTTTCACGGAGGAAAAAATACATACTGCAGACAGTAATTTGGGGCTGCTACTGGATATGTCGGTATTTTTAAAATTGTGTTGTAAGTTTCGTGTAGAACATCAGAAAAGAGCGTGTGAAGTTGATCTTTAGTGAGAGGTGTCAGCCGCAGAGGGCCGGACTCGCTCTGTGACGGGTCCTGCTTGGGGTGCTCAGCTGGTCTGGGCGGCCGGCTCTGCGAAAACCGGCTTGGCCGGGCGGTTTGGACTTTGTCAGACAAATATTGGAGCATCCTAGTAAAGGAACATTGGAGGTGTTTGCCAGCCTTGGAGATACCACCCGCTTGTCTCACTTCAGCCGGAGGGGAAGGCGTATGCTATGTGTTTGCAAATCCTGGTATTTTTAAAGAACGGTTGTCATTTAAAGGCAGGATTTATAAGACTAGCCTGTGTTCTTGTGGATAATATCTTACTTTCGTTTTTGTTCCTATGATAAATCAAGTATCTAATGAATACCCAGGTGCCAGGGACTCTATAACTGGTAGTTTAACCTGTACTTTGTTTGCTCATGGTCATGGGCACACAGAAAAACATGCTATTATTGATCAGGCAGATAATGCTCAGTGAAAGTTAGAAAGCTACATAAATCTGGACTTATTCATCGAGAGTTTCTAGCGAGTAAAACTGTAGACTGGCCATTCTAAGCACCTTTGCTAATGTCTGTTCCACATCCCTGCCTCCTGTTGTGCCCCCGAGCTTCCAGCCTGCTGCAATTGCAAAGGAAAAACGCGTTAGCAAAAATCCCGGGAAATTCCCTGCCTAAAAATGATGCCTTTTACTCATATGCGTAACGAGATAGGAGAACTTGCAGAATCACTTCACTGTGGCTCAGCCGGCCAGGAGAACTTATTGCCTTTTAACAGCTGTATTGCTGGCGATATTCTGCCCACTCCTTTCTGCTCCAGAATATTCATTTTGCTTTCCAGCTGTTCGGATTTCGAAGGTCGCTGTTGCTGACACAGACACGGCCCATTGGAGAGGGGGCGGTCATACACGGGGGGCCGGGGCTCGCGGTGCCTGGGGCTATTTACGGGGTACAGAGTGTGTGAAAAACAGGGGCTGAAGTTCTCAGGGTTTCATACAACCTCTTTCTCATTTTGATCTGTGAGATTTCACACCCCTGTTCGGTTTTCGAGCTGCTCTCAGATAAAACCACAGGGTTTCAGGTGATTTCGAGCAGGACGCGGTGCTGAGCGGGCGGGCGCCGTGCAGGGCCCTGCAAACAGCGGGGGGATCGGAGCTGAATTCTGGCTTTTCCCAGGCCTGAGTGTCCTCAACAAACTGTTCTAGAAAATGAAGGAGGGTATCTGTGAGATACCGCGATGAAACACAACGGGCTGTTGGTGAAGCCCTGGAGTTCGCCGTGTTGTGTTCCCGGGGTGGCTTCGTTTCTCTGCTCACTGCTGTATGAGTCAATGGGACTGGGGGGTCAGAGGGGGGATGCTCGTTCAGACCATTGGGAACTGCATGCGCGGTACCCAAAGTGGCTTCCAATAAACAGCTGAACGCGGATGGTTCATCCCGGTTTCGTTTTCCGGATGGTTTCTGTGATCACTTTCTGTCCGGTGTGTCCCCCGTCTCCAGTGCTGGCCGGGCTATTCCGCTTCGTTAGCTAATTGGGGGTCAGTAGGGCCAAGACAAGTGCTTTAATCTCAACAACGTTCAACAGCTTCAGTCACCCTCCATGTTCCTAGAAGTTCCCTGAGATAAAACAGAAGTTCTTGTTATTTTAGCTGGAGTAAACTCAGTAGAGCTTTCCAACCCACATTAAGAACACCTTTTTTAAAAAAAAAAAAAATTACGAAATCCAAACTACCTTAAATTGGCTTCCTGTGGCATTGCTGCCGTGCGTTTTGTTCAAAAGTCCTTTTATGCGGATCCTGACACAGGAGGGTTGTTTCTCTCACCAGTTCTGTCCCGAACAAACACCAGTTCTGGGAGGAAATTGGGTATTTTTGCCATAGGTCGGTGTGTTTGGGGCGGGAGTCTCGGCCGACCATGTCGCTCCAGCATCTCTCGGCCCGACCCGACACTTGATTGCTTGCTGCCTTCGCTGGGCTTTAATTTTCCCTTTGTTCCAACCTTTTCTTTTTTTTCTCCGTCTTGAAATAGGTGGGAAAGTATTATCGCATCCCGTGAGATTTTGAGTGAATTAATTAATTGCTAGTAAAAGCATGTTAAGAGCTTTTGATGACTGAAGTAATTTGCAGTGACATGGGCTGGTAGGGGTAGAGGGGAACCTAAGGAGAAAAGGGGTTTCTGTGCGGAGGCGGCGGCTCGGGAGCGCGATCCAGTCTTGCCATCCTCCGGGGGCTCGGCCTCGTTTTGGCGTCCTGTGTCATGTTTAAAATGCGCTTTGTTGAGTGAATTGTGAAGTGGATCTTCGCAAACGTTGGTGTGGAGTGCTGAGCATCTCTTCTGGTTCTGTGCCATCAAACTTACTGTGCTGTCTTAAGAATTAAAACATGCTCAGTTTCTTCCTGGTGAAACAGTGGTTCTCTTTAGACCACAACCGTTTCATTAACCTTTTTTTCACGCCTGGACGCGCTTTGGGGGTTTTTATTTGGAAGGATTCCTCTTGTGCACACTGGCCAAATTTGACATCACCTTCAGCCCCACGGATCCTCTGGTGTCAGTGTTGTGGTTCTGTACATGAAGGCGTCATTCATTACAGCGCTTTTAAAAACATCATTTCCCAGCACTGTGGGAAGTGACCTGTTCTGAAAGTCTACTCAAAAAAGGAACACAATTCTTTTATTTATGATAAAAAACGATCTTGCATGAAAGGGTAAAATAGATGATACGAAGATGGAGCAGTTTAAGGGCCTTATCATGTAAATTAATCCCGTTTGGAGGAGTTCTGTGCTTTATACTCGAGCCGGTGTGACAGCAGAGCCGTGTGTTTGTGTCCGTACCAGCTCTCGTCCTGCGCCTGTTGCTCGTGGACAACCCGGGTGCACAGCCTCGGAGGTTCTGCCAGCCAGGAGCTGCGGGTCATGCCTCAGGGCTGATTTTAGTCTTGTCATGTGCGTCTTTATTAATTATGTACCCCATCCCGCTTTCCCTTTCCTATCTCTCGTTTGGAATCCTGCGTCGCAAACAGTTCTCCGTTCTTTCTTGGTTCTGTAGCCGTCCCTTGGGATGGGCTGACCCAGGTGTTTCCTCTCCTGTCCCTCTGCAGGTCGCCGATGAGCTGGGGACGGAGAAGTTCGGGGCGGACGCCGGGCAGAGCGGCTCCGGGACCTGGCTGAAGTTCATCCGCAGCAGCTGCTCCTGCGAGGAGCAGAACCTGGCGCTGTGCCGCCTCGACGACCAGGTACCGCGGGCACTGCTGCTCTCGCCCTGCCTGGGGCAGCACCCAGCGAAGGCGCCGAGGGCTTCACCCCTGAAATCCCTGCCCTGATGGGATCCTCTGGTGCGGGACTCCGTTCGTGGTGGGGAAGATGGTGTGAGACGCAGGTTACGTTAACGAAGCACAGTGAGACCAATGGAAACCGGTCTTGGTGTTTTGTTGCTGTCAAAGCCGTAGGGATTTGATGTGAGGAGCTGGCGGTGGTGGCAGAGAGCGATTCCACACCGTGACCCCCGGGACCCAGTGGGAGATGGCATCTCAGTCCCCTGAGGAGGAAGGAAAGTAAAGCCCTGCAATGAAAAAGTAAAAACCTTGCAATAAAAGATTACCCACAAAGTAACTAAGCAGCATTGTGATGGTAAGAGCCAGGACAAGCTTTTAATCAAAACCGTTTGCTTTTCCGGAAAAAAATCAACATGTTTACATGGGGAGAGTGTCCTTTGCGCCCCTCCCCAGACCACATTCTGTTCTTCACACTCCTGTAGCTTGGGAACCTTCCCAGGAATGTTCAGGGAATTTTCCTGGGATTTTGGTGAAGTGAAGGACAGCAGAGTCTGGGCCTCGGAACCTGGTGGTTTGGGGTTTTGTTTTTTCTTCCCCAATGTGCAGATTAAAATGCTGCTATTTAGAAAGACAGCAGTTCATATATTTCATTAACTGTTTTTCAATTGTGAAACCAATTTTGACATGTAAAATAATGTTAGCCAGTTTTCTTTATATTTATTCTTACTTCATAGGTATTTGAAAGGAATAGAAGATCCTTGATTAACTGAGATAATTCTGTTTCTCAAGGAGGGCTGGAAAAAAATTGTAGAGAAATGAAATTATTTGCTAAATGGATCTGGAAAATGATACATAACTCCTGGTTTATTTTTTCATGTTGCTACTGCTGCCTTCATGGGGCAAATACTACAGCAGTTTAGCTGTTCTTATTCAGGAGACTAATCTTAAACAGTGTATATGTAATAAATATAATAGCCATGAGCTTGCTTTCGGAATGATAGCTGCTGCTTTTGTTTGTGTTACATATATTGGAAAAAAAGAGCCTAACAGGAGCTACAGTGATGGAAAAAATAGGGTCTCTGTTTAGTAAGTCAATCTTGTGTGTGCATAATAGAGATATTTTATGTGTGTTTTACATACGTATTCTGTGACTGTTGAGGATTCCTAGGTGTGTTACACAATGCCTTAAAAGAGGAAATAAAAAGCAATGTGGCTTGGTTGAAACAAAGGGAAGGCGACTCCAGAGGAGGAAAAACATCCGAACAGAAGCAAAACGAGCAGCCCCAGCCCAGCCAGAAACACCAACTGCCCAGAGCAGCCGCAGCTGAGCCCGCAGAGCAGCAGCAGCAGCATCTCCCTTGTTATTCCTTGGATTTCTAGTGCAGGTCACTGTTTGCAAGACAAGGACATGAACCAGGCACTTTTGGGCTCGTTTTGGCTGGGTTTGCCCATCAGCTCTGCTGCACGCGGCTGCAATTAGTGGCTGGGTTTGATCTCTGGGCAAACACTGCAGCTGTTTTCTCAGTTCTCTAAAGCGCTTTTTTCCCCAAAGTACAAACGTGTTGCCGCAATGAGGCGAAGATGAATAGTAGCTGTAACTCGTATGGCAGGTAAACAGGGCTGTTTCTTATGAAAGATACTTGAATAATGAGGTAATACGGGGACGGACTTTTCTCACTTGGTGTGTTTCATCTCCATCTATTGCCTTGGTGCTGAAACACCATGTTCTTTCTGGGCTGTCTGTCTCAAAACCACTTTTTCTCAAAGAAAAGATGCACAGAACCCCAGTTATATTGTCAACTATTCTGTGTTAAATAAAACTGGTAATTAGGAGAGGTGCCCTTTTGTTGTGAGAAATAAGAAAAGGTAATGTGTGGAATTTTTATATAAGTTATGAACATAAATGATTTATGAATGTAAGTGTTCTGATGTGTTAGTAAATCCAATCTTTTCTGGTGCACAACAGATAAAAAGAAGGAAAGGAAACACAGCAGTAGTTTTAATTAATTCAGACCATCAGTAGCATGATTGCAAGACGAAGTTAATTATTATAATGAAATGTTTGACGAAATTAACGTGACTCCAGAAGAATCCAACTTTTCCCTAGTCGTTAATGAAGCTTATGCTGTATTTCTGGACAGACTGCAGCAGACATGTAGGGATATACATGTAGGGATATACATGTAGGGATATACATGTAGGGATATACATGTTGTTAAATAGCAGCGACTTTGTTCTGAGAACAACCAGCAGTGAAGGGGTCGGAGATGCCGCGGTGGCCGCGTTGGCCATTGAGAGTTCCCATTCTGCAGGGTTTTCCCAGTGTAAAATTTGTGAATGTTTCTATGAACTGGGTGTTACCTTTTAGATGGCGGTTTGTGTTTTAGTGCTGATTTGGTTTTGGGTTAGCAGCTGAAAGAGGAATGTCTGTTAATAGATATTTTGGGTGCTCGTCTTTTTTCTCTTTGCTGGCTGCAGGTGATGGTGTATTAGGAGTTCTGGTTTACAGGGTCAAGCTCCAAGTACTGTGCTTATTCCTAGTCTGTCTTTTTTTTTTTTTTACTTTTTTCAGGCACATTTGCCATTAAAACTCAGTTTGGTCCTGGGAAAAGCTTTTCTTGTTGAACAAGCAGGCAGGAGTGAGAGTTGAAGTGCAAATGAAAACAATAATGAGAAAAAGTAGAATTTTATACCTCTTGTAGTTTGTAGTGGAATCCACAGAAATTAACTATCCGATCTGTGTGAAGCAGTGAAGTGCAGCCTGTCAGAAATCTGTTCCCCTCCTCACATCTCTGCATAAGCCAGGATCTTGCTGCCTGGTTTGCACTGCACAGGGATTTTCAGCTGAGGATCTCAGAGCAGAACGAGATAACCCGATCTTTCCAGCTGCACAAATTCCCGTTTTCTGATGGCGTATCTGGTAGATGTGAGGATGGATGTATCTTCAGTGGAAGAACTGGTTACAAACCAGCAGAAAATTGTGATGAAAATTGCGCCAGTGTTCTGGCAAGTGCAAGGACGGGTTTCTGTGCGGTTTGGGACATCTTGTAAATCACAGGCAGTTAAACTTCAGTTCTCAAACGTTTGGGTTTGTGGCTGTGCCTCTGCCGCCGGTTTGGAACTCTTGTTGAGAGATTTTATGCCTGTTCTGCTGGGCAGTATTAATCTGTTTGCACACAAGATATTAATCTATCTCAATTAATTTGCAGAAGAAATTGAGGGGGTTTAGAGCATGCTTATGATGAACGGAGGCACCTGCACAAGCCAAGCGCATCGCGCTGATCTCATTTTACCAAAAACGGCTTTTTCAGGCCGCCCTGCAATAGGTCGGGGCTGCGGTGTCGGGGTTGATCTCGGCGATTGTCCCACCGGCCCCGGGCACGGCCGCAAAACCTCCGGTACAGCCCCAGCTTCCTTCGTTTGATCCGCGCCGGGGGAGGCGGCGACGGGCGGGACGCGCCGGGGACGGGACGGGACGGGACAGGACGGGACGGGACGGGACATCGCGGCCGCTGCCGCCGGAGCGGCCCCGGGACGGCGCTGCCCGCGCCCCGGAGCNGGGCCCGATCCCGCTCCCGGGCCCGCTCCCGCTCCCCCCGCACCCCTCCGCGCACCGGGAGCGCCGCCGCCTTCGCCGGGGCCGCCCGCAAGTGGCGTCGTGCTGGCAACTGCGCCAACTTTCGCTCGGGCTTTCCCGGGGAAAGCTGCGGGTCCCGGTGCGGATCGCGGTGCGGGTCCCCTCGGCCGAGCCCTCGCCCAGCGCTGCCGGAGCGGGAGCGGGTCCGGCCGCGGGGCGAGAGCGCGGGGGAGGCGGCGGGAGCCGCTCCCGGAGCCGTGCGGGGTGAACAGCGAGCCTGGTTGCGGAGCTGCGGGTCCCCGGGCAGCGCGGGATCGGGACAGGTCACTGCCTCGCAGTACAGCGCTATTTTTGTGTTTAGTTGTAACGCAGATTATTAATCTCTTGGGAGTTTCCCGAACTCGATCTGGAGGAAGAGTTCAGAGCCGCGATTCTCCGGTACCCGCCGAACCAAGCGAGGCTGCCCCGGGCAGCGGTGCCGCATTTTGGGGCAGATTTCGCAGCAGCAGCTCCTGGGATGGAGCGGCCGGGCCCAGGAGGAGCCCGGGCAGCTGCGGTCCCTCCGGAACAGGGGATCCCAGGCCTCTCACTTCATGTGAGGGGAGAAAAGAGGCTCTGGGAAGAAAAATGCATCACAGTGACTCTATAATGCAGCCCACGCAGACGTTTAAGAGTTTTGTGTCTTCCCCATAAACAGTAGATGGGCAGAGACTGAGCGGCAGCTAATTTGGGGAATCTTTCTGGGTAAATTGTAGGCGATATCCTGAAAAGTAATTTTGTGCATTGCTATTAAAGGCACACTTTAAATGGAGGGTGGACGGGGCATGCGGCTGGTACGTGGTCTGTGGAGTCTGGTTTGGTTTCTGGTTTGCTCTCAGATCCGGGTTCTGTGGGGATCAGGAGCTGAGCAGGGACCAGCTGCTCCCTGGGGTGGTTCAGACCGTGGCTGTAGGGGTTGGATCCTCAGGCTCTAGGTGAGAGGGATCTACACGACAGTTCCATGGGGATATGCTAATTCAGCGCTCTAATCATCAGGCCAATTTTGGCTTAGAGAAGCAGAGACTTAAATGTGTCAATTCCATCAGTTTAATCTTCCCTTCGCTGTAACAAATACATCAAGCTTATAGGAGGTAGGGAAAACAATGGGAAGATTTTGTGTAATTTAAAGGAGAGAGGCTGTTACCATAAATACTACTTTACTGTCCAAGCCGCGTGAAATGCTGACACACATAGAGGAAAATAAAGGCAGGAAAATAGAGCTCTCGGTAGCAATTATCACACAAATCAAGTGACAGCCTCCCCTATTAGCTGGAATAATTTGAGTTATTGGTTAAAATGTAAAGTGCAAGTCTTTGCATATTTAACATGTCTCTCAATTTTTGTTTCTGATTCCCAGATCTATTACAAAGTTATTAAAGAAATTGAGCCAGGAGAAGAGCTCTTGGTGTATTTGAAGGAAGGTGGTTATTCCCTTGGGAACATGGCGCCCAGCATGGAAGGTAAGGCCTCGTTTCCCCAGCCAGGACCTTTCTGCCCCTCTCCCCAGCAATCCTGGGCGTGCTGGGAACCCTGTCAGTGCTGAACGGGGCAGAACCTGCTCCGGCACCTGCCCCTGCTGCAACTCTCAGTATTTGTGCTTATTTTCACTCTGTCTCTGGTGAGCACAGCTGTCTCAGTCACTGACAGCAAGCAAGCTTTTATTAACCTCAAGCCATGCAACAGGTTGATTTGCTTCTTCTCTTTGAGGCACGTTGTGGTTTTCAGTGTGGGTGGAGGTGCCTTTTTAATTCCCAGGGTCGCTGTGTTTCTTTAGGTTTAATAAAAATGGGCCAAACGATTCCAAGGCCAGGCAGAGGGCGGCAGGGCCATCTCTAGGATTATTGTTGCAGGTTGTGGACCCCGAAACGCTGCAATGATGCAGTGAAGCTCTTTTGCTGAGGGTCCATTGGTGCAATGAATGAGCAGATGGTGCAGTAGCTGACGTGTCAGGTTTGGGATTATATTTTAAGTGTTCTCCCCAAAAAAGTTCATAATTTTCCTAAGATGAGCACACAGAGATCAATAATTTGTGTATTCTCAATGATGGAGTAACACATGCCTTTTCTTTTTTATGTCAGGGAGAAATCAGAAAGAAAACTCACCACTGATTTGCATTTCTGTTTCTAATTGGCTTTTCTTTGAATGAGCAAAAAGTGCTCCTTGTTTTCCATCTTCGTCATTCTGTAACATTTATCTGTGTCTTCCTGGTAATGTTTAGTGCTTTTGCCACGTAATTGCTTTCGAATTGTAATAGGCCAACATTAAATATTTGACTTCTTAATACTTTTTACTTTCAGTAATGCTATCTTCCTGCTGCCTCGCACCCCCGTTTCGATTCTGAATTAAGAAGAAAGAAAATGCAAAATTGTTCTACACAAAGATAATTATCATAAAAATCTTTTCTCCGAACCCCAGCCAAACACAGCAGACCCCTTATCACTGCAGGAATTTTGAGTAGGGCACTTGAACTCCTTTGAGATTCAAGTCTGGTAGATTAGCATGTAGATGCCACATAATTGTGTTCCCCTTGGTTTCTCTGAAAGCTATTAGGCACTGATTTATTTTTCTGTTACATTCCTGCTTTGTCCTGAGTGTTACTGATGGAACTTAAGATAGACACATATAACCATAGATTTGACAAACAAGACATAGAGAACAGGCAGCAATTTTTTTGTAACTGGATTTTTCTTTTCTTTTTGTCCCTTCTCCCTGTGCGACACTGAAGCTGTAACCTTTTTTGAAGGGCAGCATTTTCATTTGTGGTACTTAAAAAAAGAAGAAAACTTTAATGAGAACTTGTTTTGAAGGGCAACATTTTTATTTTTGCTGCTTCAAGAAGGAAAAAAAAAAACTTTAATGAACCTGAAGTCTGCAAACCGGGTGTCTGATGTAAAGACAATGAACAGCAGGTCGTCTCCGTTCGGTCCTGAGCCTCCTCATGGCGACACGTGCCACACGTGATCGCAGGGCTTTTCATCGTGGTTTGGTCACTTCTCCAATTCCTCTTCTCTTTAAACATTTCTCTTTCCAAACTCAAACATTCTGAAGCACACGCATTTCTTATCATCCATCTTTCCTACCTGTGAAAAAGCTGTTGTGTTTGATGACGGAAGAGGAATGCTGTTGTTACTGGAGCACGAGCCTGTGCAAAACAGACGGGGTTTTCTTCAGTTCAGTGATGTGTGAGGGCCGGAGCTCTAAAATCTGTGTAGCTCTGAAAGTATTGAAATGCAAAAGCAGAAAATGCACATGCCTCAGGTGAACTGTCTGGTTTTTTCTTAATAAAAGTCTGATGGGGCAGCTCCTCGGAAGTGTAAACGCAGCTCTGTTGGCTTCTCCCAACCGAGAAGCATGTTATATCGCTGATAAAGGACAAGGAGAATTAGAAGCAAAGTCTCTTCTCTAACAGTTATTCCTGAGGCTCTGAATGTATTTGATCTATTTACCTGCTCTGTAGTCTCACAGAGAGGACAGAAGGTGTTATTCGGGTTGGTAACACAGGTAGTTCCAGGCTGGGTGCTGTGGGAGGGGATGCCTGCGAGCTGCCCATCTTTGGCCTGGTGCGTAGTAAATGGTTCTTCATGGCTAGTTTTCCAAACTCGAACTGGATTTCTGGTTTCTAGAGGATAGTTTGGGTGAAATAAGATCCAATTTCTCATGCAAATCTCAAACTGAAGCAGGTAGGCGATATGCACTCTGTTGATACTGCTAGGTAGTTCTTTGTATCGTGATTTCCAGGGACATAAATCACGTGAGATACACATCGGTTCTATTCTACAAAATGCCAGCAGATAGGATTTCTCTAGGGAGTAGAGGAGGGCCTGATCCGCTTCGTAGCAATGTCAGAGTATACGATCTATCAAAACTAGTTGAAATGGGAGAGATACGGGTATTTTCTTCCCTTAGGTCTTCTTTTTTATTCAAAATCCCTTTTCGTCTCCCACGGGAAAATGTTGACCCTCTGGATTTTATTTCTTCTCACATCCCTGTTTTCTGCAGTCCAGGAAATGCTGCAGCATCTCTGTGTTTTATTCATCCCTTGTGCAGATGGGGTGTAGAACCACTGTGCGTGCTGCTTGGATAAACAGCAAAGCTTTGCTGGTTGTGTCTCGGTGGTATTTTCTCTTCTAGCTGCGTTTGACTTTTTCCAGTTTGTGGGCATGTCGATACTTTCCGCGTAGGTGTGGAGCACTTTGGGTTTCATCTGCCCACATCGCCGCTCGTCGCAGCCGATGGGATCTGCTCTTTCTTAGTCACCGCAGAGGCAAGTCGCAAACCGCAGCCTGAGCTTAGCTGGGCTGTATCGAGAGAACCGGAGAAAGGAGAGCGCTGCCCGGGCGCAGCTGGGGAATCGGCACTGCCCGCGCTTGTGCTCGTGTCACCTTCAGCAAAATTCGCCCTGATTTATATAAAACGCTGTTTCAGTCCTTAAAGCGCAGCCTAAGTGGTTGTAACTGTGCAGAACTCAGGACGGACAAGTGCAGGGGGTGTTTAAAGCCAGGGTTTGCTGGGAGGCTGTGGGTTTTGAACAGGGTTCCAGGCCCCCCCGTGGTCCCTCCCGTGGGGACGGATCCAGCGCAGCCGCGTCTCACAGAGCATTTCCTCCCTTCCCTCTGAGCTAATGCGTTTTACCACAATCTTTCCTTCGGAAAGTGGAGTTACCAGAAGAAGAGAATAAAGCTGCATAGGAAGCAGAGCCCCCGAGGCAGAGGGCAGAGGGGGACGGGGCGGCGCGGGGACCAGCGGTGCCTGCAGAGCTGCTGTTGGGAGCGGCTGTGGCTGGAGGAACCCGCAGCTTCCCGGCTCCTCACAGAGGTCGTTCCCCTGGAAAATTTACAGCTCTGAGCTGATTGTTTGGCTTGGCACCATGGTCAGGATGCTGCCTTGTAAACTTAATAATAGCTGCCCTCTTTTTAATTTGTTTGACCTTGACTACAATAATTTATTATGTGCATTAGATCTTTTTTTTTTTTTTTAAAAAAAAGCACAACAACAAAGAATTTGGCTCCTTTTTTTCTTTCTTCCACGGTGCTCTGGTTTTGAACTCGTGGGGTTTGATGGCGCTCTGAGCTGCTGCCGCTCTGTGGGACGGGTTAAGAGGATAACTTTATAGTAGAAAGACATTTTCTTAGAAAGGAGCTTCTCGAGGTTTGTGCTGTGGCGATTTGCTTTTCCCGGTGTCTGTCTTTATGAATGCGGTTTGTCCCTTTCTTCCCTGGCAGCCCCTTTTGAGGGAAAGCTCATTCATAATTTCAAAACACCTCATTGCAAACAAGTGCGGTGCTCCAGAAGCAGCCCCAGTATTCTGTGCATCTGCTGATTCTTGTGGGTCTCAGCAGAGGCCAGGACACGAAGAAAACAAGGTCTCTCCTGGTTGTTTGATGTATTCACTTTTTTCTTAATGCCTAAAGTGAAAGCAACCTGTGGGCACAGCCCACCTTGGGTTCTCTCTGCAAATTTCCTCTTGGTTCATGTGATAGATCCTCGCAGAATATCACATCTTCTTCACACCTGTTGGGTAAAACAGTCTTCTTGACCCACCACTCAACATCACCTCGTGTGTCTTGCAGAAGAGCCCGCGTTTCGCTGCGAGGACTGCGACGAGCTCTTCCAGTCCAAGCTGGACCTGCGGCGGCACAAGAAATACGCCTGCAGCGCCGTGGGCTCCCTGTACGAGAGCCTGGGCGAGGACATCAAGCAGGAGGGGCTCGGCGATGGGCAGGTCTACGAGTGCAAGGACTGCGAGAGGATGTTCCCCAACAAATACAGGTACCGGGAGACCCGGAGCCGCCTGGCCCGGTTGCTCCTGCGCGGTCCCGGTTGGTCCTGGGAGGTGTGGGAGCGGGTGGGAGCTGGGGCGGCTGCGGGGATTGACCTTCCCTTTGCCCGCAGGGCTCAGGAAAGGTTCCTCCAGTGTCATTAGCTATGGGGCGGCATTTTGTTCCACTTTGGTTTCACAGGCTCTGATGCTTTTCGTTACCCACTGGTAGAAGCACCCACAGATTATTGGCAGTATCAAGTTTAAATGGTTGTTTTCTGAATTGCCTGTGACTTCTTCAGGGCTGTGATGGACAGACAGTGGCTGCATTGCCTTCTAGAGCATCGGTCCCAAGTATTTCGGTTGGGGATTTTTTAAGCAAATAATGTGAAGTCGTTATTTCATCAGGGGAAAGACAGAGGCAGCAACATCCCCCGTTCAGTGCACTGAGGGCTCGGGTGGACCTGGAGGAGGATGCCTGCCCATATCTACCCCACCCCATCAGTCTGCTGCACTTCATGTGCTGAGAAAGCCACTAAAACACAGAATCTGGCTGGCCAGCATACCTAGATGGTCTTACAATTTTTCAGAAGTTAATACAGATCAAATCAAGAGTGCCATTGGGGAACCGAAATTGAGCATTTAGCAGCTGACTAAATAAATAAATGTTTTGCTGATCCCAGTAGGTACTTGCCTCTAAACAGCATATTAGTTTGTCCATATTTGCTCTAAATAAACTCATAAATCACAGTTAACAGGAACCTATTTTTGTATATGTATATGAAAGGTATATATTTCTTGGTATGTGTAAAAATTTTGTAGTGTTAAGAACACCATTTCTTCAGCGAAATGAATATTGCTGCTTTAAAATGAGTGGATTGGCTGTTTATGAGGGGCGTGTGTGTGAATATTAATTATGGGAGTTGAAGGCAGAGGAGGCTTTGGGGGAGCACGGGCTGGCCCTTGTTCCTGGGCCACCAAATGCCCTCGGGCCACAAGGATTCCAAGTGTTGGTGCAGTCAGTCTTCATCCTGGGGATTTCGCAGGACCCTGTGCCAGGCCCTTTCTGCTCCATGCGGGGATGCTGGTTGTCACTCAGTGTCCCGGGGATGCTGGTTGTCTCACAGTGTCCCGGGGATGCTGGTTGTCACTCAGTGTCCCCAGGGGTGTCTGAAGAGAGCAAGAGCAGCGCAGTCTCCAGGACAATGTGCAGGCTGAGTGGATTCCTGGGTTTCTGAATCCCTCCGGCTCCGTGGAAGTGCCCAGGAGTTACCTGCGGCAAAGGTGTCCTGTAGCGCTTAGTGAAGACTGGCAGGATTTTGCAGTAATGTTGAGTTTTAATGTTCCTATTAAAGATGTAGCCATGCTTTAAAGTTCCATAGGAATGGTTTAATATCAATCTCTAGGGGATTTCAGGCAGCAGCAGATTTCCAGTAAGTTTGTCAGAATTCACGGTGAGAAAGAGAGTTCATAACTCGATGAAACTCCACCGAAGGCAGCGAAGGATGCAAAGCTTCTTCCTTTGTTTCTGAGGACTGGCCTGAGAGGTGCAGCATTTCCAGCGCCCTCGGTACATTTCACAGCACTCGGTCTTCACCGGGATGGTTTCCAGGCTCCAGAGCGGCCTCGGTGCCACCGGTGATGCCGTCCCTTGGTGTCCCCACGGGCTGAGCGTGGGGACAGGGGTGGGCGCAGGGAGGGAGAGCACCCCGTTCTCTGAAAAGCCGTCGCTGCCCTGGCCCCGTTCCAGCAGCCGCTTTGCTTCGCCATCATCATCCTCCTGGCCTGGGAGAAGCTGCCAGTTGGCAGAAGTCGAAATTGCCGAGTTAAGTAATAAAAGATGTCTGACATTTAGAAGTGAAACGTGTTTGCACCTTATCACGTTTCTTTCCAACGTTAAGTTGCTGTGTTCTGGGAAGCCGTGGGCTTTGTGCCCATGAAAACGGCAACGTGATAGTCTCAGCAGCAACAGCTAATATCTTGTCTTTCCCGGCGGGGATGCCATAGGAGTCTTGGTCACAAAGTGCTCATTTTTCCCTTCAGGAACCTGCAGGGTCAGATCTAGTTTTACCTTCCTTTTCCCCCTTGTAAACGGACTCAGGTTTTTAATAAGAAATACCATAAAACACAGCGACGTTTTGAGGCAGAATAGGGCAGTGAAATAAATGCCGAAAACCGAAACGGCATTTGTGTCTCGCTGCCCCTCTCATGGTCCATGAGCCGCTCACCTGCTTTAAACGGAGTTCTGAGCGGTGAGGCCTGGAAACCCCCGGGCTTGCGGCCGTTTCTCTGTCACCGTCTATAATCTTCTCTCTGGGTTTCAAACCTCGCTGACATGGGCAGGAGCCATGTGTCAGTGTGTGCCATGTGTGTGCTGTGGTGGTCTGTGCCGTGTGTGTGCCGTGCCGTGTGTGTGCCGTGCCGTGTGTGTGCCGTGTCGGTGTGTGGCGTGTGTGTGTGCCGTGTGTGTGTGCCGTGTGTGTGNCAGTGTCCCAAGGCTTTCAACTGGAAATCCAACCTGATTCGGCACCAAATGTCTCACGACAGCGGGAAACGGTTTGAATGTGAAAACTGTGTTAAGGTACGGGGCAGGACGCTTTGCCTCGGGCAGGGTGCGGGGGCCTGGGGAAGAGGCCCGGGGTGGCACACGCCAGCACGGTTTGCGGCCCGGCCGTGGTGCGGTGACACAGGGACAGCTCCGTGTGGCTGTGGAGCTCACTCTTGCCCCGAGGAACTCGCCTCTGGGTGCTGGAGCATCTCGCGGGGTGGCAGGTGGCACTGTGCAGAGGTGAACACCTGCGCTCCCCACGCCAGGGGCGGTGGTGGCAACGAACAGCAAACATCACCAAGCTTTTCAGGTGCACGCTCTTCCCCTGCCGCTGTGCCCCCCCCTCAAGGCGTTTTGTCCCCCAGGTGTTCACGGACCCCAGCAACCTGCAGCGGCACATCCGCTCGCAGCACGTGGGCGCGCGGGCGCACGCCTGCCCCGACTGCGGCAAGACCTTCGCCACCTCCTCGGGCCTCAAGCAGCACAAGCACATCCACAGCACCGTCAAACCTTTCATATGTAAGTTGTCCTGTAACCGCTCGGATCCCGGGGGCCCCCGCCCCGGTACGAGCTGCCCCTCTGTGAGCAGCCGCAGTCGTTTCGTAGGTCAGAGCACAAGATGAAATTCCACAGCCTTTTTTTTTCTTTCTGCGTGTTTTTTCAGTAAACATTCGTGGCAGTTTTTGACTTTCTTGACGAGTTAAAAGCTGAGTCTCTCAGCGGTCCTAGCGATGCCATTTGCTCGTATCTTTTCTTCCTCTCATCTCTTTTTTTTCCCTTAATAATTTTGGAACGTTCATGTTGGTGACATAAATAAATAGCTGACACAGCCTGATCGAAATGTTTTTCAGGGGTGCCTCAAATCCTGTAGCTGTAGTAAAGGATTTGGAATAGTCATGGACACGAGAAGAAGGTGTTTTTTAGAAAGAGTTTTTTTCCTTCTTTATTTACTGCATGTTTCATCTAGATAATGCTTGGGAGCCAAATAAATAGCAGATTAGCTGTGTCCTCAGTGCTCTCTTTAGTGCAGCATTTCCACAAGGGCCTTTTCCCCTGGGAGCCGTTCATCTCATCCCTTGTCATTCGCAGGGTTGTATATTTTTTTAATTGACACAGCACCTATTGGGTTTTGATAACTGTGCAGAACAGTGGCCTGTGTCACAACAAAGCTCTCGGAACTGCAGGGGCTCCTTCCCAACGCTCCCGGCCAGCGCGGTTCAGGCACAGAACGGGATCTGGGTTTGATTCCGGGCTTTGATGTTACGGTGGGGAAGCCACTGAACCCACTGCTGCCTTTTTTCCCCCTGTTGCTGTAATGGGAACAGTATGCAGGAGTATCCTGGGAGACTCGTTTCATTAATGTGCTCCGAGATAATCAGATGGGTGTCAGTGGAGGAAGAAAAAATACTCTTATTGCTCATTTTGATGCAATCCTTCATTAGTTGACGGGCACATGAAAGAGATAATTTGGATCTCATAGCATTGCTGCAGTGAGATGAATGATTTCTTCTCATAATCTCCTCACTCTCACCTCATAAGAATTAGGGGTTGTCAGTCTAGATCAGTGTGTAGAGCAGCGCGAGGCGGATTCCGCCGGGTTCAGATGTGCCAGGTGGAGTCACATGCGTGAGTATGGAACCCATTAGCGGGGAATGAGGAGTCTCCGCGACGCTTTTCTCTCCTGTTCCATGGGAGAAAAGAGCGTGTGCGTGTGTTTGGTTGGCTTTTTTACACTGCTATACTTGGCTTTAAAAAAATCCCCAAACTGTAACTTTATAAGCGCAGAACATAGAACAGCAAGAGAGGGACAGCACACGCAGAGTTATTAAATCATTGTATAACTGGAGACTCAAACAAAACTTTTCCATTTTTCCTTATTTTAGGATGATGATGCGAGTCCTCATACCTGTCACGCTTTTCTTTAGAGGATTTCATTATGCTTTAATAATCTTTGCTTGGAATTTCAATAGAAGGGACTTCCGCTTGTGTTTTCAGAGCTGCCAGTGATGTGTTCTCCTGGCAGTCATTTGATATTCAAGCACTGGTGTAAATTCTAAAGATTTAGGAAAAAATAAAGGGAAAGTCACGCTTGCATGTACCTGTCAGTGAAGGCGGGAGGGAGGGATGAGGGAGGGCGACTTTGTCCTGGGCGGGAGGACGGGGTGTGAGGAGAGCCTGGGGTTGGGTGGACAGCACCCCTTCCCTCTCTTTGTCTCGCTTTCCATGTTCACGAAGTGGTGATAACAGCAATTCTCCTGAGAAAGAACTGCGTGAATTCACTGAGCAGTAGAATTTACTCCTATGTTGAAAGAGGCATCAGATCATAAAAAGTTACAGTGTTTTGATATATAGAAAAGTTTGGGTGGGATTTTTTTCTTACTTTGCCCTGTTCTTTCCACGCCAGCAAAGTCTGTAGGTGAAAGAGGTCGTTAAAAAATCACATTTTGAGAGCTTGGTATTTACAGATTGTTAAAGAAAACATTGATGTGGCATTAACGTAGCATTGCTAAGGTGTCTTAATAATTTAATGCATACAAGATCTCACCCTGCTTTTATTTGAATTGAGGCTTGGCTGGCAAAGTATTTATAGGACATCCCTATGGAGTGGTTGCTTGCTATTAATGGCATTAAAGAAAGGGTGGGTTTGATTAAATGAGGCAAAGTTCTTCTCCCTTCAGCCTTCAATACTTCCTGCCATGCCAGGACTACAGGGAGAGCAAATCAAATAAAGAGATATTATCACTGAAACGCATCATTATCTTTATTGAAAATTTTTAAAAATGTTAGAGCAGGAGTAGCACGTCCCGTCAGACTTGTGCAGAGAGTTGCTTGTTGAGAGATTCTCTAGTAAGGAGGTTTACTGAAGGGGAAATGCGTTACTATTGTACTTTTTACCTCTTTTCTTCTGTCTGTGGGGAAAGGGGCTCCCGGGGGCAGGGAGGGGGCGGCTGGGGAAGCTCCTCGCGGACCCCCCGCCAGTTCCTGGTAATTTCATATCGCTTTTGCTGTTGGTTTCTGTTGACGCTTTAGGTGAGGTCTGTCACAAGTCCTACACGCAGTTCTCCAACCTGTGCCGGCACAAGCGGATGCACGCGGACTGCCGCACGCAGATCAAGTGCAAGGACTGCGGGCAGATGTTCAGCACTACCTCCTCCCTCAACAAGCACCGCCGCTTCTGCGAGGGCAAGAACCATTACAGCCCCGCCGGGATCTTCGCGCCCGGCCTCCCCCTCACGCCCACCTCCATGATGGACAAATCCAAGCCCTCTCCCAACCTCAACCACGCCAGCCTGGGGTTTAACGATTATTTCCCATCCCGCCCGCACCCGGGGGGCCTTCCGTTCTCCCCCGCCCCCCCGGCCTTCCCGGCCCTCACCCCGGGCTTCCCGGGGATTTTCCCACCGTCCCTGTACCCCAGGCCCCCCTTGTTACCACCCACACAACTGCTCAAGAGCCCCCTCAACCACACTCCGGACGCAAAGCTCCCCAGCCCCCTGGGCAACCCGGCGCTGCCCCTCATCTCTGCGGTGAGCAACAGCAACCAGGCCGCCTCGGCAGAGGAGAAGTGTGAAAGCAGCCTGGAAAACTCCTACCTGGAGAAGCTAAAAGCCAGGAACAGCGACATGTCCGACGGCAGCGACTTTGAGGACGTCAATACAACCACGGGCACGGATCTGGACACCACCACTGGCACCGGCTCGGACCTGGACAGCGATGCGGAGAGTGACAGGGACAAAGCGAAAGATAAGAGCAAACCAATTGAGAGCAAGCCAGATTTTGTCGGCAGCTCTGTGTCTGCGAGCTCCACCAACAACACGAGCGAGATCCCTCTCTTCTATTCTCAGCATTCCTTCTTTCCTCCCCCCGAAGAGCACCTGCTGCCGGCCACGGGAGCAGCTAATGACTCTATTAAAGCTATCGCCTCCATTGCGGAAAAATATTTCGGGCCTGGCTTTATGGGGATGCAAGAGAAAAAGATGGGTTCGCTCCCCTATCATTCCATGTTCCCTTTTCAGTTCCTCCCCAATTTCCCCCATTCTCTCTATCCTTTCGCGGAGCGGACCCTCAATCACAACTTGCTGGTCAAGGCAGAACCAAAGTCACCCAGGGACCTCCACAAAGTGGGCAGCACCAGCTCCGAGTCGCCCTTCGATCTCACCACAAAGCCAAAAGAGATTAAGCCAATCTTGCCGCCAGCCAAGGTCCTGCCAGCCCCGTCCTCGGGGGAGGAACAGCCGCTGGATCTGAGCATCGGCAACCGCATCCGAGCCAGTCAGAACGGAGGAAGAGAGCCGCGGAAAAACCACATTTATGGGGAAAGGAAGCTGATGGCAAGTGAGGTCTTACCCAAGATTTCCCAGTCTCAACTGCCTCAGCAGCCATCCCTGCATTACGCTAAGCCATCACCCTTTTTCATGGACCCCATATACAGGTATTAACATACCCTGCCTTAAGCGTTTCCCTAACGAGCTCATTTCCTAGCTGGCCTCGCAACTTGAGGCAGATCGGGATGTGGGGTGTTTAGAAGGTGCAGGAGTCTGCTGCAGCCAATCGTCCTGCTCCGTTCACAGCACCTTGAATTTTCTGAATCGAAAGGGCTGAATAATTGAGTGCTCGTAATCAATAGGTATAAAGAACACATCCTTATTTTGATAAAGAAGAAATTTTACCTATTAAAGGACTCTCCCACGAGCCAATGCTAAGATGGCACTTGTGCTGGGGAAATTGCAGAGGTTTGATCCGATAGGAATGTGGAGTTCAGCTGCTGGGAATGAGTCAGGAGCCCCGGGCGCTGGGAAGCGCTGCGCGATGGCCGTTTGTGCCACTTAACCTGTTTGCTTTCTGGTTCTGTTTTCTTAGAGTTTTTCAGTTCATAGGAACAGCCGTTGTGGACCCAGCCCTTTGAAATGTTTTAAGTCTGGAGTAACAAGTACTGTGTAAATAATTGGTAACGTGTTGTTGTCTGGATCTCTCCCAGATAGGTTTCTTGCAGACTCAACTTTCTTAGGAGATAACAAGGGGTTTCTAGTTTCCCTTGAAACGGCTGGTTTTTGAGGAAGGCCCGAATCCTTATGTCATGCCTAGAATAAGCTGAACGTGGAAGGCATGTGTAAAGCAGGCGGGATGCAGTTATCCAAACGCCAGTTACACTTGCAGAAGGAATGAATTCAGAAGATGATGTATGGGGCAGACTTGAGCCTTTTATTGTTTTAGAGCTATTTTTAAAACCTCTTTCTAAATGAAAACTGGTTTAAGGTGAGGGTACCAGTTTGCGTATTAGCCATCTGGGCACTGGCACTGCCCTTGTTCTCCTCCTGTATTTATCACACAGCAAATACTGTTTGCTTCTTTCTAGCAAAGTCCAGTGAAAAGAGATGTCCTGAACCAGTTTGATTTAGCCATTAACACGGCAATTAATTCTCCCTGAGGACAGGATGCTTCATCCCTCTCAGTCCGTGGGTTTGGCCCCGAGGGCTCCTGGCCTCTGTGGGATTGAGCAGCGGGTGGTTTGTTCTTGGGGTCTGGAGCGCGCACGGGGCTGCGCCGTGAGCCTCGCTGCGATGCCCTGTTTCCTGGGGCTGGACAGACTCACAGACACCGCGGAGCGATCGTGTCAGCGCTGGGACGGGCCGCCCGGGTCTTCAAAGGGCTGCGAACGACAACCGGGCTGGAAACACGGGCCGGGAGAACAGCACCTATGTCACTGCCCTGCTGCCGGCGTACGGGTGATAACTGTGGGAAAAAATGATGTCAATGTCTAGCCAGGCCAAGGAGCTGTCAGCCGGGAGGAGGATTAGCGAGCCCGCGTTGTTGCTGTTGAGAAAGCGTCTCTCGCTGTGCCAGCACGCTCGGGGCTGATGCTGTTCCTCGCTGACACGCTCCCATCTGTGATGGAAACGGCCACGTCGCGCCCGGGACACGTACGTGTTGGGTCTGGGAGCCACCGTGCCCATCGCCCCCCGCACAAATCGGTGGTGTAAACAGTCCGGTAGTTATTTTTGTAGAAAGCACTTCTGGAAAAAAAGTAAATAAATGGGATAGACAGGCAAAATCTTGGAGTTAGCGTAGGATCCTGCCACCTCTGGGCATTCTCAGTAGGAATGTTAAAATAACATGGGCTGAAAAAGCCATTGCCAATTAAAATAGCAGCCTCGGGAAAACCGTAAAGGTCCAGAAGACAGATGGAAGTGGCGGATGGGGGCATCGTTTGTTGCATTCCATGGGATGCATATAGTTTTAGTAATACATTAAAATAGAAAGTCAGTGGTGGAGTTGCTTGTGAATCAGACTTCTGATGTAATGAGCTAAACAGCAGAGCTTCCAAGTCCCAGCTTAAAAAATATGGAAATATTTTGTTTCTAAACTTCTCTTTATCAGACTCTCTCACATCATTTGGCTCCTTGGTTTTTCTCCCAAAGGCCACTTAAATCCTTGACATTTTCTCCTGGTGATCTAATACAACGCAGCCAGACAGCCCGCAATCAGTGCAGCTTTTAGCTCAGCCCTGCGAAGGTAATGTTCTCAGGCACAGGGCTGAAAAGCAGCTTAATCCTCTGCTCGCTGCGGAATTCGGCTCTGACGAGGAGCTTTGTGCGTCGTGTTCTCGTCGCCTGACGTGGGGAGGTGGCGAAGCCGCGTGAAACGCTGCGGTTCCCCGAGGTTTTGGGTTCCTGGCGCCAAGAGCCGGGGCTGCCGCGGTCGGGGGCTTTTCCCTGGTTGATTCCGGCACCTGGCAGGGGGTGGAACCTCCCTGGCCGCGGTGCCGCTCGCTGCGGTTTTGCTGTTTTACCTTGTGCCGGGGAAAAACTTTTCACGTGTTGTTTTACAGATTGTTGTTTTTTTCTGAAAACTCATGCCCGTAAAAAACAAGTGCCTTCCAAAGCATCGTAATTATGGTTGCGTTTCAAATCCAGCTCTTCTCTTTTATTCTACCTAAGAAAAATTAAATGCAGATTAAATACAGTTCGCTAAATAGCACTCTGCATGACTCTTAAACTCTTTGGTAATTTGATCCACACACCAATCAGCTGAAATGCAGCAAAATAATTTGCTCTCATTTATGCTGGACTGATGTTGTTAAAATTACTCTTACTATGAGATTTCTGCTGGTTTAGCTGAGATGGACTCAATCCCAGTAATTGAAAGATGCAGCTGCATTTATTGGAGTTACTTTCATAGCACTTTTTTTCCCGTAGAGGATGTTTCAGTTTCTCTTTTTGGGTGATCTCACATGACAGTTTCCCTGCAAGTAGAATATTTTGCGAAAGCAAGGCCAATATTTTCAAAAAAAGAACCTAACTTTAGGATCGTTTCTGCGTCATAAGGTGCTTAAGCAAGGAATATTTGAATAGGCCGAAGTGATATCAGAAGAAATCCTCTTCCTAAGTCACTTCAGAAATCTCCCACCCGTTCCTAACTTTTTAAATTGTTGTCTGCATGCACTTACCAAATGAACTCAATGCATATTATATCTCAGCTGCGAGGGAGGAAATAAATATGAAACACCTAATGTTTTCAGCACGCTTGGGGCTGCAGAGTCTGGCCCAGTGTTAACTCTTAAGGCAAACTCTCAAAGACCATTTTTCTCCATGCAGTGGCTGCCTGCTGAGGACTCTCGAGCTTTTCCCACTTAAACGTTGCTTTTGCTGTAAATGTGAATTTTCATGACATTTCACAACAACAGAGACTTATAAACCACTATAGCGGAGGCATGAGTTCTCACAAGGAAAGATCAGAATGTTTTCTTAGTCCAGTCTGCTGGCTAAAAAAGCATTGCCCAAAGGAGGGGCTCTGTTTTCATATCGTTCCCAGTGCCTTTTTTGGGGTAACGTGGGCCATAATTTGTAGTATCCAGTAGAAGCGGGAGAAGGACGTTTGTGTCAGTAGGGGCATAGCCTCGCGCGTGTGACCGAAGCCCCTCTGGCAGTGGCTTGGCTGTGTGTTGGGTACGTAACCCTCTGTGTTGTTGTCCAGCAGGGTGGAGAAGCGGAAGGTGACAGACCCTGTGGGTGCCCTCAAGGAGAAGTACCTGCGACCCTCCCCGCTGCTTTTTCACCCCCAGGTAAAAGCGGGGAAGTTGTAACGCGGTGTTGGTTGAATGCCGAGAAGTTTGTGATGGAGCTGGTGCGAACAGGTCACTTGGGTCAGACCCGTTCTCGTCCAGGGCCTGACGGGACGCTCCACTGTTTTCCACCTGTGGCTCACAAAGACTTTTTCCAGGATGGCGGTGGCTGTGCCTTGCTGTTCCGTTCACATTAACAGAACGGGGATGAGGTCTGGACAACTCAGGTCATCTGCCACGCTCCCCTTTCACACACCAGCACGCCTGCAAACCGTTTCCATTGGGAACACCCCGTGCCGTCATTCACAGTGGTGCCAAGCGGAGAGACCCCCCCAGCATCCGAGCAGGACCGTTCGGTACCTGCCTGACCCTCCCTTACATCTCGTGGAGAGCGTGAAAGCGCAGGGCGGTGAGAGCGGGGGTTCAGTTCTGCCCGTGCTGGCGGGTGACGGGTCACCTATGGGGAACCTGTGTTCTCTCCCACGAGCGATGCTGCTCTTGCCCTCAGGACCCCTCGCTCCATAGCAGTGCCGCAGCGGTTGTGCCGCAGCGGTTGTGCCGCAGGCTGCCCGACGTCCCCACAGCGTCACCCGTTCTGCTCCGTCCCGGCTGCCGTGAGCACACGCTGGGCTCTGGGCTCCTTATTGTGCTCTCCTTTATATTCACATGCATTGTTCTCCTCTGATAGTGTTTCCCACCTTAGATAAATAACTTGCAGGTTTGTGAAAGCTGGATCCTGGTTGCTTTCACAGCTAAACTTAGTTCCCTCATTGTTTCGCATCAGCCTCAGAGTTTGGTTAATAACTTCCCCCGATTTTTCCTTCATCCAGGCTGGATAATGGTGACAGGCTGGCCAGGAACATCCTGTGTTTGTGTGAGTTAGAATAGTGGGGATATCTGCCTGTAAAGAATCTGATAGCAGGGAGGAGCTAGTGTGGCAAAGCAACCCAACGAGACGATGAGAAACGTCCAGACGCTGAGCGGGAGCAAGGATTGGGTGGAAGGTTGTTAACATTGTTCCCGAAACCCTGGCCACGTCCTCTTCCCATGGCAATGAAAAGATGTGGAAGGTCTGGTTATCTCTAATAGCTTGTCACACAGAATAGCCTAAAATTTACAATCACGCGAGCCCAAAACTTCCTGATAATTCATTTTTAATAAAGCGGGTTGCTGTGTAGATCACTTGATCTGGAGAGTGGCTGTTCCCATGCTGTGTCATCAATCGGGTATTTCAGGTACGGTGAGCCAAGACAGGTCATTTGTTCAGGAATATGTCCAATTTTTACTGCTAGATCCCCATCCACTATTATCCTGGATCTTTTTCTAAGAAATCTTATTTTCAAGGGCTCCTGTTTCTTTCTTCTTCATTAAGGCCGGCGTTTGCATCCCAGGTCAGTCAGACCATGTTCTGCGTGCATTTCACTCGGGACACAAGGCTGGTCTCAGCCTTTTCTTGTGTCAGTAATTCCCCAGCTCTCAGAGGGCCCTGGGGGCGATGTGATTAAGCCGGATAAAGGCTGAGCATTCGGAAGATGCTTTCTCTCTTGAACTGAATTTCAGGCAACTTTTATTTCTTAGCCAGTCACTGACAGTAGTTTCTCTGCTCTGATGGAAGTTATTCTTACATTGTCTATTTTAAATGAAACTCTGGACAACATAAATAAATGGTGTAACTTTTTGATAACTTAATGGAGAACCTTTCCTCACCTGTTAAGTTTCTTTTCTTCTCCCCTTCTTTTTTATTATAACCAGGCAGTTGTTCCCTAAATAGCAAAGTGCCTTTACCACTGGAGAGGCTGTGGCCGGTGTTTAGAATTTTAAAATAAGCCTACGGCTATCAAGCCAGCAAACATCTCTGACTAAGTGCCTAAAGAACAGGGCACAACAAAAGATATCTCCAGGTACTCCGGCGAAGGGCTGAGTGGCACAGCTCTGAAAGATCCGGATAGCATTTTAACGTGATGGTTTTGTTACATGACTGGCAGCTGGGGCAGAGCTTTTGCTGTAAATGATCAAGTAACCTTTTCAAGTGGCTGGCGCTAAGTATTACTTACTATTTATCATGGGCTGGGAGCCTCCAACTAAGGGGCCGTGGATCTATTATCGAGAAATGGGTTTTACTACTCCTCTTTTTTACAGCTTATGAATGGTTGTCAGCCTTCCACAATGTATTCTTCGGTGATTAAGACAACTTTTTTTTTTTTTTTTTTTTTTTTAATAGTCCTACATTTTAAACAATATCTTGGCTCTCTCTCCCCGCCCCGAGCCCAGTTTAATAAAGTGTAAACGTGCAAAAGGTCAGCCCTTCCTGTACAATAGAGCATCTAGATGTGATCTATGGCTTCCTACCGCCTTCCGCCCGCTGTCCCGCTCGGGCTCTCCCGCCCGTGTCAGCTGAGGGGAGGCAGCTTTATTGCCGCCTTGTTTGTTTTATCCGTGTTTTCTGCTCGGTGTCTTGAAAGCGCTCCCGAGAGCGCATAAAACTGAGCGCTGGAGATGTCAGCCTCGTCCTCTGAACCGCAGCCCTCTCTTGGATCTGGATTTCCTGTTTTGCTTTAATGCGAGCAAAAGCGCTTTTCTTTAGGTAGGGTTTTTATGCGAAGCCCCTTTTTGCGCACAGGCTGGCTCTTTTCTTGCCTTTTTTTAGCTTTCCCCCCTCCCATCTCTCCAGGTTCTCTCCCACTTTCTGGTGTGCTGTTTCATCCAGTGTTCATGTGAGGACGTGGCCATTGCTCAGACACAAACTGAAGCTGATACAGGCTTCCAGAAACATTTCACGTGGCATCTCGTCCCTTGGCCTGTCCGTTTGCCGCCCCACCCCGGCGGCTCCCACGTGTGGGTCCCGGTGCTCCCACCCTAACTCATCCCGACACCGCCCACGTTTTGACTGGAATCCGGGAGGCTCAGCCGTCTCCCACCCGTCCTTCCATCACCTTCACTGCCCTCCGAGCCTTTCTCACACAGGACGGAACTGCCGGGCTCTTTGCTGGGCAAGCTCTCTGTGGCTGATGGGAGCTGCTGCTCTCCCAGCCCCAGCCTCTGCTCCCCCTGCGCCCGTGCTGGGTCGGAAATCAAACCTCCTCGCCTGCCAAGGCGTCGGGTTGAGTCTGAGAAGAGGGTTTGGGTGGCGGGTTTGGCACCCAGCAGTTGACCGTGGTGTCTGATTGCAGTGTCATCCCTGGAGAAAGGGAAGCCAAAAGCGGTCTGAGAGAATTTTTAATCTAAAATGCTGCAAGTAAGCACACGCACATTGCAAAAGGTGAACAAGCGCCTAATTTCTGAGGTCTGATGCTTAGGGCATGGCCTGTATCTTTTCTGGTTTCTCTGAGCCCAGTACAACTGTTTTTCTCTTTCCTGGCTGGATTCAGTGGCTCCATTTCACGCTGTGCAACCAGCTTCTGGGAGTGAGAGCAAACACCAGCAACAGGCTCTGCCCAGCATCCTGGCGCTAAACGGCATGTTTTATGCATCAGATACTGTTCTTCCTGTGGATTTTTATGACACGAGGTCTCGCCTTGTACTTGCAGATGTCAGCCATAGAAACGATGACGGAGAAGCTGGAGAGTTTTGCAGCCATGAAGGCGGACACGGGCGCATCCCTGCAGCCCCTTCCCCACCACCCTTTCAGCTTCCGATCGCCGCCGCCCACGCTGTCGGATCCCATCCTGCGCAAGGGCAAGGAGCGCTACACCTGCAGGTGAGGGGCTGCGCACCCCGGCGAGCGTCACCCGAGGGGGGACGCGCGGCACCACGGGCGCGGAGCAGAGCAGCTTCACACGGGCGTGCAAGGGGAAAACAGAACGAGAACAGAGCATTCTCATGACTAATTCGCTCTGAAATAGCTTGTTTTGTCTGGTAGAAAATCAGCGTCTTCTATTTTCTTTGTAATTCTTTAATAACCTCGAGAGCGGATCTGGAGATTCTCAAGCAAACAGAGTCCTCCAAGCCAAGTCTCTCGTGTGTGGCACAAAATGCCACAGTTGCCAACGTGAGTGCGATCTCAGCTACACCTGATCTCAGCTACGCAAAATAACGCAGTTTAGAACGCAGCATACTGTAAACCGCTTTTTCAAACACACTTGTACCCACAGAAATACTTACACATCCATTGCAGTGCTAAAGCTTTTACCGGAGCAGATCACCAAAGGAATAAAAACCTGTATCTGCTTATACAGTTTTACCTGCACCTACTAGAGGTTCTCGTGGTGGCTCCCGCTGCATTTTTCCTGCGGGCAGTAAGTGGGTGTGTATTTTGTTTGATGTATCTCTTGTGTTCAACTTTGCCGCAGAAGCTGTGGGGCTCGCCTCCACGTCTTCCTCCCTCAGCACCGGGTGCCTGCAGTTACTGGTGCAAAAAGGGGTTTTCAGATGGTGGGCGGTGGTGCCGTGTCTGTGGGTGACCTGATGGTTCTGTGGCTCCCACCCCCAGGTACTGCGGGAAGATCTTCCCGCGCTCCGCAAACCTGACGCGGCATCTGCGGACACACACCGGGGAGCAGCCCTACAGGTAACACCCAGAACAGCCCGCGAAGCCCCCTCCCACACCCTCCTCCTTCACCCCCCAATAAAACCCCTTCCCACACCCTCCTCATTCACCACTCTCTTCTTTTTTCTCCTCTCTGTAAAGCCGTGCCAACATAATACCGCAGTCCTGTAGCATTACATATAATGATTCATAGGATTGTATATTATGTGTACCAGCCAAAAATAATCAGGCCTGGCAGCTTGAAGATAGACACTTAGCTTATATTTAGATGTACGCTGGCAAACGAGTGGTCTGATTTGCAGCGTTGTTTAACACTCACATTAACCATTCATCTCAGGGACAGCTGAAGGTGCTGAATGTCTCTGAAAACCGGGCTGTTTTGAAGGGCTTGCCAGTAAGTAACTGCTGGGGCTAGCTAGGGCTTTTTTTTTCCTTTTCCTAATGCATACCAGAGGTGTCTGGAGTAGTGGATCAAGGAAAGAAAAGCTCTGTAGTGTATCTGCTTTAAAATCTAAGTTAGGGAGTGCCCTGCCTTAAATCGCCTGAACCACCTTCTCTGCTGGTTGTGGACAAGCTGGTCTGAGTTTTAGGCTTCGGTTTGCCGTGCGTCCTTGATTTCTTGTTAGAATAGGTACATACATGAGCAAAACTGAATGAATGATGAATGGAGAGCTCGCTGCAAATCAAGCATTGTGTTTTCCATAATGTGAGTAAGTGTTTCGCACATTTTCAAGCAGTAGTAACAATTCAAACGGTTTCATTTTTGGTAGCTAAGATTATGGTATTTCCATACACAGTCATAAGTTCACAACAAAGCAAATGTAACAGTTATTATGTAAAGAGAAACACAAATTTATGAGCAGCAAAAGGCCGTGTGGTCAAATACATCAAATTTTTATGCTTGGTTTAACTTAAGAAGCTACTCTCTCCCACATTGTAATCCCTGGTACATACAGAGTCAAATTTTGTTTCCATACAGAGTCATCCAGAATTTTGAGTGTAGACATTAGGTAAATTCAAAATTTTAAAAACCCTCTCCAAAGCAGACATATATTTTGGAACCATTCCCCATTCTGATTTTTTCAGTTGCGTTATTTGATATGCCTTAAATGAATGCTGTGTATTCACTATACAGCCCTGTTTGACTGAAATGCTTGCTCCCGATTATTCCGAGATGGTTAGTCCAGTTTTCTTCCAAAAAAGGAGACTTGCAACTTAACAAAGGTTAGGAAAATAAAGATTTATTTGATCTGGTCTTCTCCCAGAAAATGGCCCATGTGGTTTTTTTGTAATAGAGGTTTGACTTCTGGACAATGTTGCATTATAACAGCACTCTGGAGAGTTAGTGCTACGTTTACAGAAGAGCTTAATTATCATTGATTTTATTTTGCTCTCTGAGAACTGAGATTTCCAACTTCTGCAGCAGTAATTGTTTGGAAAGCTTGTTTTTAAGTGCCGACTTTATGCAGGTAAAAGGAGGTCGCTGACTGTTCAGTGTTTTACTGATGTCTTTCTTACAGCTTTTCTTTTGATTGTTTAGTGGTTTTTCTTTTGATTCTGTCCGTGTTATTCATCCAAACAGGAATTTAAATGTTCGTAGTGCTAACATGAACGGACCAAATGTCCAAGTGTAGATAAAGAAGCAGGCAGGCCAGAAAATAGGGTGCTTTGCTTTTGATTCCTGATTGTCGTTGATAAGTGATGTGCTTCTTACCAAGTCACTTAAATAGGTGTCTATTTAATTATGTATAGAGTAGGAATTAATAGCACTTGAGCAATAAGAAGGCAAATTAATTCTTTTTATAAAGAGAAAGTGCTACATGTTTTTTGAAGAGTGAGAAATACCTGTAATGTGCTTCCTAAAAATGCACTTATTTGAAAGGATTTAAAGATAATATCCTATACAGTGAAATTAGACATGCTGCTTTTCACTCTTCCATACCAAATTCCAAATTCAGTAGCATGTATTTCAAAATGCCGTGGTACAAAGGATTGTCAAACTTACCTGCTGCTTTCAGAGAAATGCAAGTTGAGTTGGGGTTGTGAAAACCTGGTTGTAAAAAATAGGATGTTGTTGTTCTGAGCTTAGCGAGCAAAACCCAGCCGAGGTGATTTTAGTGAAGCTCCGTGCGCTTGGAGCACAGGAATGGAAGGGTTATTGTGGTTGTGGCTTTGCTTCTGTGTTTTGTTTTCATTCTCTGGTATCACAGAATCACATAAAGTACATAAAACTTGGCCTGAAAACAGCTAAAACCTATTGGATTCAGCAGGACTTTATTTTCCCCCTTCAAATGTCCATTCCCTCCAGGATGCCCTCTAATTGATTCTTGAATTACACCCCGTCCTGAAGCGTTGCCGTGATTCCCCCTATAAAGATGTGCTTCCTGACGTCTGTTTTGAATTTGTTTTTCTTTAATTTCCTTTTAGGCCCCCGTGTCCTGTTATCTGCATTAAGCTGAACCTAACAACTAAAGCTGACGTCCACCGTGTCGTTTAAGATTGCACATAGTTCACCAAAAATCTCTTCTTTCTCATTTTCTACAAATGTAGCCAAAACTTACCCCTGCTGCAAATGTGCCTGATATTAAGGAGTTATCCAGAGGAAGGGTTCCTGTCCCCGTGTTTTATACTTTATTACCACAATCCTGTCTTCACAGCTCACATTGATCATGCAACAAGTATGTAATTCTGCAGGCGCTTTCCGAAGCGCGTTACCAAGCGCTTTGCAGTCGGAGCTGGGGTGTTCCCGGGCGGCGATCGGCCCCGTTCCTCGCTCGTTATGGGGTTTGGCCGCCCGTTTCCCCCGTGTCCCCGCAGCTGTCTCGGTGTCCCCGAGCTCACGGGGCTGCCGCTGCTCCTCGGAGCTCCCGCGTTCCAGCCCGGGCGTGTTTTTCACTGCCATTCACTCCCACTTTGTATTTTTTAGCCTGTTGGTGCGTTACTTTAAACTGATAAGGAAGAAACTTTACTGGCATTTTGTCAGTGTGTTTACAAAGCAAACACTACTTCTTTTGAGTTTTATTCTTCCCTTGCCTCTGTGTTCACCTCTTCCCTGAATTTAAGCTGGTTCCTCTGTCTGGGTCGTTTATTTAGATTAAAACCAGCAGAGATCCGAGTACCGACCCCTCTGGGACCACAAATAACGCAGTACGTCTCCCTCATCCCTTTGCTTTCAAGCCATCAGCTATTGCTCCTTTCCAATGCCCCTCTGTTTTCTATTTTTGTAACAAGCTCTTTATCCTTTCTCCGTACCCTAACCTGGATCCACATAGCTCACAGTCAGAGCAAGGACCCGTCAAAGGGAACTTTTCAAAGGCTTCCTGAACATCTGAATGGATGGATGTGCAGGAGGCCGGACCTTTCTTGCCGTACGCGTGCGAGGGCTCCTTTGAAGTCCCTGGAGCCGCGGGTGATGGGGGTCCCCGGGCAGCCCCAGCAGGACGGTGCTGGGGACCCCGTGTCCCTCGGTGCCCAAAGTCCCTCTTGTGCCAGGCACGAGGTGGCGCAGAGAAGGGACAGTTTGAGTTGGGAGGCTCCAGAGCTGGTGGGGACAGACAGGGAGGGAGAACCTGGGGCATCGCAGAGACAGGGGGGGCAGAGCCGCTCGTGGCAGCCCCGGGGGACAACGGGGGTGCTGGGGTACTGGTTATTGGGGACATTTCGGTTTTCCAAAGTGCTGAACCCTCCTCGCAGCTCCTGGGATCAGATCCATCGGTTGCTCGCAGGTAGGAGGAGAATAAGAGCTGGAAATCTCTGGATGTTCAGCTCTCAGTGTATAAACTCCGCTTGTTCTTCCTGGTGTTCAAATAACACCTTGTTTTCTTTAATTGTTCAATTCAAATGTTTTGAAAAAAAATGAAAAAGAAAATCTTTTGAAGGCTGAGAAAACTGCGGTTTAGAAACTAATTTTGCCTTCTTCCTAGGTTAATCATAATAAAGCTTCATTATTTGAAATAACTTTATTCTTTTTGGTGATTGAACAGTAGGAAATTTGAAGGTGGATGTGGAATCCATAAGCATTCAGTGAGAGAGAGTGTTTCATAAATGTATCTCTGCTATTTCCAAAAATAATATCAATTTATTTTCAGAGACCAAATAAAAATCACAGCTGTAGCACATCTGGAAATTGTGTGTTTCACAGCATACATTTTTTACACTCGCACCCCTTTCCTGCATTTGGACCCGTTGTGTCTGTAGGAAACAAGACCATGTCCTTAGTGTCCCGGCAAGCCCAGTTTCATACTGGAATGACACAGGCACGAGGTGAGTTCTGTGTCCCCCTTCCCATAAGGAACTAATGAGGTTCCAGAAATGTCCCCAAGCGCAGCACCGTCTCCAGGCCTCGCACGCAGCCGCTCAGCTCCGTGGGACACATTCTGCTCTGCTAAAGCAAGTGCTGTTGTTCCGGACTTACCAGGGCTTAGCGACAGTTTTATTTTGTCCCCAAGAGCCCAGGATTTGCAAAGGTCTGTAGCGGAGAGAGGATTCTGCTTCTCGTGGGTTTTAGAAGCAGAAAGCAGCTTTGTGGAGGTACAAATGACGCATTTAAAGGGAGGTGTAATGATTCAGGCGGATTCTGAGAGGAATTGGGATTCGTGCGGCTTTGGCGGCTCGAAGCTGCCCTCTCCCGCCCGTCGCTGCCGCTGCGCCTGGGCCCGGCTCACAGCCGGGTTTAGCAGAGCCTGGCCTGGCTTGGGAGGGAATGGGAACCCGGAGCGGGGCCGGCAGCTCCGAACCAGCTCCCCGCACACCCAGTGAGGGCCCCGCGGAGCTTCGTTCCGCAGGGAACGTCTCTTCAATCAGTTTCCCTCAAGTGTCTACCTTGGCTCCTTACGTTCCACGTTTTTTCATCATAAACCAGATATTCACTGCATAGGAATAAATCTTCACCTGTTTGGAAACTACGGTGTATTTTCTGGGAGCTGTTGTATTATAATCATCACCCTAATTACCTGTAAAGCAGTGCTGTTCTGTGCTGTTCTGCCCACGTCTTGAGTACCGCCAGGAGTTACACAAGTAAATCTGAGTTTTCTGTATGCCCAGATCTCACTGTCTCACGTAGGGATATTCTACCTAATTAATTTATACATTTGAACTCTCTTCTTTCTCCTCCTTCTGTCTTCTTTCTCCTCCCTCCACAGCCATATTTCACCTACTTCCCCGACTAAATGAGAAAGGTGGAGGAAACACATTCACCTTTCTTATTTTTACATTCATGTGTGGAAAAGCAATTCTTTTGTTTAAAATTCCTATTTGTTTGGACGGCTCACTTTTTAATTAATCCTAATCCTTTCTTTGTGTTCCTTGAATAACAATAATATCAGATTTGTCTGGAATGATTAATGCCTTCTGTTTCCTAGGTCCTCAACTGAGTAAAGATTTATAGACCAACATTTTCTGGTTTTCTGATAGTCAGATTTTTCTTTTTTTCTCACGTAGCACTCTTTGGCATTTGCTTCTTTTTTTCAGGTGTAAATACTGTGACAGGTCATTCAGCATTTCCTCCAACCTCCAGCGGCACGTTCGAAACATCCATAACAAGGAGAAGCCATTCAAGTGTCACCTGTGTAACCGGTGCTTCGGGCAGCAGACCAACCTGGACCGGCACCTCAAGAAACACGAGCACGAGAACGTTCCAGGTGGGAGGGGACGTCGCTGGTTCTGCTGGGGCTGGGGGGACAGGACACCGGGGGCTGGTCTCGCTGGTCGCCTCGGGAAGCCGTGGTGGAACGTGGTGTTTCCCAAGGGTGGAGGTCACTAGGCAGCAAAAAAGAAACGCCAGCGCTTAAGTGATTTCCCAGCCTCGGAAAAAAAAAATAATTAAAAAGTTATAGGCAGACAGCTACGCAATGGGTAGTGGTTCTGAAATTGTGTATGCCGTCTGTAAATGCTAGATATCACCTACGTTTCTCTCTGTAGTGCAAGTCTGGGAAACATGAGTTTCCTTTGGAAGCTTTGGTCCATGAGATTCCTCTTCAATGTTAAATCATTAATATATAGTGAGAGGATTGTTGCGTAATATTCCTCCTGTATTTTTCCTCTTAGTAGCAGCTTTGACAGTACCTGATTGGTTCTCCTGTTCTGTTTGTTGGTTCTCTCCCAGTGAGCCAGCACTCCGGAGTCATCACAAACCACCTTGGGACCAGTGCCTCCTCCCCAAACTCGGAATCAGACAACCATGCACTTTTAGATGAAAAAGAGGATTCGTATTTCTCTGAAATCAGAAATTTTATTGCAAATAGTGAGATGAATCAAGCATCAACCTTAGCAGATAAAAGGTAGACAAGCACATAAAATTATCGCGGGACATTTATGGCTTTTCTGGTCTATTAGTTTGTTTCAAATCTATGCATATCACAAGCCTTATTTTGACTGAGTGATATTTCACCTGCTGCTACCTGTTTTCACAAATAGCTATTTAATGCCAATACTGAGGTTTAAGTACAAAATGTAAGGATGAGAAATCCACTTGGTGATGGGATCCATGTAAAGAACAGTAAAGAGTGTGGCACGTGCTGATGTAAAATGTGAAAAGTTTTGGGCTTGGTATATACTCGACATGTTTATTAGCCTTTAAGATACTGCGGAGGCCGATTTTTAAATGCGTGAAACATGTTGGTTTCCCCTTCCTTGTAGTTTAAATGATATGTATATGTACATAAATATGTCTCTGTATTCAGACATATGTATACAATTATCAAAGTCATGAAGTGCAGTGGAAATGCACAACTTACACATTTGGTGTCTGTCTTGTCTTTTCTTTCTTCTTCCCCTTCTTGACCAAATATTTCAGGCCAGAAATCCAGGATATTGATGGCAATTCCCAGTGTCATGGATTAGCGAATGAGAAAACGGAAGATGTGGATGATGAAGACGAAGAACTGGAAGAGGAGGATGACGACAGCCTGACGGGGAAGTCCCAGGACGAGGCGGCATCGCCCGCCGCAGAGCCCCGGGGAGCGTTTGAGGATGAGGAGGATGAAGAGCCCACATCTCTCAGCATGAGCTTTGACCACACCCGAAGGTGAGGGGGCCCTTCCCCTGGAGGACCCAACGGGCGCAGACCCCGTGTCACTGGTATCTTGGGAGTGCTCTTGTTTTATTTTTCGAGCCATGTGTCATCCCTCCTGTTTGATTTGAGCATTCACTTGAGAGATTCCATTTCCATGGTGGGGGATGTGAAACAAGTGGACTGCAGGGAGAACCGGGGGTAAGGTGTGTGTCCAAGAGTTGAGAAGTTCATATCAGAACAGTTAGTCTGACACAGAAAACAGCATTTTCAGGGCACCACAATTCAGCACATAATGTTTTTGTCTCTCAAACGCTGGTCAGGGCAAAGGAAGAGGCACCTGGTGCAACCGTTCTGTGCTGCTCTGCCCATTCTAGTTGTAGCAAAATGGTGTTGACTTCAAGGTGACTTCTCAGAGCTCTGGGAAAAAGTGAGGCTTTTTTCCCCAAGGTTGAGCCCTGTCTAGACACCTTTAAAATTAAAGTTTGTTGCACACAGCACAGACTTAGCTTTCGTTTTGCCTCAACTTGCCTAAGTTTCCCAACTGGCATTCATAGCAAATGTCCCATGATGCAGAGTAGGATCTTACTTGACCCCAGTGCATCGCTGTTGTCACTGCAACTCAACGTGCAGCAGCGTTCTTCAGGTGTTAGACATTCCAAGGAGTGGGCAGCAATTGGACATCACACAGAGACCAGGGTGAATGGTGGCCACGCTGAATCAGAAGCGCCTCCAGCACTACTGCTTGTTTGTGCACAGTCATGCTCTCCACTTTTTCTTCGCTCCTTGCATTTTGTGTCGTCGTTGTGTCCGTCTGTCTGTCGGTTCACGCATGTGGCTTGTGAGACCCCCGTGGTATGTGCATGCAGGTCAGAACCCTGGCGAGATGGGCTAACGCCAGCTCCCCCCTTCCCTGGTCCTTGGTACAGGTGTGTTGAGGAGGACGAAGCCGGCTTGTTAGATTTGGAGCAGATGCCGAATTTTGGGAAGGGGCTGGATCTTCGCAAAGCAGCAGAGGAAGCATTTGAAGTTAAAGATGTGTTTAATTCCACCTTAGACTCTGAGACAATAAAACAGACTCTGTACAGGCAGGCTAAAAACCAGGTAGGTATATGACAGACCATTTTCTCTAGCTCGCTGCCAGCACCTCCAACAGGATTAGCAAGCAGCTGGTGTCCTTTAGCTAAGGTTTATTTTCCCCTTCCAGTGAGCAGGAGTTCTCTAACTGTAACGTGTGGATCATATGTGAACTGTGTCTTGTTGCAACTGTGCTAAAACAGAGGAGAAATGGAGTGGGCATCAGTCTTAGGTCACCAGATCAATTTATCATTTAGCCTGTGGTGTGAGAACATGCTTACATAGAGAGATAGAGGCATCTGTCTGTTTTTATCTGTCTGTATAAATGTTTTTATGACTACTATTTATTTATAGTTTGAGATGGGTCTTCAGTTGGTATATACTAAGAAACTCGAGGTTTGGGCTGCAGAATCCTTGGGTTTGATTATAAAAGGTAAAATAGACAAGAGTATTTCCAAGACTTGCAGTCCAGCAAGTCTGTAGGACTTCGTCATTTATCACCCTGATTTCTAAAAGCAAACCGTAAAATGGGAGCCTGCCCCTGAGCCTGCCCAGTTCAGACCCACCAAGAAACCTCAGGGTTACATCTCAGCACCTCTTGGGGTTCTGAGGAAAACGTGGAGGTACAGGCAGTTCCATTAAACTGAAATAGTCTAGTTTTATGAAGCTCATATCTTGATCCTTACAAAAGGATTCTCACAAAAGAACTGGGGAGGGTCTGCTTGAAGATAGCACGCAGCTTTTTTCCAGGTGAAACTAATTTAAACACAAGCCACTTGCCTGACTCTTAACCTGTGTCCTGTTACTAATACGCTAATTGTACTAACTGTTTAGGAACAGCTTGCTCTCTTAAAGCTTGTACTACATTGTTAAGTCTAGTGTGTGCCTGGATAGGAGGTGTTTTTGTTTTTTGGATCAGTTTTATAATGTATGAGATGCTGGAGTAGCCACGCTTAAACCACAGTAAGTAACTTAAATAATTCGAGCCATCCCTTGCGCAGGAATATAACAGTAAAACACCGTTTGTGTGAAAACATTGTATGAAAACACTGCTGTGAAAGGACACAGAGGTGGAAGGGACAAGTTGTGGAGGAGGGAGAGCGTCTGGGTTAGAAAGCAGCGAGCAGGTTGTTCTAGAGAAAACAGAAGTCTCCATGCATTTTGCTCAGCAGACACGTCTTTATTGCTGCAGCAGTAAATCTGCCCCAACAAGAACACATGGACACGCTGGTGATGCCGATGAGCATTTCGTGCCCATACTGCACGTTTCTGTGGGCACCGGTGAGCTCATGCAGGAGTCACGACGAGTGTCCTGCTGCCCGTGGGGTCGCAGCTGGCGTGCGTATCGCTGTGCCCTTCCTGTGGCTGTCACCGGGCCACTTCTTGTCCCTAGATGTGCTTTTTACAGAACAAACCGGAGTAGTTGGCATTCTGCGTGTAGCTGCTTTGCCCTGAGAGCGGAGCCTGGAACCACGCGTGTGGGTTTGTGTTCACGTGTGAAGAAGCACAGGGTGGGTCTGGTCCTACCAAAGCCGGTGGGGACAGTGGCCTCTCCCGAGTAACCCTACACCTGCCCGTAATCGCGGTGCCACATGCGAGTGGCTGGAGTGGCGGGTGTCATCCCGGTGTGAGGACGTAACCTCAGCCCTGCTGAGCTCCCCGCGGGTGTTGTGGCCCCTCACACGTGTCCTCTGCTCACACGTGTCCTCTGCTCACACGTGTCCTCTGCTCCTCCTCCAGGCTTATGCAATGATGCTGTCCCTGTCTGAGAACGCTCCCCTCCACGCGTCCTCCCAGAGCTCTCTGGGTGCTTGGTTGGACATGGCAGGAGCAGCTTCAGAGTCGGGGCCCTTTAACCCCATCAACCACCTCTGAGAGGTCACCAAGGCACTGGCCAGAGTCCCGGTGAGGAGGCGGCGGTGCTGCGATTGTCCCAGCAAAAATCCCAGCGAGCAGAAGATGGATGAGGGGGCCTCAGGGAGCCGTCCGGACTTCTGGCTGAGAAGGAAACCTGTTGCATCCGACCTACACGTCCTGCATTTTTATCTATCCAGAGTTTTCATTTCTAATTTATCAGAACGAACCTCTCCAAAACTGGATAACTCCAACGCAGCCCTACGATTTCACAGTCAATAGGAATAGCATGAGCAAGACACGAATTGCAACAGTGCAATCAAATATTGGCCCCTCTAACAGTACAAACCAGTGTCGCTGAGCCAGTAAAGCCTGCGGATAAATGAAAGCTTGAAACCATTTGGTAGCATTTCCTTTCAATTCAGCTGGGTAGAGAAGTAATAAGGAAAACGAGCCAGGTGTGACCCATCCCTGGTGCAATTCTGACACAGTCACTGGAGTTATACCAGGGAAGGGTAAATTCAGCCCATTTACTTGACCCCCAGGGGAGTCTGGAATTCTGTGCTCCCACAAAAGCACCGTCCTGTCCTTTATTCCCAGCAAAACACCTTGGCACACTGCAAAGCTTCTCGAACGTGAGGCCGCGTTCCCTGCGGTCACCGTGCACCGTCCGTGGTGTCCCACTTGAGCCGTCTTCAGCCCGAGCATCGCCGAGGCTGGGTTATCGCTGTGGTTCGCGGTCACCGCTGTGCCCTGAATGTCCTGTCTGTGCCTCCGCTGCGAGGTGAACGGTCCTTTCCATCTCTGCTGGTGCCTGCGAGCCCGAGCTGCTGCTTGGACTCGAAACGTCTGGAGCGTTTCGGAAGGATCCTGCCCGGCCGCTCTGCGGGGGGGCGGTGGCACCGAGCCCTGCGACGACCCACGACCGAGCTGCTGAAAACGCTGAGAACGCTCCAGGTTCCCCGGCAGAGAGGGCAGGGGTGGACCCTGCGTGGGGTGTGCGTGGTGAGTGGGTCTCGCCTGGGGAAGGGCGATGCAGGTGCATCTTCTGGTTCATCTCCCAGGGGTTTTTGAGTGACATCCTCCCAGTGGTGATGGTATCCGGGAATCGCGGTGGAAGTCTCTGGCTCGCGCAGTTGTTTTGGTATGCTGGATGGTTGCTTATGCACCGCACACTGCTACATGGCCTATAATTTAAGTAGAAAGATTAAAATTTCCTTGGGTCGGCCACCTCAGGGGTACAGACCACTATTCAAGCACAGAGCTAAGAATTGAATTGTCTCTCTGACTCTAAAATTGCTTGCAAATATTTTATGAGTGATTTAAAATCACTTCCAAGTCTCATCTTCTTTACTGATACAAAGCAGCCTCCAGAAACCCTGTGCCATTTATGCTGCTCTACATTGCAGTTGCAGCCTGCTGTTGGAGCAGTGGTTTTGCAGGTAAAGCTGAATTACAGAACAGTCAGGAAAGCAATCAGGGCTTGCAAAGGATGACGTTAGCTACACAGGTAAACTTCAGAATGTGTGTCCTGAGAATTTCCTAGTTGCAGCAAGTAGAGGTCGGGAATGCCAAGGACTGGACTATCCCACCACTGCGTAAAAACACGTCTCTGCATCTCGGCCGTTGCAGTTCTGCATCAGCAACAGCCCCCAGGAGTCAGGCGGTGCTCAGGCACTCTGGCTCTGTAAAGGTTGCATCCAAAGCCGGTGAGTCCAGAGGAATTTTCCCATAGATTTCAGCATATTTTAGTGCTGCGTGTGCCTCTAGTAAGTGTTGCATCGGGTCATAACTGCTTGCAGAACTGGGTTAATGGCCGATTTCAGAGAAGCAGCTCACGGAGGTCGGTGTATCTGCCTGTAAGCACCTGACACGTGCGGCCTCTCTGCCTGCGTGCTGTGCGAAAGAACAGGCGGAGGCTTCTGTGCCGGTCGGGTGTGAAGGAGCAGAGCGGCGAAGCCTCGTTCCAGCATGCTAAAACGAGGGAGACAGCTGTTGCGGTAAAGCAGAGGTTGTGTTAGGGGTGATACCGTTGTCATTCACTCTTTGCACCCAAGAGCACTTGTGAGGCTGTTTCTAAATAGCCAGGAGCCTCACGCTGCCCGCGGAGGAAGCGCCTGGGGTAGCTCTGGTACAGGAGGAACAAAAGGTAAATTAGCAGCATCCGTGTATTTTCCAAGAAAATTTACCCTTCCTTTTTGGTTTTCCACGACGCCCTGTGAAAGTGCCCAAGGCTCTCAGACCAACAGGCAGCGTAACCTGAACTGCTTCATCTTTTTGCACAAAGCCCTTGGGCAAGCGCAGCCCGAGAGCCGACACTGTCCAAAGCCCCAGGCTCTGTGAAGGAGCTGGGACCGTCCCGTCCCGTCCCATCCCGTCCCATCCCGTCCCATCCCGTCCCCTCTGGTGCTGCCGCAGCACCGCCTGCCCGCCCGCCGGGCCTGGAAACTGATCCCACGGGGGCCGACTGAAAATAATAAAAGAATTGTTTCTTTTCCTGATGGAATTTATTTTAATCTGTATATAACTTGTTATTTTTTGCTAATTCTTTTCTTATTTTATTTCTCCCTTAACAGTATTTTTTGCATTAGGTATCACTATTGTGAAGAGATAATGTTAATATAAGTATGCAGTGAAGGACCAAATTTGTGTAATTAAGGTTGTATGTTGTATGATTGATAACCAGGGAGTAGGAAGATTTTGTCCATGTGCCAAATGACCCTGATCAATCCTGCTGGTCTTGCTGCCGATTCTCCAGACAATCATATGTTTTGTTGCATTTGCCTTTAAGCGACCGCGCTGCGTTAGACGAAGGTTTCAGGTTATTTTCCTTGGCCAGTTGGAAAGCAAAGGCAGCCCCACCAGAAAGGGAGGGCGTCTCCCGCGGGGCCTGCCCCTCAAACCGGGCGAGCCGAGGGCTGCCAAGCCAGCGTGTGATGCCGCCGTGCTGGTGTTCCCCCCGCAGCCCCCGCGCACCCGTGCCCGGCCCCATAAAAGCCTCTGTCTTGTGACCCCAGGCCCGTGCGGCTCCGTGGCTCCTGGGGTATCTTGCTTGGAGCGATCCCCACGTCTGAGCATCTTTCTGAGGGGGCCTGCGCGCCGCCTGCCTTGTTGGAACACGATCTGGGGGTAACGGCGCGTCCGCGTGCTCTGAGCCGCTGTTGTGTTCGTGGGGGAAGCTGAAGGAGCAGCAGGGAGCTGGTCCCCGAGCCCTGGCCCGGAGCAGCGTGTCCCGCGGGGCCGTTCCTGCCCCCCCAGCTGCGGGAGCCGCGGTGCTGGCCGGGGCCCGGGGTGCAGTGCGGCCAGGGACTGGGGACATTGCAAATGTTGTTCTTAAGATCGTGACATGGCTTTTTCTTTGCATATTTCCCAATCCAGTTTTCGTCCGGTTTTCTCTAGCTAGCGTCTCTGTTTGTTGTAGGATCTCCCAGCTCCTCTAATTTAGCACTGATTACAAGTTTTAATTTTTCCACAGTTAAATAAACAGAAAGCCTCGCTGAATCTCTATTTATCCCGTAGCTTTCATTCAATTGCACTTGAAACATGTTGCAGCTCATAGCAGATGTTTAGGTTTTGATTCGCCGTTGTAGCCACAAGCGATCCTTTATTTTGAGGATGTTCCCGGTGCGCGGTGCAGGACGGGGCTGCCCGGAGCACGCGCCGTGTCCCGGCCGTGGGGAAGGTGGGGTCCCCGTGGCTTGGAGAGCAGCCGGAGCTGTCCCGCTCGAGGACGCGTGGTGCTCGGGAGCCGCGGTCCTGGGCGATACCGCGAGCTGGAACACGGCAGCTGCTGGTTGGGAAGCCAGGGCACCACTGGAGGTGGGGATTAAACCAAGAATAGTTGCGTAGGATCTATTTATTGAAAGTATTTTCACATCCCGCAGCCGTATTGCCGCACGAGCAAAGAGGAGAGGAGCGCTGTGAGTTGTTTGTGTATTGGGTAAGGTTGATGTTCCTTGGCTGTTCGGGCTGCTCGGTGCTGCACCGAGAGGGGTCTTTGCTGCTCCCGCACGTGGCTTTGGGCACGGAGAGGAGGACGCAGGTCTGATGGACGCGCTGTCCCTTCTCGGGCCCACCCGCAGCAGCCGGTATGTGTGAACCGCCGCGGTGATGTGGGTGACGGCGCCGCGCGGTGCGCCGGGCCCTGCCGCAGGGTGTGCCCAGCACCCGTGGCCCCAGGTCACAGGGCATTGCTGCTGGTGCCGGCTGCTCCCGGTGCTCACCATTAAACCATTACAGCGCATCCCGGTGGGCCCCGCGGTCCCGGAGCAGCCGAGCGCCGCGGCAAAGCCAAACCAACCGCGTTCGGAACTAAACGCAAAGCTCGGGTTCTGTCTCGGTTAAAACAGACTAGTGGAAGCTTTCGATTTCTCCCTAATCAGCACTTAGACTTTCAATAGGCGTTCTTGAAAGCGGCTTCTTTTTCACTTCATGCGAAGTGTTTCGAAAAGCACTTGCACAATGACGTGAACGTGTTTAGACTCTAAGCATCAAAGCACTGGATCGTGAGCCCCCTCCCCGCAGCCCATCTCAATCTACTGACTTACATTCGAGTTTTACGTGCTGTACTGTGTGTGTGTGTGTGTGGCGGGGGACGGGGGACGCGTCGCGGTGTCGGGACCTGCCCGGTGCGGAAGGGGCAGGAGCAACGGGCTCCGTGGGGCAGCGCTGGGAGCATCAGGGCAAAACCTCTGCCGCGGTCAGTAGTGTCTCCTCAAAGCCATGCAGCTCCTCCTCTGTAGTGTTGAGTGATACTGTGATTAAAGCGTTATTGAATGATTCCAGGATTATTTTGCTCTTTCTTCTGTCGTTAATTCTTATTACCACTTCGGAAAAAAAATGGAAAAAAAAAAATTTAAAAAAAAAAAGAAAAAAAAAAGAAAAAAAGGCAGCTTTGATTTCCAAATGTGCAATTCACATGTGAACAAAGTAATTCTGAAAGTAATTCTCAATGTATTTTACATTCTTGTTGCTCTCTTCAAAGCAAGAGATGTTTTGCCCTGATGTCATATCCAGCCTGCAGAAGATGTAATTTAAAACATATATATATTGTGCTTGCAAGAATCATAAATCTGTGCATCCTATGTCATTCCTTTTCCCATTGTTACAATACAGATATGATTTAGGGTTTTTTTTTCTTTAGAACTGTATAGTGTTTTTTTAAATCAATTGTAAATGTCTGGTTTTCATATAATGTTTAAAAAACATTGAGAAAGAGGATGGTGCTTGTTCCATATCATTCTTGATTGTATATTGCTTCTGTTATGTTTATAAGTAAACTGTGCATGACTTGTGTTTAGCAGTCATTATTGTGTCTGTTTGTGAAATTTTTATTAAAAGGAAAAAAATTCCGTAGATGCACTTATTGTATATGTGATTAGATTTTGCGTCTGAGGCTAGAAGCCTGGAACTGCCAAGGAAGGAGAAAAAGAAAAAAGTGTTGGCAGTTATTAATTAATATGAAATCGCTTTGTTTGGAAGCATAATGAAATAAAAGATATGAAGTGTAGAAAATAATTAAAAAGCGATTTTACAAATTTCATTTTGATGCTTGTGATAAAAGACAAATGTACTTGTGTAGAGAAATTCCTTTAAAATAATGAATAGAAAAAGCTGATTTTGAGGTTAATGCTGTAGAATAGGAATGTATACCAAATGTAATCTTTCCAATGCTACAATGAATTTATACATGAGATTGATATGCAATAAACCTGTGTGCTTTTATAAGCAGTGGTCCTGTGAGCTTTTTTGTCTTGAATGCGATGGAGCCGCAGCGAGCGGTGCCTGGGTGGCTGAGCTGGCGCACAGGTAAGCGGTGAGGGCAGGGACGGGCAATCCCAAGGGCTGAGGGGGTGTAACAGAAGCGGGAGCTCGAACAGGAGCGGTTCGGGGTGTCAGGAATATTTCCTTTCACGAGCTGCGAGTCAGCGAGCGATCCGGTGATAGCGGTCAGGCGGTTCAGCGGGGGCCCTGGGAGCAAAAATGACTTGAAAGCAGGGCCTTTGAACTAACAACACGCATTACAAAACTGATGAATGGTCTCCGCTTCAGAAAGTCATTCATGGTGATCAAATGATGGTATCCTACATACAGCATAATGGCCCTTCCCTGGAGTTGCCGTGTAAGGGTTTCAGTCGTGGCTGAACTCTTGAGTAGAAACCCTCTCTGACGGCTGGAGCCTTTCTCCTTATTAGCCCCGGAGGGAGAGGAAAGAAATCTATGGGCTAAGAAAGCCCTGATAATAGAGCGATTGTCAGGCGGGCCTCGGAGAGAAGAGAACAGAGTCTTTTAAAAGAATACTGCTGACAAGTGGACTTTGTCATCCAGAAAGCACTTGAGATTCACCATAAACCAGCAAGAAAAAAGGCTTCATTTTTAGGGGAGGTGGAAAATCAGAGCGGGGGGCAAAAGAGAAGGTCAAGGAAAACTCTGTTCCCAGTAAATACACAGAGCGCTGTTGAGCCCGGCCTTACGGGGCAGCTGGACAAGAGCCTGACCCCGGGATCCCCCATCCCGCGGCAGCTGCGCCCCCGGCAGAGGTTCCACAGCATCCCAAACCGGGGCTTTGTGCACCAAACGGGCCAGCCTGGGATTACTTTAACCACTGGAGACCAAGCTGCTAGGCCAAGCCTTGCACATGCCTGTAGTGAGAAAGAGTCCCTGGCCTGCTTGAAATAACCGAGTGCCTGTTGCTCTCAGGCCCTGTTTATAGTCGGGGCGCTGTTGATTTTCACCCATTAACATGATGGGAACGATGCCAAGGAATCCTGTAACCTTTGGTGACCTTGAGGAGGAGGCGCTCAGGAGTGGGTGAGCAACAGCCCAGGGGCTGGGAAAAAAGTTCTGCACAAACACCTTCTTGGAGGAACGTCAAGAAGCAGCAACAAAAAAATGTTTAGTTGAGTTTAGTGAGTTCGTCATTGCTGTTGAGATGGGCCCTGGGATGGTGCGGAGGAGCCGGGATGTCTGCGGTACCAGTACCGGCACCTGCCCGGGGCAGTGCTGCGGAGACCCCAGCGCCTCCAACCTGCACCTGCGGAGGGGTGAGCCCCGCCCGGCCCCACCCCTCCTGGCCCCGCCCAGACCGGCCCCACCCCTCCTGGCCCCGCCCATCCCACC
>VWYH01003353.1:773813-808814 GCA_013399365.1 Pampusana beccarii
CTGCCGGGCGTGCTCCGCGGAGGGGGCGGCAGCGGCCGGTCCCTCCGCCTCCTCCCCGGGCGGTATCGCCGGCCCGGCTGCCCCGGACGGGGCGGATCCCGCGCTGGCAGCGCCTCTTCCGCGGGGGCGGCGCGGCCGCGCTGGTGAGTAGCCGGAGGCTCCGTCCTGTCGCGGTCCCCCCGGGGCCGGTCCCGGGGGCCCGTGTGCAGGTACCGGGGGGGAAATGGTGCGTTTGTCCCCAGGGGTGGAGCTGGAGCGGTCCCTGCCGGCACCGGAACCTCCGGACGGGGCTGGCAGCTCCGGGGTGGCTGTGCCGGTGGGACCCCCAGCGTGTCCCTGTGTCCGGGCACTGCGGGTCCCAGCCCCGAGCAGCGGCACCGAGACCTGGGGTTGTTGGAGCACCCAGCGCCTCTGAAACCGGGCGTGCCTGTTTCGTGTTGCTAGGGCTGGTGCTTAGGACAGGCTTCATCCCAGGCCGGGACGGGATTAGGAGTAGAATGTAGCGCTTTTCTCATCTGCAGGACGTTTGGCAGACCTCTGGCCGAGAGGCATGTGTCCCTCATCCAAGGGCAGGAAAGCAACCAGCGCCTTAATCAAATGAGCTTTTGTTGGTGGGTCTGTTTTGTCCTTCTGCCAGTTATTGAGGCGGGGAAATACATTCAAGTCTTGGTTTCTGCTTCCTGGTCCATGGCCTTTGAAAAGGAACAGCTTGGAGATGGTGGTGGAATACAATGAGATCTCAGTTGAGAGGAATTAAACCATAGCTTTTCCTCAAATTATGTAGCGGGGCAGGCAGCGGGTGTAGAATGCTCCGTCAAATGTCTGTTCTGTAGGTGCACAGCACGTGGGGTGGCACAGAAGGAGATGAGTAAGGTTAATCCCAAGGAAGGAGTTTAGGGACTCGGGCAGGTGGTTTTGCAGGTGGTGTGGAGCTGTTCCTCAGGACAGTTTGGGACAGGCCCCAGCTTTGAGGAGGAAGGGGCTCGCGGTTTTGCGCTCCTGGGGGTTTTCACAGCGCGTCAGCCTGGGGTGGTGGGAGCCAGGAAGGGAAAGGACAGCCGGGGTGGCTCAGGTGGGGGCAGCTCTCTTTCCCCATGCGAAACAGTGCTCTGGCCACCGCGGAGTGTAAGTGCCCTCTGCCTTGCTGGGAGAAGGTGTTCAGCCGTCTGTCTGTCTGTCTGTCTTACACAGCTTCCCAGTTCCCTGTGCTGCCATCATGTCTCGAAGTCCCACTGGCAGCTCTGTGGATGACAAGGCCTTTCTCCTGGAGTACCGCTGCCACCCGGTACGGCCGGAGCCCCCCAGCCCCAGCGGCTCCGCCACGGCGCCCGCTGCCGCCCCACTGCCGGCGGTGGGCTCTCCCCCCTCGGCCGAGCCCCGACGCATCGTCCTGAGCACCGACAGCCCGGCCGCGCTCAAGGTGGGCACCCAGCAGCTGATCCCCAGGAGCTTGGCTGTCTCCACCAAGACCAAGAACAACCCCCCCCGGCACCAGAGCTTTGGGGCAACTGGGTCCAGCCGGGAGCCCCAGGGCCCCGACCCAAAGCGGGCGTCCGTCCCCATCGTCCCCAGCATCTCCGTGGAGGCAGACGAGGAGGATGGCGGTGGGGGGGCCCTCAAGCGGAACCGGAGGAACATGTCCTACCGCGCGGCCATGAGGGGCCTGGGCGCGGAGCCGGAAAACGCCGTCCCATCACTGAAACCCGTGCCGGAGGAGGGCAGCGCCCTGCCTGCCCACAGCCCCACCAGGAACAAGGTGGGTTTTGCATCCGCTGTCACCCGATTGGGATGGAGCCCCGCTTTCCTGGCAATGAGCCACGGGGGGTCTGCGGAGCTTTTTTGCTGCAGCTCCTGTGGGTTGCAGAGCTGTGTGAGCCCAGTGCAGAGCTGGCAGGGTTTGCTGAGCCCAGTGATGTGACGGGTGCCTTGGGAAGGCCACGTGTCACCAGCAGATGCTGTAGGTCCTCGGAGAGCCCGGAAATATCTGCCGTGGGTGTTGTGGGCAGTGGAACTGGCTGCTCCGGGCTCCCGCGTGTGGGCAGGCGGCCGCGGGCACGTTTGCAGGGTGGGGTTGGCTCCGTGCTGGCGGGGGGTTGTACACAAACATGGGTGAACATGACTCCAGCGCAGGCAAAGTCCAGGTGTGAGACGGGCAGATGTGAAAGGCAGCGGTGTAACTACAAACTGGTTTAGATCCTGGCCCCGATAATGTGAGGTGAAAGCTGAGTCACTTTGGTAAGGCAAACAAAAGCTCAGACAAAACTCGGGCTGAAAGAACAGGGTGGTGTTTGCTGGCTGGCGGTGCAGGTAACTGCTCAGTGCTTCCCAGGGCCACAGGAATCAGTAACTGCAGCGTGTTCTCCTCCTGTTCCCCTTGCAGAAAACCTTTGGGCGGAAGCGGGTGCAGAAGCGTGGTGGCTCCTTCAAGGACCGTGAGTGCTGCCTCCCATCTTCCCGGGAGCTCCGCGGTCCCCTCTGCCTTCCAGGGCGCCTGGCGCTTCTCAGCAGAGCGGGTCCCTGAAGTCCCTTTGCCACGTGTGCTGCTGCCTGTCCCCGGCCTGGGGCAACTGCTCTTACCTGCAAGCGGAGCATTGCAGCCCTGCTGCCCCTCCCCGGGTGTGATGGAGCACAGGCTGCTGGCAGCGGGAGCGCTCCTGGCTTTGCTTGCTCTGGGCAAACATGGAGGAGCTGCCAGGAGCAGGAGCTGCTGGTTAATTGGGGCTGTGCAAAGTCCGATCTCACGGGGAGGTGCTGGCCCTGGCTCTGGGCGATGGGCTGAGGCGGCAGCAGCGCAAAGGGAAAACCTCGGGCTGCAGCCGGGAGAGGCTTCACCGACCTCCTGCCTTTTCCTGTGCAGAGCCCCAGCTGTACCAGGAAATCCGTGAGAGAGGCCTGAACTCTGTGAGCCATGAGTCAGATGAGGATTTGCTGGAGGAACCCGTCCCAGAGGAGCCGTCCCCCGCGGGTGCTGCGATCGTGGTGCAGAGTTACCGCCCGGCACAGGTCACCTGGAGCCAGCTCCCGGAGGTAGGGGCAGCAGCACAGCCCAAAAGGCCCCTCTTGCCCTTGCCGTGGGCTGCGCCGGCACTCGGGATGTGTTGTGGCCGCAGCCATGTGTGTTAAAAGCTCTCTGAACAAACCGTGAGTGGGTAACTCTGCAGCAATGGGATGTCCTGGGGCTGTCCAGCCCTGGCCGGGACAGCAGGATCCTGCCCAGGCTCGCCAGGATGCTGCTGCTGCTGCTGTGCTGTCCCTCCCACAGACGGGGGAAGGCAGGGACTGCTGCTGGGTACCTGGGCTGGGTGCTGGCCCTTGGGGAGGGTAATCTCCTGCAGATGAGCATCTGCCAGCTGCCGTGGGCGATGCTGCGCTGGGCGATGCTGGCGGGTTGTGGGGCCAGGCAGAGGACCAGGCCGCACTAGAGGGCGTGCAAGGACCGTTGGTCCGCGGTGACGGCGCCCACTGATCCAGAGCTCTCCTGCAGGTGCTGGAAGCCGGGATCCTGCAGAAGATCCACCCCGAAGAGCGCAAGCGGCAGGAGGTGAGAGGAGCCTCGGATGTGCTTGGGGTGCAGCATGAGTGCTGGAGACGGGGGACACGCGTGGCTGTGTCTGAGCCCTCGCGCTGGGCTGGGCTCAGAGCAGAGCTGGGCTCAGAGCAGAGCTGGGCTCAGAGCAGAGCTGGGCTCAGCGCTCGGTTCAGCAGCTCTGGGGCTGGGCAGCGCTGGCCGGGATCACCCGCGTGTCCCTGCAGGGAAGCAGGCAGCTCCTTCGGGTGCTGATGAGAAATAGCTGCAGGAAGGGAGAACATCTCAGTGGTGTGGCTTAGTGATGAATGAAAGTCCTAAGCACATGCTGAAGTTATGGGTATAGGCCAAGCAATGCGCGAGGTGATGCAGGGAATGCTGTGCTGTCAGAGTTTGTCCTGTTACATCCTCGCTGCCCTGCTTTTTCAGGCCATGTTTGAGATCATCACCTCTGAGTACTCCTACATGCACAGCCTGAGCATCCTGGTGTGTCACTTCATGAGGTCGGAGGAGCTGAAGGAGACCATGACTCAGATGGAGCATCACCACCTCTTCTCCAACATCAGCGACATCCTGACGGTCAGCACCAGGCAAGTGGGGGTCGGCTGGGAACCGCTGCGGGGGTGTTGGGGTCGTGGTGTCCTGCAGCTGGGCAGAATCGGCTCGGATGGGGCAGGAATGAGTCTTCCCGGAGAGCTAAAGCGGAGGAGGGATGTCGTGTGGGAACGGAGGAGGCCTCGAGAGCTGCGCTGCCCGTTCCCCGTCTCTGCTGGGAGCATCGCTGGGGACGTGGGTGTCCCGGCTGCACAGAGCTGACCCCATGCAGAACAGATCCAGAGCTTCGTCTCCTCTGGGAAAACTGGGGAAAAGTTGCCCTGGGAACATTGTTAAACATCTGTCTGTTCCATTTGTCCAGCCCTAACGGGTCACGTAGTGAAGTCATTTGGAATTCTCCCCTTAGATTCTTCGAAGACTTGGAGAAGCGGCACCAGGAAAACCTCCTCATTCCTGACATCAGTGACATAGTTGAAGAACACGCCTCCAACCACTTCAGCCCATACGTCAGCTACTGCTCCAATGAAGTCTACCAGCAGAGGACCCTCCAGAAGCTGCTGTGAGTCCTGCTCGGTGCTCAGCCCTGGCTGGAGCTGCCTCCGTGGCTCCCTGGGCCGCAGGGATGCTCAATGGCTGGGACAGGGCCCTGGGGATGCTCGATGGCTGGGATGGGACCGTGACCTGCACGGGGCTCCCTCAGCCTGTGGTGGTTCCTTTTCCCCGAGGCAGGTTGTCTCCTCTCTGAGCAGAGTCCAGCTTCTCAGCCTCAATGTGTCTGTGTCCGGTGATTCGGACGTGGTTTGTGTTGTGCTGTGAGAAGGGTGAAGGACAGGGATAAGTGGGGGTGATGCCGCCACTTACTGAAGTCAGGCGGCTCTTGCCAAGGCCAATAACACGTATGGGGCCTGTTGGGGCCATCTCCGGAGGCTCTTCATCCCCAGATCGTACTGGTGGCACAGGTCAGGTTTGTGTCTGCTGTTGGTACATCTACAGCTTTACTCCGGTGGGCACTGCATCTTGAGGTGCTTTTCCGTCACTGGCTAACGGATCAGTCCGTTTTCTGCCCCGGCTGCGTGTTCCGAGCTCGGCACGCTGCCGTTCAGTGCCGCCACGCTTCTCGTGCATGGAAAGCTGCTGGAGACTCTTGACAACTGAAGAACAGAGTTAATGGAGATTTCTTGTCCTGTTCCAGAGCCACAAACCCCTTATTTAAAGAGACCCTGAAACAAATTGAAAGGAAACCAGAATGTGGAGGCCTGCCAATGATATCATTTCTCATTCTCCCTATGCAGAGGGTAACACGGCTTCCTCTGCTGTTAGATGTAAGTAAGTCACACGGTGGCATTGCTTGGTGCCTCTGAAGAGGTGGCTGTTATTCTCTCACTCAGCTGAGCCCGGGACAGCTTCTGCTTGGACTCGCGTCCCTCTGGGAGCCAAGGCTGGGATGCCCAAGCCTTTATTCAGGATTTAGATTCAGAGCGATCTACTTCTTGTGTGTGTCAGATGTGCAGCACAAAGCTCTGTGTACGATGCTTCACATCTCAGCACCACCCACCCGAGTGACGTGAGGTTCTTCCGTGCCCTGTGCTGCGTTTGGGCACCCAGGGGGTGGCACGAGCGCCCTGTTCCATTAGCGGCCGCGTGGCCCAGGGAGGGAAAGCAGGTCTTGCACGAGCTTTGTTGAGATCCAGAACTCTGCACCCAGCTGCTCCAAACGGTGAAGCTGCTGGAGGTGGGATTTCTGGGAACGGCTCCCAGTTTGTACTGGGCCGCAGGGCTGAGGGCCAGGGGGTGCCTGGAGCGCAGGGTGACAGTGGTGGTCGGGCATGTATGTGATGTGACAGCCCCAGCAGACCCCAGGTTCGCAGCTCCCAGCCCTGCAGGACTTGCTCTGACTGTGTCCGTCCCGTTGCCGGGCCGACCGTTGTGCCACATCTGAAATCCCAGCTGGACGCGCTGTTCTGTGCCTTGCAATATCACTAAAGCGTCTTATCTTGACATTCTAGACTGTCTGTCAAAAAACAAAAGCGTGCACAGCAGCGTACGGAGCTGCCACCCGCGCTCTGAAAGCCATCAGCAAGGTGAGGCCGGCTGCTCCCAGCTCTGCAGCCATCACTCTGCCCCGTCCTGCCTTCTGGCCTCTCCCTTTTCTTCCCTGTGTTAGTTCACCAGGGATTTCTCTGCTCCAGACAGCTGCTGGATGTACACATCTTCTCCCTTCCTCGCCTTTTCCACCTGATCTTGGTTTTTTACTTATTCTTGTCATCTTTTCTTCTTCCCTCTCTGGCCCATCTTTTGTCCTTCCCTTTGGTGTTGTATTCTCCACTGGTGCCCCCACTCTTCAGAACCTCCTTCGAGGTGGTAGTGGTCTGCGACACTTGGCTCGTTTGTTGGAGATTTAGGCAAACAGCAGTAAACAAAGCAAAGAGCAAAAGGTGGAGGAGCGAAGGACCCGCGGGAGCAGTGGCACTTCCCCTGCCTGCAGAAACCTTCTGTCCTCCCCTCCGTCTGTCCGAGCGCTCGTCCTCCTCTCTTCACCTCCTCTCTTGGGATGATTGATTCTTCCTCTTCGTGTTCTCAGTGAAGTTTGCTTTGGGTGCGGTCTCGCTTGGGTCCTTTTCCAGGCAGAGCAAAGGTGCCACCTCTCTCCTCTGTGGCAGGAGAACCTCCAGCTGCCTTTCCCCAAACCCGGTTCTGACCTGTGTGGGGATCTGGCTGTTCCTCCTGCCCGGGGAAGCGGAGCAGCCGCCGACCTGCGCTGGCAGCGCTCGTGCTGGAGCACAGGACGGACAGACTCGGTGTCCTGCCGCTCTCTGCTGCCCGTGGGGTGTTTCTTTCCTTTTTCTAGCTGGTTAAGAACTGCAATGAGGGAGCTCGTGCTATGGAGAGGACAGAGCAGATGTACACACTGCAGAAACAGCTAGAATTTGGAAAGAAGAAGGTGAGGACTTGTGGAAGTGGGGGAAATGAAATCTTCTGGGGTGTGCGGTTCGAGGGGCCCATCCTGGCGTGTCGGGTCTGTCCTGGGAATCCTTCCAGGAAGGCTGGACCAGCCGGAGCATCCCTGCTGCCACGAGCAGCATCACTGCTTCATCCGGGGGGTCACCATTCTTTCTTGCTGTTCTGACTTTAATGTGAGTTTCTGGGCACCCCAGGGTCCACTGTGAGTCCAAATGCAGCTTCTTTATATGATTTTGCCTGCTGCTTGTGAGACAGGTGGTAAACGGGATTTTCTCTGGGTCCGTTTCAGCCGTTCCCGCTGATCTCTGCGTCCCGCTGGCTGCTGAAGCGGGGGGAGCTGTACCTGCTGCTGTCGGAAGACGGGGGCATCTTCCGCCGGGGCGCCGGCCGGCTCTGCTACCTCTTCCTGTTCAATGATGTACTCATCATAACTAAGAAAAAGAGGTAAGGCTGCGTGGAACCTTCTTCTTTCTCTGGAAAAGGACCAGAGGGATTAAAATCTCCATTTCCCAGGCAGCATGTAGCCTAAGAAATTCTCGAGGTTTCCTTGAGTTGGCCCTTATTGAAGTGTGTTTTGTACTGACCCTGTGCCGGTCGCCTCGGTGATGCCCACTGAACCCGCGCCGTCTCTGCCGCAGCGAGGACAGCTACACCGTGATGAACTACGCCACGCTGGACCAGGTCACGGTGGAGAAGATGGAGAACTCGGAGCCGCCTTCTCCTCCTCCCGGCAAGAGCGGCGGCGCGGCCCGCGGCACCGGCGGGCACCTGCTGCGGGTGCTGATGGAGCGGGACAGCGAGGGCCGGCGGGAGGAGGTCGTGCTGGCGGCGGAGACGCTGTGAGTGGGACTGCACAGGGGGGATGTCCTTCTTCCCTGGGATAGGCCTGGGTGTGAAGCACCCTTTCCCTCCCCGCGCCGCCTCCCAGAAATGGAGATCTGTGCGGGCTGGTCCCCTTGCTCGCTTTCCTTCTCTCTCTTAGATTTCCCTTATAACTCCCATATAATGCTTCCCCTGTGCAGATCAAGCAAAGCGGCTGGGTGATGCGTACTGCTTGTGAAGTGTCTTTGTGCTGAACGCTCTGAATGTGACGTTTGTTCAGTCTGACCTCCCTTTAAGGCCTTCATCCTTCCTGCTGGGAATTGCCCAGCTACTGCCACCGACGCAGATGCCACCTCTGAGGCTTTCTTTGTGTAATAATATGGATTTTCCTACTGCCAGGAGTGACCGGGCCCGCTGGATCACGGCGCTGATGCACAGAGAAAAGGAAAAGCCTGACACTACTCCTAAAGGAGGTATCGGCGTGCGGGAGGTCAGACCTGGCTAGGCGGGGATTAACTAGAGCCTGAGCACTTGCAGGCGCGGGGCTTTATGCTGTTCTTAGGGACATGGTTCAGGGGTGGACTTGGCAGCATTGGGTTAACAGTTGGACTCGATGACCTTGAAGTTCTTTTCCAAACAGCACGATTCTATGCTGTTATGAGTTACGCCAGGCTGCGGCGCCCGGCTGTGCCCTCTCACTGCTGTCCCTGCAGATCTGAGCCAAGTGGAGATAACCCGCGCGTACCTGGCCAAGCAGGCGGACGAGCTGTCCCTGCAGCAGGCGGACGTTGTCCTGGTGCTGGGCGGAGAGGACGGTGAGTGTCGGCGAGCAGGGAGCTGCGCCCGAGCTGCGGTGGGGGGAAAAGCTTCAGCGGTCCCAGCAAACTCGCACTTCAGCCATTATTTTTCAGAAGCTTCCAGGAAGCCACTGGCAGGTCCCCGTTGCTCCTTGCACACAGGTCCCAGGGGCCATGGCCCGTCCTCCCTGTGTGACCAGCTCTGTTGTCTCCTAGGCTGGTGCTGGGGTGAGAGGCTGCGGGATGGCGAGCGGGGCTGGTTTCCGCAGTCCTGCGCCCGGCAGATCACCAGCCGCGCGGCCGTGGAGTGCAACGTCCGCCGGATGGAGCGGCTGCGCATAGAGACCGACGTGTAGGCTTCCAGCCCAGGAGAGACGCTTCTGTCCCGACTCATTTCAGGGGTCCTCAAGCCTCTGCGGACTCAGCCCATCGCGAGGAAATTCTTGAATTTCGTTTGTCTCGAGCAGTCACAGGCAGCAGATCTCACCGTCCAGGACTGGGCTTTGTAGCAGCTGATTAATGTGAGCCCTGGTGTGTGAATGCTCCTGGCCAAGATGAGTGTTCATGACCTGGAACAGGCTTGGGGAAGCAGCCGCGGTGTCGGGTCAGGTTCAAATGGCTGTGGCTGTGTTCTGGGTTCTGTTGAGCGGCTCCGTCCCCACTGCAGACCCCGTGCGGGCAGACCCGGGGCACGGGGAGGATGTGCCTGAATCGAGAATTTTTTAAGAACTTAAATCTGTGCTAGGCTTGTTATTTGACCTAGTTTCCCCTGTTTCTTTTTTATTCTTTCTTTTCCCTCCCCCACGATTATTCTTGGTTCTTTTGAATGCAATGGTGACCTTGGCAGGGTGAGGTGATACCCGTCACCTTTCAGTCACTTGTCAAAAGAGCAGATGCTGGAGGCCGGTGCGGTCGGAGTTGTTCGCGGGGTCAGCTCTTGGGCAGAAATGGGACGCTCCAGCCAGGGGGAAGCGATTTGCACGTCTTGCCAGACAAACAAGCCGGGAGCACGAAGCCAAGTGATGCTGCAGCTCACAGGGGTCCGGACCCCGTCCTTCCCCAGGCAGAGCGGGCCCCTTGCCCCCCCCATAACCCAGAATTAGCACCAACAAGTGATGAACGAAGAGGGTCGTTCTTTTGTTGCAGCTGAGCGGTTTGGATCTGGGTTTTTATGAGTCGGTGTTTAATGCCATGGGGCATTCAAGGCGGTGGCAGGAGATGGAGGAAATGGCAGCGACGATTTTGGGGTGAGGCGGCTTTGGATTCGTGGGGACAGCCCTGTTGTGATGTGTCTGTTTTGATTACGAGCTCTAAAAAGAAAGCTTCCTTCTGCTGGCAGCAGCTTTCTGGCCTCCGCTCGTTCTCGACAAATGCACCATCCTCGAGAACAGCTGCCTAACATCTGCCAGCTGCAGCACACGGCCAGTGTGAGGGACCGAGACCAGAGAGAAGTTCACTGAGCTTTTCTGTTTATTTGTCTTAACTGTGGAAGAATTAAAATTTTTCATCAGTGCTAATTAGAGAAGATGGGCTCCGAAACGAGAGACGCTAGCTACATGAAAACAGGAGGCAAACAAACTGTATTAGGAGATATGAACAGGGTAAAAAAAATGGTGATATAAGAAATACAGGTACAGATTGCTGTGGTCCCATGCTCAGACTTAAGTTTTATTCCAAGGGGGTGCCAGGAGCCACAGAGCTGCAGCTCAGGCTTTGTGGGTGTGATGGGACAGGACGGATTATCCCGACGCTCGAGGCTGGGGCAGTTTCTGTGCTGCCTTGGAGCGGGGCCCAGGGCTGCTCTGCACCTCGGTCCGTGGACACGCAGCACGGCGGCATCGCTGGGCGGCATCGCTGGGCGGCATCGCGGGGCGGCATCGCGGGGCGGCATCGCGGGGCGGCCCTTCCCGCTGCACCCTCTGGCTTCTGAGTCCAGCAGGATTGATCAGGGTCATTTGGCACATGGACAAAATCTTCCTACTCCCTGGTTATCAATCATACAACATACAACCTTAATTACACAAATTTGGTCCTTCACTGCATACTTATATTAACATTATCTCTTCACAATAGTGATACCTAATGCAAAAAATACTGTTAAGGGAGAAATAAAATAAGAAAAGAATTAGCAAAAAATAACAAGTTATATACAGATTAAAATAAATTCCATCAGGAAAAGAAACAATTCTTTTATTATTTTCAGTCGGCCCCCGTGGGATCAGTTTCCAGGCCCGGCGGGCGGGCAGGCGGTGCTGCGGCAGCACCAGAGGGGACGGGACGGGACGGGACGGGACGGGACGGGATGGGACGGGACGGGATGGGATGGGACGGGACGGGACGGGATGGGACGGGACGGGATGGTCCCAGCTCCTTCGCAGAGCCTGGGGCTTTGGACAGTGTCGGCTCTCGGGCTGCGCTTGCCCAAGGGCTTTGTGCAAAAAGATGAAGGGTCCAGGGCCGGGGTGAGAACACTTCGAGATTTGCGTTTACTGGACCACGCAAGAGCTTTGTGTCTATCCATGCGGTATGTCTGATTGTTATACTAATTTAGGCTTGCGTTTCGGTGGAGCAAATGACGTGGGCAGCTCAAAGGGCTGACATACTCCTGGTAAGAAAAATCAGCTCCTGAGCCCCTGCAAAGCTCATTGGGAGCAGACGGTGCTGCCAGCGATGGAGGAAACCGGGGGCACAGATGGGTCGGACTGTGGGCACCGGCTCTGCAGAGGTGAGTGCTGGAGCTCAATGTCTTGTCCTCCACAGCAAATGATAATTTACAGTATGAGACCATTGCAAATTCGATTTAAACAAAACCAAAAAAAATTCAAGTGAGGTGGTACTTCTACAGGAGGCACATTCAGCTCTCCGTTCTGACAACTCTGTTGTGCAGCTTCCCATAAATACTGTTGCATAAATACTTTTTTTGGACCACAATTTCAGCCTCCCCAAGCCCAGCACCCAAAAGATGAAGGCCAGCAATTTGCCACAAGCTATTACAGTCCATTGTCCGCTGGCCAGAAGCGATTGCTTCTGAACTGTTCCTTTGGGTGTCTGGCCGCGGGTGTGCGCCGGTGCTGGCGCGTGTACCCTGGCGCGCATCCCCGTGGCCGCCCGTGCTGCCGCGGTGACCTGGTGACACTCGGCGCTTCAGCCTGGCTCAGACAACGCCACGAGCAGCAGCTCAGTCTGCCAGGAGATGATAAATAACTGCTCCTGGGGCTTGTAAACCAGTTCGTTCGACAGGTCAGTGGCTTCTCGAGGTGGCTGCTTGGTCACGCCGAGGGAGCAGGACCTAGTGCTGGCCCGGCCGGAGCCCCCACTGCAGCAGAGGGGACCCGCTGGGCGCCAGGGGCTGCACGGCTGGAAGGGAATTCGGGATGGTCAGTGCTCACGGTGTGTCGGCAGCTCGGGGGGGGAGATGCTGCAGGGACCCCCAGCGCTGGCCCCGCTCGGCGCTCGCAGCCGGGAGCTGCTGCTTCATTTCCAGGCCTGTGCCCGCAGCCGCGGTGTGAACAGCCACGCGCCGGCTGTCACTGACCTGGGACTGAGGGGTGCTCGGCCGGCGGCAGAGGGGGCGAACCACCTGCAAAGCAAGTCAGAGCATCCTGTCCCCCCATCCTGTCCCCACAGCGACCCCGCTCAGCGCCCAAAGGGGAGTTGCTCTGAGCCAACAGGTTCCATGTGGTTTGGGCAGAAATCAGGTGGGTGGTTTTTTCACTGTGGCTGGTGCACAGGATCACTTTGTTCTGGTGTGCCCAGGAGAGCGGGTTTTGTGTCCTGGCGTTACCATGGGCACGTTTGGGGTCAGGCTGCCGAACAGCTTCATTTTCACAGCGCTGTCAGCGTGCAGCCTGCGGTTTCCCTCGTGCATGGGGTGACGGTGAACAAACCCCACCAAATGAGGGCCTTGGGAAGAGGGTGGTTCTGCACCCCGTAACTGGGTTTAGTTGATGGTACTGCCACCCAAACCAACCCACCAGAGCCGCAGCCTGAGCAGGGGTCCCGCAGCATCCCCTGCAGAGTGGGGACTGTCCCCACTCGCTGTGCCCGTGTGTTACCTTCCCGACACGTGGGGCCCATGTGCCCGTTCAGACAGCGGCACCGGCCGTTCCGGGCGTCGCAGTAGGAGCTGCTGGGGTCACACTGGCAGCCCAGGCTGCAGTCGGGGCCGTAGGTGCTCGGCTGGCACTCTGGTGAGGGACAGAGCGGGGACAGAGCGGGCTCAGCCTGCGCCAGGGCCGCGGGCTCCGCAGAAACGCTCACGGTTCCCACCGTGCAGCAGGCAGCGCCGGGGGGGCTGAGTAACAGACAAGGCAAAGAGCTCTTTGCCTTCCCCCGCAGGCTGCTCTGGTGACACAGGACATCAGAGCATCCCAAAGAACAGGCTGTTCCATCTGCATTTCAGCCTTTCGACTCTGGCGATCTAGACACAAGGGTGCTGGGGGATGTTTGCGTCCAGATCTCACTAGAAACAGAGGCTGGAGAGGTGAGTACCGCTGTTCGGATGCCCTCTCACTCTTTGAGGGGACACACAAAAAAGAAAGCCCCCTTCCATGAGAATTCAGCTCCAACAAGAGGGGTTCTGCACCCATTTTAGGACTGGGTTAAGCCTCCCATCAGTGCCCGTCCTGCACAGCTCCCGGGCTGTGGCTCCACTCACCGGAGCTGCACGAGGGGCCGGTTTTCCCCGGGGGACACAGGCAGCGTCCTGTGGCCGGGTCGCAGGGCGCATCGCCCACGCAGTCGCAGAGCTGCTGGCATCCCTCACCGTACGTCCCTGCCCCACAGCCTGCGGAGAGAGGCGAGACACATCACACACATCACACACAGCGTGAGCCTGTGCCTCAGGATCCCACCTGTTCGCAGGGGAGGCAGCAAAGGACGCAGTACCTGTCTGGCAGCGATCGCCCTGCAGCCCAGGGGGACAGTGGCAGCGGCCGGTGGCCGGGTCACAGCCTGCTCCGTGCTCGCAGTCGCAGCGTTCCCGGCAGCCGGCCCCGTGGAAGCCTGGGGGACAACCTGGGATGGAGCCAGGTGGAGAGCTCGTTAAAGCAGGGCTGGGTTGAGCTCAGGCTCAGCTGCAGCAAAGCCTCGTCAGCCCAGCAGAGAGAAGCAGCGAGCCTTTTTCTCTGAAAAACACCCAACTGAAGGCAGCTGTTCTCCGTGGCCAGGGCAGGGCCACCAGCCTCCTGCAGCCAGCGCTGCTGCAGAGTCCAGCACTGCAGCTCCAGAGCATCTACCCAGCACCAATGCAGCAGTGATGTGTGTGCTCAGCTGCCTCGGAATGGCACCTCTGCATCCAGCGGCCTCACCCAGAGAACAGAAATTACCTTCTCTGCCACTACTTGTGCTGCCCGGGAAAGCAGGTAAGACAGGAAGGGCCCACGGGTGCACGCAGCCATGTATGTGACTGCAGTGGGTCACCTTGGTCCTGTGATCCTGTTCTCTGCACCGGCCTTAGGAAATGCCCTCCCCCTGCAAAGCCGCAGGTGTCCGTGCTGCCGCACTCACTGTGCTCGCAGAGGGGCCCGTAGTGGCCGCTGGGGCAGCGGCAGGCGCCCGTCCCCGCGTCGCAGGTGCCGTTGTGCAGGCAGGCGCAGCGGAGCTGGCAGTCGGCACCGTACCGTCCCGGCGGGCATCCTGCGGGGACACGCGGCGGCGGAGCCGGTGAGCGGACAGGGAGCAGACACCGGCCCCATCCTGCGCCTCGGGACATGGCGCGGTGGGACAGGCACGGGTGGGGAGAACAGAAACTGGGCCCAGTATGAAACAGCACTGAGAGCCACGGTTACTGGGCCAGTGCAGGACAACGCATCCAAGCCGGGTTTACCTAATTCGCAGGATTTTCCCGTCCACCCGAGCGCACAGGAACAGGAGCCGTCGGCTGCGTCGCAGAGCCCCCCGTTGCGGCAGGAGCAGGTCTGCTGGCAGCCCACCCCGTACCGGTGCTTCTCGCAGCCTGCGGGACACGAGGAGGTGACAGCGGGACATGAGCAGGTGACAGTGGGCACAGGGACCCTGGTGTGGTTTGGGCAGGAGGGCCCGAGCACAGGCAGAGATCTCAGGGCAAGGAAATTGGCTCCACTCAAGAGCTTTTCCGTCCCACTGCCTGAAAGCCCCGCTCGTCCTGACACACAACCCGCAGTTAATATTGACCTTGCTCGCAGGAGGGACCGGCTCTTCCTGGGGGGCACACGCAGTCTCCAGTGACGTGGTGACAGGTCGCGCCGTCCCCGCAGGCGCACACCCCGGCACAGTCCTTGCCGTAGCGACCAACAGGACATCCTGGTGGGAGGAAGACCTTGATCTGCCTTGGTCACGCTAAAGCACAGCACGTCTGAAGGCCAGAGAGGAACGACTTTGCGCTGGCACCGGAGCAGAGCGGCGGGCTGGCAGGAGGAGTCTGTGCCCGGGCACCGTGCGCAGTGTGACGGGCAGACTGGGAAAAGGGCTTTGAGGTTTCCCTCTGCTAGAGGAGCAGAGCGTTTTTAGCAGAGAGACAGTGATGGCACGATGCAAAGGCTGGTGTGTCAGGCCTTTCACAGTGGAGTAATCATTTTGGCATGAAACAAGTGGAGCAAGAAAATGTTTCCGTGGTTAAGACAGCAAATGAGATCAGCTGCGACTGAAGCAAGGAGGGCACTGCTGACGGCGCCCGCGGTAACGTCAGACCAGGAGCATTTTTTCTGCTGCTGCACCGATGCAGGAACAGGTACATATGGCTCCTCATCTCGCCAGGGCCAGCAGCCCGGCTGCGAGCAGGAATCGCTCCTGCCGATCCCGTTCCCCTCCAGCACTCACCGATGCTGCAGTCAGCGCCGATGAAGCCAGGCGGGCAGTGGCACGTCCCCGTGGTAACGTCACACACGCCCCCGTTCTTGCATTTGCATGGCCTTTCGCAGTTATGGCCATACCACCCAGGGGAGCACTCTGCGGGGGGAAAGAATAAAAGCAGCAATGGCCTCATGCCTAAAAAGACGAGAACGAGGTCCAAGCACTCTGGAAAAACGCACCACAGACAACAACAGCAGCTCCCGCGAGCTGTGCTCGGTGCCCCCGTGGGACGTGCTGGACTGCGGGACCGCGACAGCTGCCGTGAGTGCTCAGCAGGGGCCAGAGAAAACCCCAGAGCGCACTTGGTGAGCAATGGCGTGGCAAACACGCAACACCAAGGAGCTTTGGGCTGTTCAGAACCTCCCTGCTGAAGACACAGCTGATAAGTAGCCCACAATTCAAAAGAAAAATGGAAAAAAAACCCCAACAAAACAACGGTCTGAGTGCAGATGAGGATGATGTTTTGTTCACATGAACTCCTACTCGCCCATTAGTCAGCGAGAGACAGGGCAGAGGCCAGAGCCTGTGCACACAGGGACGGGCTTGGGCAAGAGAGCAGGAAAACACTTGTCTGGACAGACTCAGCTGTAAGAGCTGGACAACAGTTAAAAACAACACAACAGACCTCGGCCACACTGAGGAGGACAAAGGCGACCACGGCAAGAAACCAGGCAAGGCAACCCGTGAGAACCTGTGCTTTGAAGCCACTCCAGGCAGCTTCTGCAGCGGTCGCCCTGGTGCTGTTCCCTGCGCGGGGGCGACGGCTCCGAACCGGCACCAGCCGTGGGTACCGGCCGTGGCGGAGCGGGGGACCCGAGCGCGGACTCACCCAGCTGGCAGGCGGGCCCGTGGAAGCCGGGGGCGCAGACGCAGGCGCCGGTGACCGGGTGGCACTCCTGGGTGGCTCCGGGACACTGGCAGATCTGAGCGCAGCCCTCGCCGAAGGTCCCCGGCAGGCAGGCTGGTGGGAGAGAGGGCGCCCAGGCGGCCCAGGTTCGCTCAGCGGGAGCTGTCCCGCCCCTCTGTGCAAGACCTTTTTTCCCTTTTTATTTGAAGCCAGGATTTAGGAAGCCTTTTATGACAGCGAAAGTTCTCTGCAGCCAAAAAAGCAAAGGGAGCCACACGCAAGTGGTTCCCTGACTCCAGGAAAGACTTGGATTGAAAAGCAAACGCGGTACTTAACGGCATTAGATGCCTTTTGCAATGCTGGCCCTACCTACCCTCATATCCCTGCAAGCTTCCATCCCCTCACCCGGGCATTGCAAATACACCCATCCCCTGGGTGAGGAATGTGCTCACATGCCTCTGTCTCTTCCAGACTTGCTCATGCCCACGGGAGCTCATTTTAATGCTGATTTATTGCTAATCCTCTGGATAAATACAGAGCTCTGATTTCCCACTTGGCTCCCTGAGCTTTGCTAGCATTCTGTGGGCACGCACCCAGCTGCCAAGATGTGAGTTGCTCCTTGGCACCGCGTGCTGTTGGGGTTTTTTTCGTTCCTTGTTTTTCTTTTTCCCCCTCCCGCCTCTATTTTCTGTAGCAATTGCTTGACCTGTCATGTTCCCAGAGCCCGTGAGCAGAACTGTAAGACGATCACTCCCTTTTTCATACTTTTTTCACAGGCAGGGCCGGTGGAGCCGGGCGGGCAGGCGCAGCGGCCGGTGACGTGGTGGCAGGGCGCTCCCGCGGGACAGGCACAGCGGCTGGCACAGCCCTTCCCGAAGGAGCCCGGCAGGCAGGCTGTGGGAAAACGAGCAACATGTAAGAGTCCTGCCTGGACTTCAGTTCTTGTTAACGCCTGAAAGGCACCAGAGACCAAGGGCCAGCTCCTGCCCTGGTGTCTGCAGTGCTGAGCCACACCTGGCCACAGCAGACAGACAGACAGCCAGACAGCCAGCATTTTTTTAGGGTTTGGGTAATGCCTCTTTCAGGGCAGGCTGTCAGCTCCCCAAAACGTTTTGCCACAGTTTGCAACTCTTATTAAAAAAGAAAAAAAGTTTCTCTCCTTCCCAGGTCTCGGTTTCCCCATGCCAGGGCTGTACCAGCAGGGTCGGGATGCTGTGGCACCGTGGGGATGTTGTGACACAGCGGGGATGCCGTGGCACTGCTGGGATGTTGTGACACTGCGGGGATGCCGTGGCACCGCGGGGATGCCGCCTCACCTTTCTCGCAGCGCCGGCCCCGCCAGCCGCGGGGGCAATCACAAGCGCCGGTGACGTGGTGGCACGAGACGTTGTCCCCGCAGTCGCAGTGCTCTTCACAGCGCGCCCCGAACAGCCCCTCCGGACAAGCTTCAGGGATGCGAACACGGGAGAGAGGACAAGTTACACAGAAAGAGGTGAGCTGGAGCTTGTTCACTGCAGTGTCTGGAGGTGCACACTTCACTTTTCCGATGTCCCCCCCGTTCCCCAGCCCCCGCGGCAGCGACGCGCAGGCCCCACTCACGGCTCTGGCAGGCGGCCCCGGTCCAGCCCGGCGGGCAGAGGCAGTGTCCCGTCTGGCGGTGGCAGGTCCCCCCGTTGTGGCACTGGCAATGCTCCCGGCAGTCTGCCCCGTGCCGTCCCGGCGCGCACTCTGGGAGAGGAACACGGTGAAATGGCACCTGGACTCCCACCGCCCATGGGGACAGACCCTGAGCTCTGCCACCGGCGCTGTGCACGTCACCCCCACACCTGCAGAGTCCGAAGTGGGGCAGGTTTGTGCCGGAGCCCGTTTCCCCGCGCTGCCGCGCCGTCACTCACCCAGCTCGCAGGCCAGCCCCGTCCAGCCCTGGGGACAGGCACAGAGCCCCGTGGCAGGGTCACACGTGCCACCGTTCTGGCACAGGCAGCGCTGGTGGCAGCTCCTCCCGTAGAAACCCAGCGGGCACACTGCAGGAAACCGGGGCAGACATCCCCGTCAGAAAAGAGCTCCGGAGGCAAACAGCGACCAGAGCACAGGCCGATCTGAACCGAAGGCTTTATCGTGTGCAGTGAGATGTACGGAGAGGAGCCAACGACACCTGAGGCTGCTCAGCTGCCCACATGGAGACGTTTGGTAGCTAAACCCGCTCAGGTAAGCGGCAGCGGTGACCCCCGGCACTGGGGGCCTGAGCTCTCTAGAGCCTCCTCAGCTCCGGGTTCCGCAGCGACCTGGGGTGCGTTACCTTGCTGGCACGTGGGCCCCGTCCACCCGGCCGCGCACAGACAGCGCCCGCTGACGTGGTCGCAGGTCGCGTTGTTGGAGCAGTTGCACGTCTGGCTGCAGTTCTCGCCGTAGCTGTTCTCCCGGCACGCTAAGGGAGCGGAAGCAGAACAAACTGTTAGGGACAAACTGCACCAGCCGGACTCCTGCTGACCATCCCCAGTGTGCTGGTCCGGGAGATGAACCAGCACCGGTGCGTGGCTGCTGTGATGCTTCTGTAAGGTGGTTTTTACGGCGCTGGGGAGAAATTCTACAGGGGGCTGACATTCAAATATGGACACTTGTTATCTTCAATATTCTATCATTTTATCTATTAGGAAACTCTTTTGCTGGATGCTCAAGCCTTCATTGCATTCAACAACAACCGAACACTTCTCTGCTGCACAGGATTAACTTCATCCCACCCATGCCATCCCCAGTCCCCCAGTGACACCCACCCTGGCCGCAGCGGGGACCCTCCCAGCCAGGGGGACAGTGGCACTGGCCCGTTACGTGGTCACAGCGAGCACCGTTGAGGCAGCCACAGGCTTCCCGGCACTCCAGTCCGTAAAATCCATCTGGGCAGGCTGCGGAAAACGAAAAGGTAAATCCCCCCAAAATGCTGGAAATCTCACAGCAGGGAAGAGATGCCTCTTGGTGGCCTTTTCTTGCCAATAAAACGCTGCACCAGCATGACAGCCCCCCGTTTTGGGCTCTCCCCCGGCAGGGCAGCACACGTGGATCCACTCATTATGGATGTTCAAGGAACAGGACAGAGCTGGGGGAACCAGAGGAGCAATAGCACCAGGTTTCTGCCCACGAGAGGGTACTCACCGTGCTCACAGAAGGTTCCTCGCCAGCCCGGGCTGCACGTGCAGGCCCCGCTGACGTGGTCACAGGCAGCCCCGTTCTCACACTGACACTGCTGGCGACAGCTCAGCCCGAACCATCCCTGCGGGCACTCTGGCAAGCAGAGCAAACGAGACTGAGGAGCCCGTCCCTTCCCAGCGCCCCGGGGTGCTGTGCTAAGGTGGGAGCTTGGGCTCTGAATGCAAATGACAGCATCTGGCAGCTGCTTTTTTATAATGACCAGTGGTTGCAGGTGAGTGTCCAGGTCACCCAACCACCCTCGGGACAGGACTGGCAATGTCACAGCCAGGGCACGGGGCCGAACTGCTGTGACTGACCCAAGAAGCGCTGATGGAGAAATCTGCCCTGTGCCTTCCACTGCTCCAGGAGCCTCCAATGCCTTTCCCCCGGTGAAACAACTCGTTTGGCTCAGCTAAAATGCAGCACTCACTGTGTTCGCAGCGGCCGCCCGTGTACCCGGCCTGGCAGACGCACTGTCCCGTCTCGGCGCTGCAGCTCCCGTCGCCATTGCTGCAGTCGCAGGTGTGGGCGCAGTCGGGGCCCCAGCGCCCCGCGTCGCAGGCTGGAACACAGCGGGATGGACCCTTAATGGCGTGGGTGCCCCAGCCCGGCTGCTCGGGGAGCAGCGGGACGGGCCCGCGCTGCCGCCTCCGCGGGGGTTGTTCTCATCGATTACAATTGCTCACTTAGGCAGGAGGACAAACACGGCTGCAGGTGAAAACCCAGCGGGACAGCGAAAGCGGGTGCTACGTTAGCGCGTATTTGATGTGAATTCTTTCTGCAAGCAAGCTCACTACCGAGAGGCAAGCAGCACCCGGCGGCACTGGCAGGACAGAGCACAGAAAGCAAAGAGATTTCAGACAGAGGCTTTTCTGGCAGGGGCACAGCACAAAGACAACAATGAAGCAAATCTCAGCGCAGCTTTGCACAGGTCAGTGTCTTCTAGACCTGATGGGTAATAACGGGCGGTACGATACCTCTCTGACAGTTATAGCCCGTCCAGCCCGGCGCGCAGCTGCACGTCCCCGTCACAGGATGGCAATGTCCCTCGTTCCCACAGCTGCAGCTCAGCTGGCACCCTGGGCCGAACCAGCCCGGTGGACACGCTGCCGAGGCAGACAGGGGCTGACGCAAACGGGCTGGGGCGCTGCAGCAGGGGCTCCCCCGGCACGGGGGCTGCAGCTGCCACCAGCCCTGGGCACAATCACAGAATCACAGAAGGGTTTGGGTTGGAAGGGACTTTCTAAGGTGATCTACTCCAACACCCTGCCATGAGCACGGGCATCAGTGATGCTCCTTAGTCACACGTGAGAATAGAATGGAATATGGAATAGAAGACAGAATATAGAATAGAAGATAGAATAGAAACATTTTGGTTGGAAGAGACCCTTAAGATCGTCAAGTCCAACTGTCAACCCAACGCTGTCACTAAACCACATCCCTGAGAACCTCATCTACACGTCTTCTAAACCCCTCCAGGATGGTGACTCCACACTGCCCTGGGCAGCCTGTTCCAATGCCCGACAGCCCTGTGGGGAAGAAATTGTCCCTACTGTCCAATTTAAACCTCCCCTGGTGCAACTCGAGGCTGGCAGTGTGAGGAGCACAGCGGCGCCTCCTCGGCAGCTGGATGCTCTCTCGCTGCAGCGGGTACCCCAGGTCCCCGAACGCCCCCCATCCCAGCTGGTGACACCCCGGGCGCGAGGGGCAGCACTCACCGTCCTGGCAGCGGGGGCCGGTGTAGCCAGGGGGGCACAGGCAGGCTCCCGTGGCCGCGTCGCAGCTGCCGTTGTTGGCGCATTCGGGACAGATCTCCTGGCAGCCCAGTCCCCAGCGACCCTCAGGGCAGGCTGGAGCGCGGGCAGAGAGGGACACACAGAGAGCGGGATCACCGCGAGGGGTAACAGGGAAGATCTATTCTTCTGGTGCAATGGGTCCCCTTTTTCGGTCGTGTCCGTACTTCATGCAAAACACGGACTTTTATTTGGCAATACACGGCTACCAGCATGGACAACATTGCTTTGCCTGTTTTCTAAGCTGCGTGTGGGCCCCTGCACATGCTATTCTGATCCCACTCCAGCGCTTTCATGTCAATTTAGGATTCGCATCTACTTGTGGGGAGCTACAAGGTCTCCCCGCTGGGAAACAGTGCTGCTGCTGTCCCAGCACCGGGCAGCGCGTCCCTCAGCACGGCCAGAGCTGCTTCCAGCTGCAAAGGAGAAGAAACGCTAAGAACTGATAAATCTGAGGTGGGAATCCTGGTTTAACTGCTCCTGAGCTGCTGCAGGGCCTGGAAAAAACATCAGTTCAAACTGCATGGTAAGCACTGTGCACGTGTGACTTCACTGCTCCATCAAACTATTAGGAGCAGCACATCTATATATGAATAATTTCTTCCAGCTGCTGTAATACTGTATAATCATGTACAAGTTTTTAATTTAGGATTCTCTAGTTTTCCAGCACTTAAAGAGTAATATGGTGAAGGCAATTAAAAATACACATTGTTAAAGAAATACTCCTTTCCAATGTTGGGGAGTGCAACAACTGAAAATATCTTCATCTTTTTTATTTATTGTTTCTGTTGTTTGCTCCCTTGTACCCCGCTCAGCTCCAACCACAGCACTAAGCTAGCTGAGCCTATCGTTTAAGACTCACCATCAAAAGCTGCACTTTCTTTCCTAATTTTCCATGAAGACGATTCTAATTGCACTGGCTGTTTTTAAACCTAATCTCAGCCAAAGGAAAACAGCCATTGCCGGCTCACCTTGTGCGCAGTCGTGCCCGGCGCGTCCCGGTGGGCAGCGGCACTGCCCGGAGCTGCGGTCGCAGGGCGCTCCGCCGCAGGAGCAGGACCCCCGGCATCCCACCCCGAACGTCCCCTCCGGGCACTCTGCGGAGAAAAGGAACCTGTGAAACCTGCTCCTTCCTCCGGGGCCTTTATGTGACCACCGTCACCTGCCCTGTCACTGCAGCGGGGACCATTCACTGCACGGCCTTGATGTGTCTGTGCGAGTATCACTTTTCTGCTGTTGCTTATCCTTTCAACAAGTATATACATATATATGTGTGTATATATATATATATATACATATATATATACACACACACACAAGACTGACCAATCACATGCCCAACAGCTGAGGCCAAACTGGTCTCCAAACTGCGAACCCAATTCTGCAAAGTGTCTCCCCCGAGCTGTACCCCCGCAGGGCTGTGCCTCAATGGCAGCCCCAGCAAACGGGCAGGAAAATGCACTTTTGCTCAGCCTCCCAGACGTGTGCGCATCCCACGGGCGGTGACCGAGCCCCCATGCTCCTGCTGTGTTGGGTGCAGAATATCAGGTTCACATCCTCCAAATCCACACCATCACCTGCCCTTGCTCGGGGTGCCAGGGTTCTGCTGCTGACACCAGAAAGCTCTTTTTGCTTTGTGCCCAGGACACAATTTAGCAGGCAGCTAATTATGTGCAGACTGAGGACCTCAGCCCCAAAGAGCCTTAAATCCTATTTGAGCCTCCCAAAAAAGCCATGTGCTCGCATTCCCTTTTGTTCAGTGAGCCGATGTTTCCCAAGGCTTCGGCAGAGGCAAACACACCAGCGATCACAAATCACGGACGAAAAGCACACCAGTGCCTAGATTTCAAGTGACACAGTGGAGTTTTTGTTATTCCTCCTCTTTGCTAATTGATGGCAGATGTTTGTCTTCACCCTTTAATAATTTCCAGATCCGAACAACAGCCAAGAGCCTACTATTTCTATACAAATATTTGTGTTATTTCCTGTGACTTCCCCCTACAGGCGTAAGCTCCTTTCTTTTTCTTTTTAAAAATATCCCGACCGAAAGCGCCAGCGCGGAGGCGCCGGGGGGGGCCGGGACCCCTGCGAGGGGCCACGGGCCCCGCAGAACCCGCTGCCCTTGTCCTCCCGGCACCGCCGAGCTCTGTTAGCACTTCTCATTTGGGACTTTTTGTGACCTTCTGCAGCTTTTGCTCTGACCAACAGACCAGCTGTGCTCTATCCGTTGTGGTGTTACACAAGGCAATCATGTGCTAGCAGCTTAATTAGGTTAATAGCTATAATTCTGGGCTGGGGTGTGGATGGAATGCTTGGTTATGTGTAAGTTAAGTGCAGAAGCTCTGGGATGCTTGAACCAAAATTCAGATGCTCTTAATGCAGTGTGTCTTGTCTTAATGCAGCATGTCTTCAGGTGTGGACTGACTTCAAGAGTCCATTTTTTTCCATTTTTCTGCTGGATCTGACCGGTTGAAGTGTGATTCAGAAGGAGACAAGACCACGAGAGGATGGGGTTGGCTTTTCCGTCAGCTCTGAGGCTGGCAGAAGTTCTTCTGTTCCAGGAATGGTGTTCGTGTTTCGTAACCATCACCTCTTGCCATCGCTCGCTGCCGTTAGGTTCACCCAAAACACTTTTATTCGAAGAAACTGAAGGTCTCTGACAGCCCAGGATCTGGAAAAGCTGCATCCTCGGAGCGTGAGTGTTAAACCACACAAAGCTGTGCAGTTCAGTTACTGAGCTGTCAACCTGCCCTTCAGATAAAGAGCAGAAACTGCTCTAGGAGGTTCATATAGAAATACAAGATTAAATTCTAATGTAAATGAAATATATATAATTTTTTCCATTTGCAGATCAAATAGGGTTTAAATATGGAGAACAAAATAGAACAGAAAATAGGATACCATTCTGCTGGGCACTGATTGCCTGGAAGTAAAAAGACATCAGTGGGGGGAAAAGATAACTAGATACCTATCACCTCCATCTACAAAACCAGAGAGGCCCAAGTGGCAGGATGAAGTGAGACCTTGTTCTTTTCTGAATAGGACTCATTATGCAGGAGAAACCCACTCCAAGAGACTGCGGTGTTCTACAACGACCTGCCACTCGGGATTTCGCTCATTGGATCTGCTGCAGCGAGCACAGGGGCGACTCTGGAGGTCCCTCCGTGCTGCCTGGTGAAGAGGATGGCGCAGCTGTGAGGAGCGGTGAGTCCCACCGGCCTTACCTTGCGCGCAGTCCTGCCCGCGGTACCCCGGGGGACACTCGGTCCTGCACTCCCCGGTGACGTGGTCACAGGACACTGCTGGGGGGCAGCTGCACTTCTTCCTGCAGCCGTCCCCGTAATAGCCAGGGTCACAGCCTGTTAACGAGCGTCGTTAAAGAGAGAGAACACGGGGCATTACTGGACAGACCCTGGAAGCGCAGGCAGCCCCAGCTCGCAGCGATGGGCTGTGCTGGTTCTGCATGCCAACTTAATGGGACTGAGGCTGAGGACAAGTCTTGTTATCTACATATAATTTGGATAACAAAATTAATATAATGATGATATATAATAATACGATACATATTATTATATATAACAAATTATAGATAGATAATAGATATTACCTATTGTATATTGCGTAATTATATATAATGCTTGTATGTTATTATAATTATATAACTATATTACATATAATCATAGTATGTAATATGCATTATATATAATGTATAATATAAATAATATCATACTATTATAGATTATATATTATTTAAAATAAATTATATATAAGAAAAATAATATAATTGTTAAATATAATCTAAATAACAAGAGGCATGACAGGCTTAGGATTGTGGAAACGAGCCCAGCCTTCCCCCGGGAAAAGGCGCTGTGGGGAAGCAGGCGGCGGGAGCAGGGGGGATGCACTCACGGCTCTGGCAGCGTGTGCCGTGGTAGCCGGGTTTGCAGCGGCAGGAGCCGTCCCGCCGGTCGCAGTCCTGCGTGTTCTGCTGCTCGCAGCCGCACTCCTCCGAGCAGCCGGGGCCGAACGCCCACTTGGGGCACACTGCGGCGGGAAAGAGACACCGGGCAGGGGACGGACCCTGGGCCACCCAGAAAGGCTGTAATCTCAGAATAATAGATCTTGTTAAAAAAAGCAATGAGGACAAGCATACCTAAATGGCAGTACCGTCCGTATAAGCCAGGATCGCACAGACAGGCTCCGTAAATCCGATGGCAACGACCCTGGTTGGCACAGTTGCACTTTTTCCTGCATTGTTTCCCATAAAATCCTTTAGGGCATCCTAGTAATAGAGAGAGATTATGTGGGAAGATGAGCCAGTTTCGGCCTGTCATTTTATTTCCAGCAGGCCACAGGAAAAACGTACCAAAATCAAAGCTGTACCGGATCAGAAACGAACGCAGGCAAAGGACGGAGCGAGTGTGAAAAGAAATGATGATAAGAGTGAGTAGATTCCCTGTATCAGCCCAAAATCAGATCGCTCCAGCAGTCAGCACTGTCCTTGCACAGTGTCACCCGCTGTCACTCCCCAGCCATCCGAGGTGCCCCCGTCACCTCTGCACCCACGTGAAATTATTTCCTGCCACAAACCCACCCTGCAGGGCCCCCAAAGCCAGTTTTTTCATATGTGAGAAGGTCACCCAGGAAGCCTCTCCTATCGATAAATGATTGTATATTTGCTCTATTAAGGGAATAAAATTATTGTTCTTTCTCTGTTGTGCTAAAGGTCTTAATACAAGGCGTACACGGCAGACAGATGTGTCAGCAGAAAGCTCTGGGCATCGTCTGTCCGGGCAGCACGAGCAGAACAGGCGGCAGCTTACACAGAGGAAATGCCGCCCTGGGCCAACAGAGCCGTTCTTTGGTATTTATTTTAATTCTACTTTCCTGTTTTTCCTCTGTGCCCCTCAACCACCTCCTTCCTACAGAAAGAAAAGGCCGGGGTATCTCTTGCACTCATTTACATGCTGCTTCGGTCTCCTGCAGTAATAGTTCCCATATGCTCCTAACCATAGCTCTGAAGTCATTCTGTCTGAATCTCTTATTGTCTCACTCTCTCTGTGTTTTTAGATCATGTGCCCCGGATTTTAACTCTTTGGGAGAATAAATACTGAACACCAGCCAGTGAACTCCTTTGGCTGTGCTTTGGGTAAGTACTGTTGTCACAGCTTTTCAATCCTGTGTTTTTCCTTTAGAGGAAAGTATTGCCACAGTTCTTTAAATTTACTGGTGAATGTTTGGTTTTGACATTCTTTTCTGTGTCTGCCACTGAATGTCCAGTGAAACATGGACATTGCTCTTCATGGTCATTGCTGAGTAGCAAACAGGGACTGTAAAGGTGTTCCAGTGCAAAGACAAGGCAGACTAGCTGCAGCACTGTTTCATGGGTGAAGAATCCCCTTTACCCTCTTTTCTTTATTAGGAAGACTTTTTTCCATACAGGACTAGGTGACCCACCGAGTCAGATGGAGCAGGGATGTGTTAGAGCCACTCGCACTGGGATGGTTCAACAAAAGAGTTGAAAGATGCTTCCAGTGACCGGCTATAAAGGGCCCAGTGTGAGGCAGGCTGTGCAAAACATTTTTAAGGCTTCAGAGAAGCAGAACTGGAACATCAAAGTATGGTGTCAGAGATGGCTGTAACAGCCATATGTCAAACTACAGCAAATGCTCTACTAACACGGTAAGAGAAACAGAAAGGAGCTGCCTCCGCAGGCTGGGGAACATCACTCGCAGCTTGCCGGTGCTATTTCCTTACAGGAAAACGTTCTAGGGAGAAAAGGAAACTGCAAGGGAGGCCTCGGTGTTCTGTGCTAGGTGCCAGGGCCCCGCAGAGGAGCCGAAACGCCTTTGGCAGGGAGGTGAGACATCCCACACCCCCCAGGTCCCCACGGGGTGGGAGGGGGTGGTTCTCTGCCATGCAGCGGAGAACCGCGGGCGATGGAGGCGCAGGCGATGGAAGCGCGGGCGACGGAGAGCCACGGACTTACCGTCCTGGCAGAGCTCTCCGGCCACGCCGGGCGGGCAGCGGCAGGCGCCGGTGGCCGGGTCGCAGGTGCCGCCGTTCTGGCACTGGCAGCCCTGGCTGCAGTTCTTCCCGAAGGTGCCGGCCGGGCAGGCTGGGGCGAGACAGGGAGGCAAGGTCAGCAGCACCCCAGAGAGAGGACCCGAGGGCTTCCTCGCAGCACCACTCACTCCGGTTGCAGAGCACGCCGGTCCAGCCCGCCGTGCAGTCGCAGCCGGTCCCCTCCGCGTTGCAGGTGCCGCCGTTCTGGCAGTCCTGGCAGGTCAGGCTGCAGTCGGGGCCGAACGTGCGCTCCAGGCAGACTGCAACGAGAGGAGCTGCGGGTGAACAGCCTGCCCCTGCATCTCGGAGAGCCCGGGCAGGGAACCCCCGTGGGCAGGCTGCGGCAGAGCTAAAGGCATCTGCACTGGAGCACGGGCTCTGTGTACGTAGAAAAAGCACTTGACAAGTCTTGTGGGTACACTCACCAAACACGGATAAACCCAGCACGCATGATTAATTCTGAAGAGTTCCAAGCAAAGCATGCCATTTACCAACGCTGCAAAATGCCCACCGAATTTTTCTGAAAGTGTGTGCTCCCCTCTTGCTTCCATCTCTTCCTCCTCTTCTTCGTAGTCATCACTAAAGAGCTGGGTAAATTCATCTCGCAGGATGGCGACGTGCGGGATTGGGCGGATAACGTGGTGCCGAGCATCCAGAGCTTCCACAGCATCCTCGAGAGCTGGGGGAGCAGTCAGGAGATGACAAGGTCAAAGTGGGAGACAAGACAAGATGTCTAAGAGGTGAAGAGTAGGACAGAACCTCTGTAATAAGAAAGGGAAACCAGAAATATGTGTGCAGGGTTGGTGCATCTGATTTGGCAGGGTTTCCACCACTGATCTCTCTTTATATTGACACTGCTAAAGTTTTTGCAATTTGTTTGCTTGTTCAGGCTGGAATGGGCACGTGCCAATTGAGTGACTTCAAAATCCATGGGAGAAGCTTTGATCTGAACCCTGGCAGGCAGCTCTGGCTTCTCAGGTAACTGAGCTCGCACACCTTCGCCCTGCTGGTTTTCTGACCAGAGCCACTCAGCCTCTTTGAGCTTTCAGGTAAGTTACTATTATTTTTTTTTAATTAAACAAGGTTGCCCATCTAACAAAATGAAGCAATGCATTTCAGCTAGGTTCTCATTTTGGAAAGAGCATCTGTCAGGTACAGCTACAGGTTTCCTTCCCTTGCAGGGCAGGCAGGGGTTAAAAGACAAGCAATCAAGCTAATCACAGTCACACTTGGGGCTGGGGCTGCAGAGCTATAAAAGCCCCGGGCAGGAGGAGGCTCAGGCATTTTGCCAGGGTGAGGAGGCATCAGATGCTGCTCCTCTGGGTCCAGACTCCAGAAAACCTCTCCAGGGATCCAGGTGATGCTGCTGGGGGTTGTTGGATGAAGACTGGGGTGCTGGTTGCTCTACCAGGTGAGTAAGTTGGGTAATAGTGTGTTTGGTGATGGGATAAAGACACTAGCACTTAAAAAAAATAATCCATTATTCCTTCTAAGGAAAAACTGTAGAGTGTGGTGACTGTGGAAAGGGTTCTGGTTCTTTGGTTAATGTGGAGTCATCTCTGCAGACTATCACAAGTGTAGCTGTGCCAAAATCTCCTAAAATTCTTTGGAAAGTGCTGTGTAATGTGGCCGTGTCAGGGAAAAGTTTTCCACTGGTGCTGTGAGTCATTTTCATTGCTAATAGCAATAAGTGCTGTGAACAAGCTGGAAAAAGCGGTGTGGGGAGCTGAGGAGCCCCAGCCCATGCTGGGGGAGCAGGATAGGGAACAGGGACCCTCCCAGCCAGGGACAGAGGGTGCGCTTACCGCTGCAGCTCCGTCGGTCCTCGTCCAGCTTGTACCCAACCTCGCAGTCGCACTGGAAAGACCCCAGCTGGTTCTGGCACGTGTGTTCGCATCCACCGTTGTCTGAAGAGCACTCATCCACATCTAAAAAACATGGGATAATTAGTGTAATGGGTGTAGGGTCTCTGTGCAGGACAGGGGACACATACATTCCTGTCCCCAGATCGTCAGGTAGGCTGATGGCATCTCTGGTAGCTGTGAGACACCGCAGAGAGCCCTGGGGTTCAACATACCCTGTGCTGGGTTTCAGCTTATATCTGCCACTAATTGTGTAGAAATGGGTGGGTAAACTTGGGGTTTCAGCTGTGAGCAATTTGGTAATTAGAACAACTCATTAGGAGGAAAAAAGCCCCAAATTCTTTATGCTAAGAAGGTGACTCATCACTCTGAGCTAACAGGAAAATTGGTGGGAAAAACTGGAAGAAGTGCCTGGCTGTTTACAACCAGGTAGGGCAATTTCTTGTTCTATTTATTCAAAGGTTGTGTTAGTCACTCTCTTAGCTGTATTTTATACAGACACTTTAATTTGCCTATATCTCTTGAGTGAAAATCATGGGCAATGTTGGCCCCTGGAGTTGGACATAAAATGATTTCTGAGAATTAATGGAGTCAGACGTGGACCAACTCATGTTGAGGTACCCTGTCTTTAATTCAGCCCCCTTCTTGCTCTTCGGTTGTGCTGGAATAGCGTGTGGGTTAGAATAGCCGCATTGCCTTAGCAGTAAGCAAACTGAGGAGAGTGACGAAATACAGAAAATCAGTTAGAGGAAGGGGTTCCGTTTGTGTGTCCTGCCGTGCTGGTTTATCTGAGGGGGCCCAGCCCGCGTGTCTGCTCACCATCGCACCCGCAGCCGTCCCTGCTGAGCCTGTACCCCGCGTAGCACGCGCACTCGTAGCCTCCGGGGTAGTTGTAGCAGTCTTGCTGACAGCAGTGAGAACCATCGTCACACTCGTTGACGTCTAAATGAAAACCAAAGGGCACTGGGTGTTAATGCACATCCAGCTTTGCTGTGGTGACAGTACTTGCTAAAATGCTCCTGACTAGTTCTGGTAAGTTTGTACTGATCCGTGCCGAGTGCTGAGCCAGTATTCTTGATTTCCTCTTGAAATGAGTGAGGTTTATGTGTCTCTGTACCTGCCAGGGCTGCCTTGGAGCAGTTTCAGCAGGAAAAAACAAACTAGTTCTGAAGTCAATGTGTGCTGTCCAAGGAGGTCTTGAGTGGAGGTTTGAGGATGTCTTAAAGTAGAACAATTTCTCGTCTCCTTTTATTTTGCGTCTGTTCCTAGCTTTGTTAACCTGTTTGTAGTGCATGTACACATAGCTAATGTACAGAGATCCCCGTCGCTATTCAAGATATGTTTGTGAAAACGAGAAATGCGGGTTTTTCCCTTGCCTTACCAGTGCACGTCTTCTGGTCCCCTTCCAGCCGATAGCCGAAGTTGCAGGTGCAGGCCGGGCCGGAGCTGGTGTGGTGGCACGAGTGGGAGCAGCCGCCGTTGTTGGCTTCGCAGCTGTTCACAATCTCCATCTCTATCCCTGGAAAAGGCAGACTGGTCAGGACCCCGGCCGCCCTCCTGGTGTGTGTGAGCTCAACAAAGACGTATGAGCGATCTGGCTTATTCTTGCATAATAGTGTTTATTCTTTTTCTTGATGGGAGCAGATGTGATCACTTCACTAGTTCAGCTCCTCCTTCAGTTACACATCTGCTGCTGCCTGAACTCATCTCACGAAGTCCCCAAGCGCAGAACTTGGCCTATGTGGAGCCAAATGGCTCCAAATAAATTGCCTAAACCAGCAAAAGTAGCTTCGTGGTAACTTTAAACATCAGACGAAGTTTTTTAGCATGGCAGGAGAACCAACAGCCCCAAACCTGCTTGTGAAATTCTTCCAAAAAGACTGCTGTGGCTCAGCCCCGGCAGTTCACAGAGACAGCGCCAAACGGCCGCAGGCGGTACTCACGGTAGCACTGCTTGCCATCCGCCCCCAGCTCGTAGCCCGGGTTGCAGGTGCACTTGAAGGAGCCGCGAGTGTTCAGACACTGGTGTGCACACATGGCCAGCCCGGTCAGACACTCGTTCACGTCTGCAAGAGACGAGCAGCAATGAAGCTTGTGCCATAAACATTCTTTGTAAGGGACAATTGTTACTATCTTCAAGTTTTTCACGGTTTCTTGCACCCTAAATTTTTCACTGGGGTCCTGACTAACAAAGAAACAGAGTTAAGAGTTCAGAGTGACTGTAAAGCTTCCTAGGAAATTGGATCACATGAAACTCGAGTGTTGTTCCAGACAACCCGAGCAGGACTCCTGGACAGACATCAATGCTCAAACTGAGCGTTTTCGTGCCACCCCTCAGGACGGCTTGTGCATCCCTCCGTCAAATTCACAAACTGATCGTCACCAAGATTGAGCACTGCTCCTCCCTGTGAGGATCAGTTGTTTTCTTCTGTGAAATCTGTCTCGCAGGGACCTTACCTTCGCAGGCCTTGTTGTCGGGCGCCAGGCGGTAGCCGGGGTGACACTCACAGCGCGCTGTGCCCCGGCGGTTGTGGCACCGGTGCATGCAGCCACCGTTCCTGTCGGCGCAGGGGTTCCGCACTGCAGGTCGAAGCAGAAGGCTGATTTCACACTAATCCTACCTCGTACTGGCATTGTGCTTAGGGGAAAACGGAGCATCGAGCAGTTATGCCCAGCAAAAAAGTCTGCAATTTGTGAGAGACCATTCTGCACTGGGCAGAAAATTCCTGCTGCTGTTCACTGCTCCATCCAGGCAGGAGGATTTACACAGTGTGAGATCCCACAAAAGTGAGGCACTAATCTGTGTAAAACCAGAGCGAGTGCCAGGCAAATTGGCTTCCAGCGCTGCTACCAAGGGGTTTGCCAATCTCTGACCTGCTCCAGGACCTGGACAGACACCACACCACCCACCGACTGCTGCATTTTTCATACCCCAGTTGTTCCTTCTCCCTTGGCAACTCCACAGCTGAAAACTTCCTTCCTCCTGATTATTGAATGCCAACTGCTGCGAACGCAGAGATTAAAGTTCTGCTCTATCTCCCGTTCAGCCTCCCTGCCCGCTCAGCCCGTGAGCCGTCTGCGAGCCCAGCAGCAGATCCTGCGCTGCCTCCGGAGCGTGCGCCTTCGTACAACCTCAGTTTTGTCGGCTGCACTCCTTCAGCTCTGCCTTGCCTTTCAGAATAAGCCGCAGAGTATATTCACGGCAATATAACATGCATAGATTTTAATAGAGAGATTCTGATATGAGTGTGCAAGTGCATGCTCCCTATTTCCTTATCTTCCCCCACCAAAAGCCCAAGTGAAGCTGTGCCTCCCCGTGCGCGCCCCGGGGGACTCACGGACGCAGCGCTTGCCGTCCTCCCGCAGCTGGTAGTTGTGGCGGCACTGGCAGCGGTGCTGCGCCAGCGTCACCTGCACGCAGTCGTGCTCGCAGCCGCCGTTGTTCAGCGCACACGTGTTCAGGGCTGCGAGGCAAAGGGACAGAACGCGCGTCACGAAAACGGCGGCACCCGGATGAGGTGTTTGTTCAAAGAGCACCACTGCGAGTGCAACGGCACAGCCCGTCCACCTTAATTACTGCTCAGAGTTGCGCTCGGGTGTATTCGGGTTTTCTTGTGACAAAATGATAGGGGAAAACTAAGTTTCTGGCTTCATGCCATGCAAAAGACACTGATTTCACAGGGCAAGGCCCAGCAGGTATCATCAGTTCCGGGAATGTTTAAGGAAAAATATCTTGAGATGCATCCTGCGTGTCTGGTCCCAGCACCGGCTCCTGAGAGCTGCGGTTCCCGATGTCCTGGCCGTGCCGCAGTGTTGCTGTGTGGCCTTGCGCAATGTGCTTTCCTGCCCAAAGAGTTCAAACAGTCAGAAAACAGAAGGGTTTGCCTAGGCTACGGCAGAAAACACATCTTATGACCAAACATGTGGACTATCCTCTCTTCATAAGCTTGCTATCATTAATCAGTCTTAAAATAGCTTTCTCCTGTCCTGTCTCTGTTCTTATTAACATAAGCTGGGACTTCCCTGCAAGAAAAGCAGCAAAGATGCGATGTTTAACTGAAGATGTGTGCACCTTGCAAAGCAAGCGGGCAGAGTTTCCCTGCGCATTTTATACCATCCAGCACCACTGACCTTGTATCCAGGAGAAATCAGAGCTAGAAAACCAAGCCAGGAAGGACTTTTTGGAGAGGGATTTGCAGACTGTGGTGGATAAGCCACCTTGGGGTAACCGCACCCCCCCCAAAGTGCTGCAAGTCTCCTCTCAGACCAGTGCGTGTCTCCTGAGTTAGCCCAGCGCCTCCTTCACCAGCGAGCATCTCCAACACAGCCTGCTCCAAAGAGACCCGGCCCTGACGGGAACTGGGAAATTGGCCTTTAAAGCCTGTTCATCCCCTCGGGAGACACCGAAATGCACACAGGCTGCACATCAAAGCTGTGGGTACAACACAGCGGGGGCTGGATGGAAACCCAGACCTGGTTTCCATAAGCAGGATGGTACAATGAGCTGTGGTCTCACATGTTTCTGACCTGTTTTTTCAAACTCCAGAATAAGTGAATGTGCTGACTCCGAAGAATCTTATAAGAAAGCTAAAAATACCTCTAATGAAAAACATCTCCGCACAAACTAACACTTCAGGTAATCACAGTGCCCCCAACAACACTGCTCTGCCAGCACCTTCTCCAAGTATTCCAAAAAGTATTTTCTATAGACAAAGTTCTGAAAGTAATTTGATTAAGCAACTCTTGTATACTAGTGTAAAACAAATATTTGGCACAGGAGGAAAATGGAAGGCAAAACATTCATTTTCCTTTTCTGCAAACAGTTCCTCTCCAAATTTGAACTTTTGAAGACTAATTTTTCTTTGTATGCCTCTAATTAACTGAACGACATTTGGGGGAATAAAAGTGACCAAATAGGGTTGAAGTATTGCCACACACAACATACGGCTGGAGCAAGAACTATCAGTTTATGTAGTTGTGCTGGCATCGTCTCCTTTAATGCATTTGGAAGGAAACAACAAATACTCAGCGTTCCTGAAACGTTATGGGTCAGAGTTACAGTACTCAAGCTCTAGCAGAGATGGGTGGTCATTTAAAAATATTCTGATATATTACAGTGTTTAATAACATATATTCAAAAATACCCATAAATAACATGTTTTTAAAAATAAAAAAAAAAGTAAAGCAATGCTAATGCCTGCCAAAACATTCCTTCATATGGGAAAAGTACTGGGCCAACAAGCCAACACATCTTACGTCTAAAATAACCTCCCAATATACAGTTATTTGTATGAATCTGCAGTCTAAATAAAGGCCCTCCTCACATACCTCTAAAGGACAGCTTTTCAGAGTGGAAGAAGCTAAAGTCCAGGTTCTTTTTTATGATACAGAACTCAAGCAGACGGAAGCCCTGCAGGGTTGGACACAGCAGTTTCCACCAGCATCGTTTCCACATTGGTGATCACAGTGTTTCACGACACCCGCCCCATGTGCACGAGGATGGGGTTTTGCAAAGGCAAAAAAGGTTCCTTGATGGGCAGCAGCACCACAGTTCTGCTGAGATACGAACTAATTCCATTAGAGAATCAGGAATAATAAGACAAATGAAACATTACAATTGGTTTGGGTGTCTTTGCATCAAAGCAAAGGTCTTCTCATTCTGGGTCTCCTTTGCTGGCTTCTCACAGAGCACAAGCCAGTAGACCTCGCTGCTGGTCTTGTTTTAATTACTGCTCTTTTTTTTCTTTTTTTTTTT
>VWYH01003353.1:808832-853983 GCA_013399365.1 Pampusana beccarii
TTTTTTTTTTTCCTTCTTTATTTTTTCTGTTTACAGAACCACTCTAAAAATATTTCCATTCCCAGATGCTTTTCCTTGCTTAACATTGCTGTTACAACGCTGCCAAATCCAGTGTCATCTTGTACCTCACACAGATTTTTGTAATTAAAGCTCAGACAGATTTTCCACAGATGATATTTCACTGTCTGCAAGAGGGAGGTTCCGTCCATCCCTCTGTCTGAGAGGAGCGCGGTGCTGCTGAAAGGTGCTGGTTCCTACAGCCTGAGCCTCCTGGGCCCAGAAATGGATAAAAAAGGATGAAAAGCCCATGGTTACAGCTGTAACCAGAGCTGAGCATGACAGTCCCCTTTACAGCACCGCACAAACCCATTGATTCTAAGAAACAGCTGAGAAATGCCTCAGTGGACAAAGAAAAGGGCACATTTTCTAAAAGGTGCAAGTTGTCTGTGCAATGCATGCAAACTAAAAACCTCTACAAAGTGCACATGCACAATTACCCTCTGGGTAATCGTACCCACACAAACGTTTATGGCATAAACGTCCGTTCAGTATACAAATGGCTCCTGTATGTGAGATTTCATTTGAAGTACTCTTAATACAAATAGGGATACATCATGTAATCCCCAACTGATTCATTCTAACCTCAGACAATTTCCAGAAACATGCTATGTGTCAACACAGACCATCTCCGTGCTCCGCAGGCCAACACAAGCAACTGGCTGAGCCTGAACTCCCTGCCTTGGACCCGAGTCCATCCCCCTGCGGAACCAGCGGAGAGGACCTGGAGCCGCCAGCCTCCCGCCCATGTGCTTCTGATAAAGGAAGAGGTGATTTCAGGACGCCCAATGACTCTTTTTGTTCTGTTTCACTTTCAATAGAAACGTCTGCTCTTTCCCCCCCGCCTTCTGTACTCAAATCCTCAGTGACTTTGCCATATTTGAACAAAGACACAATAAAAGAATCTTGCACGAATGAGCTGCGGATTACCCAAAATATCAACAACGATTGAGAGTCGCTGTGAGACCGAGCAGGACACAGGAAGGTGGGTTTAAGGCATTTTCTGTGCTCTCCTGAGCCCCAGAGCAGTGCCAGGTGACCCAGACCTGCCCTGCTCTCCCTGTCCGCTGTCACCGACCGCCCCGATTCTCCAGGTAATGCCAAAAAACGAGATTTAAGCCTCCCGCTGGACTGTGCACACACCCAGGCTCTGGTCACGCTGTAAAAGGTACCAACACCCTCAAAGAAAAACGTTTTTAAAGGCAAAATGTTTTTTCTAACTCTACAAAACTCACGTGCTAATCTAAACAGCTCTTTATATGGAACTGCAATAGGTTTCATAAGGAATTGCTTTTAAAGGTGATAAGTAACTTCTGAAAAATTTCCTCATTTATCTCTGCATTGTGCTTTGCTTTATCATCTGCAGTACTAAGTACAAAGGTGCAAACAACAACCAAGGGTGCAAAGCCATCAGAAGAAAGTAGCAAAATACTTGATCTGCTTTCCAATTCTTTGATGTCTCCAGGAATAAAACAGGCTTCGACTTTCCAGCACAAGCCTGAAATAACAGTTGAGCCAGAAGGTGCAAAGGACCGAGCAGCCGAGCGCTGAGCCCCTCGCGGGGGAATTCGGCAGCCTCGCGCTCCAGGCAGCGCCGCTGATTAACTGAAGCCTCTGTGGGTTTTGTGGTGATTGGAAAACATTTCAAGAATGAGATCCGTGGTTCTGCAGACCTTAACCAGAAACTTCACGGCAAGAGTCCTTTTCCCCTGTCTCCAAAGCGCTTTCTGCCCTGCGTTGCTGCCTCAAGCCCATCTCCGTGCTGGACCCAGCTCGTAGCTGATTTAGGGGCATTTTTCTTCTTTTAGCAGCACTGAGCCTTACTTGTCCAGCAAAATCAGAGGATACCGAACATGAAGAGAAACGCAGAGTTTATCAGTGAACCTAATCCCTCAGTACCACACAGGGAATAAAGATCGCGGTTGCCTCAAGTCAGTGCCCAAAACTTCACAGGAGTGCAGAAATGTGGTTCAGATCTTCCTGAGCAAAACCCGGCACTCTGGCTGCCTCCAGCCCCAGAAAGCGGCTGCCGGGCACCACAACGTGTCTGCCCCGCTCCTCGCCGTGGAATTCCATGTCCAAACACCTACCCGACCGCTCAGCAGCACACCACAGCTCCGGCTTTGCCGTAACCACAGCCGACCTCTTCATAGGTACCAACCAACACCACAGCCGTAAAGCAGCTCATCAGCGTGCAGAAGCTCAGCTACCTAATTCTCTATTGTGCCTCCTCTCCGCACCACCAAGGCACCAAAGAGCTGCTCCGCTCCGGGGACACTTGTTACATGGCCCCAACGTGCCCGCGGCTTCGACGGGTGCTGGTGCTGCTCCCCACCGCTCTGACAGCTGCCCCAAGCTCGGCACTCGGCAGGAGAAAACGCCGCCTTGTTCCCCGGCGGTGCTGGGAAAGCTCTCCCAAAACGCGCACATCGGAGTGCGAAGGGAAGGTGTGTTGAGTGAAGCCTCCTGCTTCGCTGCTGCTGCCTGCGCCCCCCATCGCTGCCTGGGAACTCGTGTCAAGAATGCCGGCTTAATAGAAACCGTGTGATTTCCAAGATCAAGTCGGAGCAAAGCCTCTGACTCCGCACTGTAAATATTTACGCAGGCCAAGCACTAAAGGAAAGAACCCCTCGCGTGTAATTGTGAAAATAGCACCGAAAGTGAGCGCACGCTCGAGGGCCGGGCATGACCACCAAGTGACCTGCGGAACGTCACCAAATTGTGCGGCTGGTCACCGGGCACCGAGCATCCCCCGGGGTGGCCGCGGCACCGGGGCACCCGTGGCACAGGGCAGCGCATGTATGCGGGTGCACAGGGGGCACCAAAAACACCAGCAGAGGAGTAGCCTCTAGGTCTGTGCTCTGTTCTATTTTTCGTAAAAGGCCAGATGTCTGCATGCACCCCTCTGCACAACCAGCATAATAGAGCTATTATAAAGGTGTGATATATATATATATATACGTAAATACATGCACATTTCTGTCACAGAAGCATAAAGAACAAAAGCGACCAGTCCTGAAGCAAGAAAGCCCCATTTTTATGTCTGCTCTGTTGTTATTTTAGAAACAGTACTGGACAATTACGTAGGGAGAGTTTTTGCTCACCCTGCCTGCTCTGCATCCACTTTCCTGTGCACTTTGTGGATCCCGGGGGCGCAGGCGCCGCTGAACGAACGGCAGCCCCTGCCAGCCCCGCTCCCCAGAAACTGCCCCAGCGGAGCAGATCAGGTTTCACGGACAGAGACCCCTGAATTCTGCAGAGAAATTCCAACCCTGTGCACGTTATGGCAAATACTTGCTCAGCAGTTTAATGCAAAGCAGGTCTGCAGCGCTCAGCGCGAGCAGCACGGAGCTCCCCAGGTCCCAGCAGAAACGCCCCGCGTGCCACGGCAGCAGTGAGCCCGAGGAACCAAAGCAAGGGATGGAAATTGCTTCTCGACAAGAGATTCCTCCCTAGAGTGACCCCTTTTCTACTTTCTGTGGAAATGGTTTCACCCTCTGGGCTGACCCTGCTGAGAACACCAGTGCTTCCCGAGGGCTGGCTCAGGCTTTAGTCTGAGGCAGAGGGAGCAGAATCGCTCTATACCACGAAAAAAGAGAACTACTTATTATAAAGACAATTCTTAGATGACAGACCCTGTACACATCTGCATGCAAACAGTAGCAATGCATATCCATGAACACAACTTTGCGTGTTCGGCGCTAGAGCAGCGTGCTGGGAATGATTGACTTTTTTTTTTCATTTGCGATCCTTTTGCTTCTGGATTTTTCCAGTGAAACACAAGGCGCTCGGTGAACTTGCACCACAAGCACACGGGTCACTGCTCTTGTTAGAGCATCGTCACATAGCAGGGGCAGTTGTGGAAAGAAGTGTGGTTTGTGCTGCTCTGGCCATGGTGGGCACCGCTGCCTTCAATGGCTTTTTTTCTGCTCACATCACCATTCTCAGCTGGAACACACAGGCTCATACCGTCCTTTTTAGCAAACTTTGGAACATGACTACCTTCTCAGAAAAACCACCAAATGGCCTTTGTAATACCATCGCCGAGGAATTCTTTCCACTTGTATGAAAATATCCCTCAAAAAAAATGGAAGAATTTGTCGAATAAAGCTGTGAGGGAGAAGTGGTTTAACAAAAACAACAGCAGATGCTGGAAGGCAGAATCCAAGCTCTACCCTCGTGTCTCTGAGTCTCCAGTTTGGGGCAGGCAAACAACAATATTTCAAGAAATTGGCGCAGAAATCAGCTACAAGGCAGACCTGGCATCTGAATTATAAGGTCTGGACATGCACCATCCAAGCGGCTGCAGGACCAGCACCCCAGGGAAGGGAGTTTTGAGGTGGTTATGGCCACAGTTCCACACACAGCTGGACCAGGGAAATGAGCTCAGGTAAAATGACTGATCTGAACCTTTCCGTAACCTACTTTATGTATTTGTGCTGGAAATGCCATATTTGATACACCCTGCATCAAAAGCAGAAGCACTGAGAATTACTTCTCCTGAACCAGAATAAACTAAGGAAGCGCAAACCAGTCTAAACCGTACAAGTCTGTACTGAAGAGCAGCAAACGTTATGACCCCATTAACAGAAACATCTTAAGAAAGAACAGCAGGAGCTTGAGAAATGACTCCAACTTACCAATGCAGGTCCTGCCATCTGTGTGCAGGCGGAAGCCCGGCTTGCATTCACAATAATAAGATCCAAGGGTGTTCACACATCTGTGCTGGCAGCCCCCGTTGTGGACCTGGCACTCGTCAACATCTGCAAGAGAAAAGAGGGAAAAAAGCATTCAGAGCAGTGGGCATGACGGTATCTGACGTCAGGATTATTTATCCTCCGTTGACTGACTCCAGATTTGAGGAATGAATGCAGAAGGAACCATTTCATTATGTTTAATCAGTCAAGATATTTAAGAAATTTCAGGGACAAGCAAGCAATCAGAAAACAAAAAAGCATCTTATTTGACAATTGGCATAAACCATCCTTGATCTTGTTCACCTCCCAACAGTCACTTTTCCTATTTGCTCCAAGATTAAGGCTTTATTAAGATTTTACACTTCCTTGTTCTTTATGTGTTGAAAATTGGCTGTGCTAGTCCGTTCATTACTTACACACTTACATGAAATCCAGGCTATCTGGTGATAAACTGTGCTCAGAATTGCTAAACATCACTAGAGACAAGAAAACACATTAATAGCTGGAGAAAGTTATTATAATGGATCAATTGTATGGTTAGCGAGGATTTGTTCAAAATTATACGATACGTAAGAACATGCTGACGTCCAGCTTGACCCCCAAATACAAACGGCAGACAACAAACAGTGAGAGTCTGAGCGCAGGTCCCAGCAAAGCCGGCAGAACCGGAGCAGCACACCAAGGAATCCACCTGCCCAGTAAAACCATTCACATCCATTTCTACCAGTGAAACTACAGCCATGGAACAACAGGCAGTCCCTGAGCCAGAAAAACCCTCTACCAAGCACTGAGCCGTCTTTCAAGAACTGAAATGGGAATGAGCCCATGAGTTCTTGGTAAAAAAGTCCTACAGAATTTTATTATCAAAGCTTCAAAACCAGGGAGGCAGACGACAGTGAGTTACAGAAAGGGAGATTCATTCCTGTTTCACTGACCTTAAATTGCCTTTAAGCACTGGGAATAACTTCCAGAGCCGAGAAGAAATGTAAAAAAGTTCGGAGTGCCCAGCTACATAGTGCTAACCAAGATGTATATCAGAAACTTGTCAAGGGCAATTTCACGTTTCTGAGACATAAGACTTCTTCATATGGCTATAATTAGAAATAACAGGGATGTTTGTGGATAGAGCTGCACAGTTCCCTAATTCCTGCCATTTGTGTGCATGTACATATATACACGTACAGCACCTTCCAGACTGGAAAGGATCAAAGATCTCTGGTCAGAGGGAGGAACCAGATCGCATTCACACTAACAGCAAAAAAGCCAACCAGCAACTCCTTTTTCCAAGGAGAGGAAACCTCAGTAGCTTTGGTTCCGTTAGTGCTTCGATGCACTTTCTGCATTTGGCGAAGACGCCTGCAGCACGCACAGCTCCTTCCCGCTGGCGCAGCAGGGCGAGCCGGAGCCAAGCTGAGCAACGAACCAGCGCGGTTCCATCAATGACTGTTACTAATGAGATAAAGAAACATTTTCTCAATGAATCACAGCAGGGCGGTGCCCCCGACTGTGTCTTTGCAAGCCAGGGGTGCACAAGCCTGCTCCAGCCTCAGCCGTGCCCGGAGCATCGCCCGCTCCCCATCTGCTCTGCTGGCTCGGATCTCACCTGAGCGCAGCCACAGCTCTCCCTGGGGAGCCAAAGTGCCTTTTTTCCTTCCCCCCCGCCCCCCTTTCTTTTTTTCCTCTCTTTCTTTTTTTCAATTTTTTTTTTAACATCTCTCTGGGCAGAGTTAGTTATTGATACACAGAATTGGCTCTACTCAGCTCAAAACCAGGAAAACTGGGGTTTGGGAAGATTTTATAGGGAGTAATAAAGTTATCTTGGTCTGAATTTAAATGTCTATTCCACTGCTTCCCTTCAACTCCAATCTAAACCATGGAGAGTTTACCATCCACAAAAGTTAGTGATGCGTTGAATAAACTTCTTCCTTTCACCCCATTACTCATACTCAGTGATTACACATCTCCTCTCTACATCTCTTTTCTTCTCTCTCTGTATTTTTCACCCTCTAAATCTCTGTAATTACAGAGGGCTGTCCCCAGCCCAGATCCCCCCTCGTGCCCAGCTGCAGTCACCCGTCACCTTCACCGCACACGTGTCCACGGAACCGCCAGCTCCTGTTTTCCCTCTGGAGCCTCAGTTATCTCCCGCTGCTGTAACAGATTTTCAGACCTGCACTACACCATGGTGTGACCACAATAAAACCTCCCACCCTTCGCACCCCCGAAGGGAGGGCAGCAGGGTCACCCCCCAAGAAATCTTAGGTTTGTGTCTGTGGAAATAACACAGCTGCGCAGTTTGCCAAACCAAACTCAAGCTCTGGTCCGAGTGCAGGGAGGGAAGAGGCACCTCTCGGGCGGATGCTCCACAAAGAGTTTGCATTTCCTGGTGGGGACCAGTTGCTTGGGTTGGAGCAGGGCCCCTGGGCACCCCCAGCAGCGGCAGCTCCGGCCTGCCCGGGCAGGCATAGGGCTCGTCTGCGACGGATTTGCCCGGGAATACAAACTGTGAAGCAGCAGGAGCTGCCTCCCGGGCCAGGACAGAGCATCACTGAGAAGGGTCACGTTGCCCTCAGTGCACGTCTTGGCAGAACAGAGACCCAAACATCTATGTGACGCTTTGCAAGATGCGGTCTGTGGCATGCCGGAGTTATTTTCCTATTGGAAAGCTGACAAAATCTGGTTGAAATTAGTATGCCAAAGGAAGCAAATGAGAAGCACACAAGCTGCTCTTGCGAGGAGGGCAGCTGCCACCGAGGAAGCCGACGCCATGGCCGGGCTCTCCGCAGTGCTGGCACGATGGGGCGGCACATCCTGGCCCAAAGCCACCGAGAAAGACACAAAAACCAAACGCAGCAAGAGCCTGGAGTGGGACTTGGCTTGTTGGGCAGGGAAACTCTCCTGCTGCGTTTGTGTCGTCACCCGCAAGGACACGGAGCTCACCCGAGAAACAGCTGGTGCTCTTGCCAGCCTCTTCCCCGAACAGAAACAACCCATCGGACCTCAGATACATGGACCAACAGGGGTGATGCTGTAACCGAATGCAGGAAAGATGAACACAAGACCAAACCAGAGCAGAGGGTGCAGGAGATGGCTGTGGTTAAGTGCACTCCCTGACCACGCACAGGTCCTTCGAGAAGAAACACGATGATTTTGCTATAACAAGAGCTCCGTGTCAGAGGAAGGAAAGTGGCAACAGCAGCTCTGCAAATTACTAAATTTTTGGTCCAGAGGCAGTTTATCTCCTCTGAAAGGCTGAGGAGGAGGAGATGGATCCCAGCTGCCGAGATTCGCTCTATCAGGCTACAGAGCGATGCCAGGCTCTAATCCCTGCGGCAATTAGCCTGGATTACAGAGCAGGGCCGCAGGGAAAAGGGTAATTAAAATCCATCAAGATGAGCATGTGTGGGATTTAGCAACTTTATCTTTCTGGTACCAGTTCGTTAAAGCTAATTCAGCAATTTTAAGAAGAGACCGGAAGGAGAGGAACCAAGCGAGCGGCACGCTGGATGGCCCAAGCTGAAAGCTCCTGGGTGGCGTTAATGCTGCTGCCCTGTGCTACAGATACCACTCAGAAGCTCAGGGTGCAGAACAGTGCTGGGATGTGTTAGAAGGAAAAACCCCAGGCACTACTTCACCTCTCGCACGTACTGCACAGCTCACGGCACAACCAAGCTGGAGCCACCCGAGGGCCTGTTATTGCAGCTCCCCTTGCAGCCCGTGCAGACAGGACCCGGCACTGCAGGGGCCAACGGTGCAAGGAGCCCACGGCTGCCCAAAATGCCTCTACACCCTCAGTTTGCATCTTGTAAAACACGCACTTGAAGGCTCTTAAAGAGCTCCACAGAGTTATTCGGGCTGGCGGGAGGCACCATCACATTCCCACGCTACCTGTGCCATCCTCAGCAGCAGCGGCTTCCAAAGGCGCTTCGGGAACAGATGCATTGGTTTTACAATAGTCCGATGAAGTGAAAGTGTTATCAGGGAGCTACTTTGCCTCAGCCACTCGCTTTGTCCTCGGCTCACCTTTCTTTGCCTCCAAGCGCAGCAGCTGGGAGAGTCGCCCAGCTCTCATTTGTGCTCACATTTCTGTCTCCGGATGGTGCTGATAATTAGGTATTACTCAGAGTGGAGCAGAGGTGCACGTAAAAACAAGCAGGCAGCTTGCTCTCGACGTGCTGCTACACTCACCCCCTCAAACTTTCCTTTGCAGCTTCGTTTCACCCCACTGCTCTGTGCGGGGTGTCAGTTTGGGCAGCAGACGTCCCTGCGAGAGGTAAGCGCAGGCTGAAGGAGCTAATGGAACCCACATCATCACACTAAAGCGACCGGCTACGCTCGGCGCTGTTTTCTGACATACTTCAGAGAATCACAGAGAGAATATCAAGGTACCAGGTCTACTTCACCATGACGACTTAATGCAAGTCCCCGGCAGAGCACAATGATCTCTCCTGTACAGGTTAGCTGCACAAGGACACAATCCATAGCGTTGCAATTAGCCTCCCTACACTCACCCAAGGATCCAGCAGAGCACTGTTTGTACACAGAATGCATTTTAAGGCACTCAAGACCTCAATGAAATGTACACCGCTATTACACAAAACATCTCTTCATTCTCCATTCACACGATAAATGCGCTGATGGAACGCGCCCACGGCAGCTTGTTGTGCTCACTTGGCCTTGGCAGCTGGCTGATGGAAGAACCACCAGCATGCACAGCCTGACCTGGCAAATGAACCAGTGCAGGGGATCCTAAAAATCGTGTGGTCAAGAGAACATCAGCTGCTGCCTGTCAAACAGAAACTCACACAGCGAAGGAAAAATCATCAACCAAACCCACCGCTTTTGGCTTGCAAATGTCCAGATATTCCCCCTGTTCTGAAGATGAACAAAAGTGTGCTCCTGGCAAAGGATCCAGAGATCCCACATGTTTCAGTAGGTCTTCTGCTATCCCCCCCAGCTCAGAGCACTCGGGAAAAGCAGCCAAAAGGCCGGGATGAAGGCGCTCTGCTTTTCCAGCTGATGTTTTCAACCACATTCTTCCTGAACTGGAGAAAAATCCCTCAGCCTTGTAGACTGAGAGATCCTTCACACGAGAGTCAGGACAGAGCCACGAGTGAGCACAGAGCGGGCCGAGTGAGATGAGCGGAACTGGGGGCAGGTGGGCGATGCGCTGGGGAGGCTGGAGGCTGGTGTTCCAGACACAAAGCTGGATCTCAGGAGCTTGTCTTGGAGAAGTCGCATGAGCTAATGCAGTTGGATGGAGATATTAAATGCGATCCGAGTTTAAAACAAACATCTGATCTATAAATAACAAAACAGCAACTCACCCCATTTCCAATGGTCTGGCACAATCACAAATATAATGATACCACTTTTATAATTGACTGCTTGGGGCATCTATTTATTAGGATTATCTCATGATGAGATAATGCATTCCTTGATGTCTACATTACCCACAAGCATCCAAAGTCTTCAGCGAACTTCACAAATTCTCCGTTATTTCCTAAATCTTCAGGCAACCTCAAACTTTACCTGCTGCTAAGTCAGCTGTGCACACAGAGAGGAAGAAACAGGTGTGTGTGTCCTCCCCCAACTTACACCTTGCTCAGCATCCCCTCCTACCACCACACGCAGGAATGTTCAACAAAAGATATTGGAAAGCAGCAAAAAAGCATTTAATATCTCATTGCAGTGCCTGACCCAGTGCAGCAGGGAGTGCAAATGTCATTAAAAAAAACCCAAAAAACCTGTCAATGATGATGACAGGGAAGAAGTGCAGATTTTGCTCCTTACTGATTGGGAGATGGAACCACAGAGGTTGATCCCTTCTGGTATGCTTGAATGTCCATCTGCTATCAGCAGCCCCGGTCTGTTAATGCTCCTGACCTCCTGATGCACAGAAGAGATGATAAGATGCTGCGGTACCATTGCCAGACGATGCTGCACGCGTGCAACGGGAGCACGGAGCAACTCCAGCCCTTCCACCTGCGGATGGCCGAGAACCACCTGCACAGCAATGGGCTCGAGATGCCTTTGCTGGGAATTTGCTTCTGACAGACACTGCAAAATGAGAGCGCTTCAGTGCAGGGAGGTGACCCGCAAGACGTGGCGCTTCTGACTGCAACTGCCAGGTACAGCCCAGCTCCCAGCCCCGGTCACCGCTGCCAGGGGATCCCCTTGTGCAGAAAACGACACTGAGTAATACTGACATGTGTCCTTGACAAGACTCCACTGCAAAATGCTCAAGCAACCCAGACAAACTCAGATAGACTCACAGAGAGAAAAACAGATCTTTTTTTTCCATGATAAAACAGCATCATATTTCATTTATCACTGTGGACGGGGGGTGAGATCCTTTGGAACTAATCAGCATACCCTAACAAAACGCATACATTTGTTTTTTAAAGGAACATTGCACAGTAGCTATCTTGAACCAACCCACAGAGCTGCATGGCAACTGGTGGAAAGAAACAAGAGTTTCTTCTCCCCTCTGCCAGCAGCGACTTTTCAGGATTACAAATCCACCAGACTGTGCCTGTTGTAATGCAAAGTGACATACAAGTACAGGTCACTGGTTTGTGACCGTAGCTCCTGCCAGCCCGGGACTCCCACCCGGCAGCTCGTTTATCTCCCTCCTCAGCAGCAGAGCCTCTCAGCACCCCCGCGATGTCCCCAGCCCGGTGACATACCTGCCCTCAGCTCGGCTCCGAACCCCGCCCGGCCCAGGTAACAGGGGTAGCAGCTTCTCCAGAGGAAGGGGTAGTGATTGCCAGCGGCCCCCGGGATGCCGCCCCAAAACCCGAAGCACCACAGCAGCCTCCACAAGTGCCCCCGCTCCCGTCCCATGCTGGGAAACCAACAGGCGTTCGGACCAAAAAAACCGCAACCCCACAAAACGCAGAGTCCCGCAGCAAGCCGGAGCCGGAGCGGTGCCGAGCTGCGGNGGAGGGGACGGAGGTGAACGGGGCCGCGCTCCCCCAGCCCGGGCTTGGGCACTGCTGGGCAGCGGGCAGCAAAGCGCCCGGGACGCTGCCGGGGCGGACGGACAGACAGACAGACAGACAGACAGACGGATTCTGCAGCAGCACGACGCTGATGCTCCCGTGGGACACTGACGGGGAACGACGGGACCCTCTAGAGGCGAGAGAGCTGCTGCCCACCTGGCTGCACAGCCCCTGGGGACGCAGGCAAAACTCGAGAAGAACCGTCACCGTAAATTACAGCCGTGTATTTGCCCAAAATCTGTCTGGGAAGCAGCCAAAAGCGGTCAGCGATGCCAGGCTGTCTCCGGCACCCGCTGCTGCATTGCTCTGCCCAGGGAGCTCAGCCACGGCTGCTGGGGATGCAGCGGGCGAGAGGAGCCGGGCACCGAGCCCATCCCGGGCCAGAGAATGGGGTGAGATGAACCGGGCACCGAGCCCATCCCGGGCCAGGGACTGGGGCGAGGGGCCAGTGCGGGGCCACATGTGAGGTTGTGTGCACAAGCTGGGAAAATCCAGCTCCTCAACAAAACAACAAGGGTCCTGTGAGTGCTTAACTGGTATTGGAAAGAGAGCTCCCCCTTAAACCTTCACTGGGCTTTTCTTAAAATAGTTTAAGAAAAAATTCATCAACAAATTTAAGCTCAAATGAGGAACAGCCACTGCGACTACTCCAATGAAAACCATAGCGTTACCAGCTCCTGTAAGAGGGAGCCTAGAATTCTATTTTACCTTTTTCATTAAACAAGTAAGAATAGCTTATTGGATTTTCCAGAGGCAAGCCCAAAAGCCTCATTTAACTTTCTGGAATGTTTTGAAACAATGTGCTTGCGGGGTTGAGCCGGAGGAGAGCAGGGCCTGCTACTTTGAGAGGTTTTAGCAGTATTATTTGGCTGTAGTAAAATTCCAAATTAAAACTTGTGGTTTAGGCTGCAATGAATAGCATTCCATGAAAAATTTTGAAACACAGAGAAAAGCTGAATCCAGGAAGAAAATAACAATTTAAGGCTATTGCTGCAGCAGTTTCCAAAGGAAGGTGGACTCCAGTCACGAGTGCCCTTTGCAGATCCATCCAAGCCAGAGAAACTTCCTAACATTTCAGGGACTGCTTCAGCTCATCCTAATATTCACCCATTGCAGTGGTCCACATGTTTCTCATTAATAGTTTAACAAAAATATCCGATCCAAAAATTTGTCAGTTACTTTGTGGAAAGAAAGTGTAACCTTTCTAAAAGATGCTGCTAATTTGACAAGGGGGCCGCAGAAGGAAAACCAGCGCAAAGTGCTGCTGTGCCACAGCCTGCCAGCTGTTCAACATGTGGCTTCCTCCTCTCGCTGCCTCGTGGGTGTCCCAGAGTCCCCGGGGAGACACCGAGCACCGGGGGAGAGGACACGGGGCAGCAGAGGGGCAGGAGGAGGGGAGACGCTGGGGGGTTTTACTGAGGGGCACAGAAGTTTCACCTGTGCTCCCCAAACCCTACGATGAGCCACCTGCCCTGTGCTGTTGCTTTGCAGAGCACTCCAGTGCGTGCCACCGCTTTGCAGAGCACTCTGGTGCATGCCATCGCTTTGCAGAGCACTCCAGTGCGTGCCACCGCTTTGCAGAGCACTCTGGTGCATGCCATCGCTTTGCAGCTCACCCCGGTGCGTGCCATCGCACGCTGCCATCCCGCCAGGAGCCACTTTTAGATCTACCAAATATTTCACCCATTTAAAAATAACACATTGCCAGACATTGCGAATGTTCGGTGCTGGCCGCGCTCGGTTCCTGGGGAATACTCCCCCCGAGCAGCGACACTGCAGCCATTCGGACGGCTAGTGTTGACACTGGTTCTGTAAATGCTTCCAGCAGTGTTGACACGCAAGAATGAATGTTGCCACAGAACTATGAAAAATGGTTTAGACCGACTTCCTCAGTTCAGTCATGTCATTAAGACATTGTCTATATTAAATTAGCCTTGCCTGGAATGCAGATGAATCATAGCGAGTGCAGTTCCCCAAGTGCCTCCACAAGCACCAACCGAAGGGACCTTTCCACTGGTCCAGGACCAGGCAGCTCCAACAAAGAGCCCTTGCTGCTTGCCCTGCAGAAATGAATGTCAGCACAGCCACGATGCTCAGCAAATTATGTGACAAACTTGTTCAAGCTCGTATTTTCTTAGACTGCTAAAAATATAAAAATTACGAGAGGCTCAGACTTTTCCAAAGGGCTCTGTGGTATAACACGTGTATCAAAAGTCCATCAGGCTCGAACATAAACTGACTCCTGCTTATGTCATAAGTTATGCTTGGCCAGGTCTGAGCCAGCTCGAGCTTCCTTGTCACCTAATTTACTCCAGCTGATTAAGTACTAAGAGTTGGTCTGAGCAGGGTAACACGTTACAGTCAGCAGCAAATCGTTCCTGCTTCCCGTGGAATTAGCTAGGAGAGCATTAGCGTCCAGAGCGGTTCTTTAAACAGGGCCCGAGCTGGACCCAACCCGTAACCCTCATGGAATTTCATTCAGGCTCAGTCTCAGCATTAATAAATTCTCGTAAGAACTCAAACAAATTGCAGCTGACGATGTGGCACTTCACAGTTCAACAGCGTGTTAAGTCCTGGAGTTAATTCATCCCTGCACACACACAGGTCAACCAGCTTAGGTAAATAGGAGTTCTAGAATCTTCATCCAAAAATCACCCAAACCCTGAACCAAGTTTCTTCTGACACTTTACAAAGAGCTCTACCCACTGCACACTTGGCTGAGCTCTCGCTCTTCCAAGAGTGTGCGCCAGGGTCCTGGTTTTCTGCAAAACCTCCTACAGCAAAACAAGAAAGTTGAAGGTGAAGGACGACTTGGTGCCACCGCAGAAATGAGCCCCCTTCCCTGGGACACAACTTCAACCTGAACTGAGGGTCAATCGATGTGACTTTATCCAACTCTGGGCAGGAAAAGCAGCAGCTCTCCCTGAGCTAGAGCATCCCTCTGCTTCTGATCGGGGCGGGAGGGACAGGTTGGGAAGTCCACACGCAGCCAAGATTGAAGTTTTTCTCTTCAAAAAATTTCCTACTTCAGAAGCAAAGGCTGGGTCCTGGTAGTTTTCTGCCTCTCCACACCAAGCATCCTGCTGATGTTATTGCACAGCTATTTGTCCAGCAGATGCTGCACAGCGGAGGACTCTGAAGAGACCAGCCTGACGTCACTGGAGCAGGAATCCAGTCACCAGGGTGAGGCAAATGTGGCCTCTGAACCCCACTCATTGCTCCGGCCACCCTCAGCAAAGAGGAGAATTCACCCCCACTCTCCAGCCCTCAGGTCCAACACAGGGCTCCAAGTATCTAACCTCATGTCCTGAAGTCCAGGCTGCTTTATTCAGGCTTCGTCCGGACTTCGATCAAGAAGAGGAGAATATTTTCCAAACTGTAAACTTAATCAGTGCCTTTTGTCTTTTCTAAACCGCCCCATCTGTACAAAAACGGATCTAATCCTATCCACTCTCCTTCATACGTGCATTAGCATTCACGGTATGTGGAAAGAGTTTCTTATCCGATGCGAAAATAAAAATTACTGTCAAAAGTGTTGAGTACAGCAGGGTCTACCCACTGTCCCAGCAGTAAGACTGATGCAGAAGTGCAAGCCAGGGAGCCAATAACTGACACCCGCTTTGCTGTGTAGACATTTACACCCGAGCAAAATGGGAGCGTATGTGTGACGTGGCCCATGCAAATTCTACTCTCAGTTCGTCTAGGGCTTAATTTTTCCCGTGCTCTTGTTCTGTGTGATGAAACTGCAGAACGAAGGAGGAGCTTGAGCGGGACGATGGCACTTCTGCACCCCATGGTCCCCAACACGGAGCAGGCAGCAGGGGCTGCGGTGGGTCACCATCCCCACTGCCGCGACGGGGAGAAGGGGCACGGTGGGCACAACTAATTACAAATAATTCCAGGAATATATGCAAAGGGATTCACACTGCCTACCCTGAAAAAAAAAAAAAAAGGATTGTTTGTTTCCACCAAAATCCTGAACCTCTTAATCGTCTGAGAAGCTGATCCTCGTCAGGGGAATTCTGGGGAAACTGAAAATATTTTAGCTTGGCTAAGATAAGGGCAGAGCTGTTTATTTCACACATCTCTACAGTGGTACAGAGCCAGGAAATACTTTTCAGTTATTTTCAACAAAACAAGACAAATGTACCAGATTGGCAAGAAAGCGACATTTTTCTGCAGAATTCTTTACTGTCCAAACCGATAGCCACAGAAATGACTCTTTCCCAGTTTGTCAGCAATCCTTGTTAATTATTCCAAATACTTTTGGACTTCAGCTGAGCAAACCAGTGCTGAAAGTGTGTGAAAACTCCACCACAGAATCATGCCCATCCTAAGCAATCAAGAGAATACCCTGTCACAGGCATTTTAATGTTGCACTGCAAATATAATACTTGGGTTTCAGGTTCCTGGGTGCAGCAGCCCAGCAAAGGTGTCTTTCTCTGGTATTGCCAGTGAATCCTGCAACTGCAATATTCTCAAAAACAAACAAACCAACCCAAACCCAAACATATCCTGCTCTTGGCTCTGATGAGCAAATAGCTTTTTGCATTTTTGTGACTCTCAGCCCCAGCCGGCTCGAACACGCAGCACTTGCCCGGATGATAACGCCCAGGGACGGAATCTGCTCGGCGCACAACAGCACAGGGTGAAGCTGCAGGAGCTGGAACGGCCATACAATGTGAGGCTTGCTCTGGGTACCACACTAATACAAACTACATCTGGTATTCTCATTTTATGAAAACAAAATATAGTCTTCCACTTCGGTTTTAAAGCAGGAGATTTAAAGTGGGAGGCAGAGAATGATGTGATGATATAGACTCCAAAAGAGAAACCTCATCTCTTTCAAAGCAATAAACCAGACATCATCGACTTCAACAGGTCCAAGATCTTGCCCTGAAAACTTAGAATAGTTTGGGTTGAAGGACCTTCCCAGCCCCCCCAGTGCCCCCCCTGCCATGACAGGGACATCTCCACCAGCTCAGGTTGCTCAGAGCCCCGTCCAGCCTGGCCTGGGATGTCTCCAGGGATGGTTCATCCACCACCTCTCTGGGTACCCGGGCCAGGCTCTCACCACCCTCAGGGCCAACAATTCCTTCCTCACACCCAGCCTGAAAACGCTCACTTTTACCCAGGTCAGGCTTTCCTTCCACAACTGTCACCTCCACCCCTAAGCGTGCAGCAGCAAGGGAGCACGCTGGGTGGCCGAACGACACCAGAAGCCTGTGAGACACAAGAGAGGTGAGGGCAGACCCGAAAGCAGCTCCCCCAGCACCGCCGGTGCCCGTCCCTACTCGGCACGTCCTCCCGTCCCTCCCCAGCCGCCGTCCCGCCGCGCACGTGCAGCAGAAGCTGCCGAGGGTGCTGTGGCACCGGGCCTGGCAGCCGCCGCTCCCCACCGCGCACTCATCCACGCCTGGAACAGAGAGCGGGCAGCTCAGGGGAGCAGCTCCTGCGACACCGCGCGGGACCAAAACCGTCAGCTTTTCCTACAGATCGTTTTCCTGTTGTTGACTTTCCAGCACCAACAAAAGCATCAACCAGTGCAAAACCACCCAGCTCGTTACAGGCTCAAACACTTCAGATGTCACTACCCAAAAGATTCCCATCCTGGGTGATCGCTGGCACTCACATGGATAACAATACATTCATTACGGCAACATGATGCCCATCTTGTTCATGAGAATGAGAAGACAAAATTTTGTTGCGTTAAAAATCTGCTGGTTTAGAAGTTTTACTTTCTCATCTTAAATCAGTGCGTAGGACTACTACACCTTTCCACTAAGATTTCTCTAAATAAACCTACATGAATTACCTGAATAATATTAATACAGAGAAGCCTAAACCAAAAGGTTGAAAACAATTAAAATATCCCCGTAATATACGTTTTCTACTAACTTTTGTAAGTCGAGTCCAGAATAAGTCATGTTACCCTACCAAAACCAGAGATTTCTCCTCAAGGAGGTGTGGGACAGACCTCTATGGAACACAGAGCACCTTTCTCAAATTACCTTTTAAATAGGGTGAACGACTAATCACCAGGCGAAAATAGAGGAATCGCCACCCCCAAACTCGTTTTCCTGTTACCTCTGTAGCTTTGCTGGGTATGTGCTGGATGCAGCCAAAGTCTGGCATATTTGAAGGGCTTTTTATTACTATTATTTTTTAACCACAGCTTTTATATAAAGTTTCCTTTAATCTTTTAAATGGACACAATCTCAGCAGCTTCCCCGTAAGCCCTGAGTTTCCCCAGAAGGACACAGCACGAGCTGGAGTTATTCTTGCCTCCACGTTTTGTAAAAATAAGCATTGTGGTTAGACTCTGCAAACATTACTTTGGTTTCTTAGAGCCCATATTTATCAAAGCATTATGAAACTTCCTTCCTCCCTGACTGAAACGTAGGATCCATAAATAAAATGAAGGGCCTTCCTCATGCCCTGACTCACCACAAGCTCCGGCATCACCGCTGTCTGTCTATAGTTTTTTTTACAAGACAATCTTGGGGAAGAAAAGAGTGTAAAGTTGCATGTGACTCAACGGCACGGAATGAAATGACCACAAACAGCCTGGTCAGAGCTTGGAAACGCGACTGCAGGTGCACAACCACCCATCAATGTTTGGGGTTGTGGATGTAAGTTGCTGGAGACCAGCGGTGGAGGGAGAGGTGATGGGGGCAGAACCGCACGAGACCGCTCTGCTTACTCAGATGCAGTTTCTGTGTCCAGATCACTCCTACAGTTATTATCACCTGGGAACTGTAACTTGTCACCTGCGTTGGATGATTTCTCAAGGCAAAAAGTCAGTGTCAAGGATGGGGAGCTCAGCAGCGAGAGGCCGTGATTCCGGGCTCTCCCGTTGCGGTTGCGGTACCGGAGCAGAGGATGCGCCCTGGGCTGCTCCAGCCCCCCGAGCTGCCCTGCGGACCCCTGAAACCAAGTATGGGTCGCCTTGATCACAGCCACAGGCTCCACCTACACTTGATTTCCAAGGTCACACACAGCGGACGTCAAGGAGCTCCCGGTCCCCAAGAAAGGCTTCTTCCTCTCCTTCATCGCATTCGTACATCACTGCAGTGCCGTGGAAACGCAAAGAAATGCATTGTGAAACTTCTTGCAAGATTTCTGTTAAAACTTGATTTCAATCTGTAAAATACATATGTTTGCTTTTTATATTTTAAGAAAGACTTAGGAACAGGTAATATTGTACTGAACTTTCATGCATGTAACAGATTTTTCCAGATAATCTGTGCTCATTTAAAACCCACTCATCTTCAGATAATTCACATCCCTGCGAAATTAAAGGTAGGCAGGAATCAAAGGCTGATTAGATAAAAGATGTACATGCAATGTAGTGGTAAATACCTGTTTTGTTTTCTGCCTGTTTCCCAAATAACTCACGGAGCACCTGTCCCCAGGCGGCCCCTCTGTCTCAGCCCAACACATTTCACTCAGACCGCAGCCTCCACCTGCTCCTCTGGCTCTGTGCTCCCTCGAAGCAGCGACCACAACAGGTTTTAAAGCATTGTCATCGTTTATATTCACCCCTGTTCTCTTTAGCAATTGTCTGCCGTGCAGAGCCTGAGCCAGCTGAAAATAACTGCAAGGGTCCTATGATAAAACCACCACTGAATTGTATAATCCTTCCCAGACACAGCCTGACCTTCAAACATCCAAAGAAACCCATGACATTTGAAGTGGCAGGGCTGCGATATGAAAAGGAACATACCACTTCAGTTATTTTTTTTTTAAATCCATCCACATTTTTAAGCAGCTTTGCAGAGGAATACTTAGACTTTTTACAGCAGTTCAATCACACCCAGCTAATGGCCGTGCTTCTTGTAAAACCGCATTCATCCACTTTGGAAGATTTCCACAGCGCTACTTCAGCCTCGCACCTGTGCAAGATCGGTTTCAAATCTGTTCCCAGCCCCCAGCGGAGTCCAAATCCCCCCCAGCATCAGAGGGGGCAGCGACTCAGCCCCTTCCCCGCCTGCAGCGGCCCCGCGCCCGCAGCTCCGCTCACCCGCACGTCCAGCCCGCCGGCGCTTCTTCTGTGGTGCCCCAGAAACGCCCTTTAAAACGCATCAACGGGATTTGGAACTGCAGGCAAGCCTGGCCCTACCTGAAGGGTTCGGAGCCTCACCCTGCACCAGCCCGGCTGCTCCGCTCCAGCTCTCACAAACTCCCTTGGACACCTTTTGCGAGGAAGGAACGGCTTGAAATAAAATGCTGATAACAGTAGGTGCTCTCGTTCTTTATGAGAATCCCTAAACCACTTTAAGGAAAACAGAATTCAAGCACATCTGGTATTTTATTTATGGAGGTTATACACTTGCACATGAAAGAAACCATCCACTTAAACTGATAACAAAAACCCCCACTCTACCATCTGCCTTTGGGCTAAGAGACCATTAATATTCACAGCCTATTGTCAGGCGACTTTACAACATCTTGTAAAAAGGCCTGAAGGAAGCTGAAATGCCAAGAGGCCCCAGTTTCGTAGCATCTGGCTTTCCCTCAAACAATGGCTGCCCCTTTCCAGCATGCCCAGCAAACTCACCATGAAGCGACACAGTCATTTCCCAGCTCAAAAGCACACCCATCAGCCAAGTTTTGGGGAGTCGGGGCAGAGAACGTGACCCCCAGCTGAAAAAGGAACATCTTTGTACAATTATTCTGATGACCCGTAACAGTTAAGTGCACTCCAGACCACACAAATCATCCCAGCTATTTGCATATTCACAAATAGCATTTAAACAGATTAAAAGTGGGATGAAATAATTTTTATCTAATTCCAAAGGGATAACCCTGCAGCTCTTCATGGGAAGAACTCTCAGCACAGGGGAAGGAGAGACCCAGCTCTCGGGTCCCGCTCCGAGCAGAGATGCTCTATCTCCTCCCACTGGCCACAATGGAATTTACCGAACCTAAATTGTTCAGAAAAGGCCACTGGCAGCACTGAACTGAATTAAACCACTTCCAAGGTGGAACTTTGTATATTTTCTAAAAATCAAGGTGTCACAGCATATCTTCATTAAAACAGCTGCACTGGGAAAGAAGCTGTGATGTCCTGAGAATTTGAGCTACACTGGTTTATAGCCATTATAACACAACTCGTTTAATAAAGTTAACATAATATTATCCCCATCACAAGCCCTCCCAACACTCTAAAGCAAAGAGGGGAATACGGCTTGTCTAGTACTAAAGCGTAAGCAGTTTAGGCGCAGCACTAACAGAACGGCCTGGGTCCTACAGACACTTCTGCATGGCTGAGCTTGAGTTGAAGGAAAGATTTTCAATTGTTTCTCTGAAAATCTGCCAACGTGATGAGCCAAGAGGCGGCTGCTGCACAATCACCTCAGTGTTGCAGCTCTGCTGCTTCCCCAGCAAACTTGTTTGAAAAGTTTGTCAGCAAACCAGAACTTACAGACAAGATCCATGCTTGGGGGGCACTTCTGTGCTGGTTCTTGTTAATTTTCCATCTTTCAGAAGTTCCTAACCAGATTCTCACCCTTACCCACCCAACAACCTACGAACTCAATGTCTTCCCATGGATTATACTGAACGCTCAAAGATTCGCATCAAATACTCTTACCCCACTCAAAACACGCACATTTATTCCTACCGATGTCTGATTCCCTATTCCATCAGCTCCCTGCCCATTGGGAGCCCCAGCCAGACCCCAGCCCAGCCCAGCAGAGGTCCTCCCCTTCCTGCCCGTCCCGTGCCCATCCCTGGGCACAGCCCAGCTCCGAGCTCTCCGCTGCCGTGCCCAATCCCGCTGTGTTTCGGCAAGCTCCCCGTTCATCACCCGGAGGGTCTGTGGGACACAGCAGTGGGACGGGTGACACCACCCAGGGTGACCCTCCTGCTTCGCAGACCCGCTCCCGCTCCAGAGGCAACAGCCCGACGAGTCTGGGCGAGAGCAACCTCAGACTCTGCCATAAAACCTGACGGACTATAAATACCTCTCCACAGCGGAGAGAATTCTTCTTTGACACATTATATAATGGACGCAATATAAAAATATACGGCGCTTGGCAGCCTTTCCAAGCTTCCCTTCGGGAGCTCAACAAACGGGCTGGTGTTTGATGATATTTTTCTTTTTTCCGACCGTATGGCCAAAACTGCATTTCATGGAAAGACAGGAAGATGGCTCTCCTGGGAAAGAACCCGTATTCCTCTTACCCAGAGGCTGAAGAGACTTCCTTCAAAGCTTCCAGACCTTTGAAGTGACCTCAGCTCCATGAGATCACGGACGCGTTTGCCAAGGCCGAGTGTACGAAGGTGCGAATGCCAGCGGCGGTTTTGTCCTGCTATTAATTGCTTCTCGCAGAGAAGCCAGTGCCAGGGTGAAGCTCTGGTGATGTTCAGCTGTGCCCCCACCACACTCAGCCCGCTTCTCCAAACAGGCCCCGTTACACCCCCTGCTCCCAAAGCAAAGCAGCCAGGCTAAGCCGGACTTAGTGCCACCATCTGAGATGATGGACCATGAGATCAGCACCCGCACTTGGTCCTCACCCTTGCAGCTGAGCGGAAGACTGAGCAGAATAAAGGAATCAAAGTTCTCTTCTCCTCTCATTGAAAAAAGGAGCAAATAATTGACTCCAACACAACTCTTCCTGATCCATAGTACTGCATCCACAAAGGACAATTCCGCAGCAGTGAAATACACCTGCCTCCGTTCACAAGAGTGACGCAAAATGAGCAAAGTCAAGTGCATTTCAAGAAAAATGCTTTCTGTGAATGAACTAGGTGCACTTGTAATTTAGCAAAGCTCCAGGTATCACTACAAACATACCATGCCCAGAGTCACCAGGAAATTCAAAAGAGAAGCATCCTAACAGACACCTGTGACAACCCGAGCTTTTTTCTAAATTTTTGGCTGTTGGATTTGGTCTTTCCCCAGGAGAAGGAGGATATAGTTTGATATAACAGCCACAAATTTCCGTCTGTCCCTAACAATGCAAACAACATAACACCCTTTGCTTAAAAACAAAGCAGAAACCAGAACCACTAGCTGTCATACAGCATCATCCTAAAAACGTGTTTGATGGTCATTTTTAAGATGTTATCGTACACAAATATAAATAATGCAAATTAATCCATAAACAGAATACGGACAGAAATATCTAACGGAAGCTTAATATCTTAATAACTCAACAATAATTTCTCAGCGTGCAATGGGCGGTACATGTCCTATTCTAAAGAACTGGGAAGTCCCTGGGAAAAATGATCTCCTCCCAGTCTCTTTGTCACCATATAATTAAGTTCAATACTACAAAGCATCCAAGGGGGGAAGCATTTTGTAAAGTTCTCAAGAGCTGCAGTAACATTTACAGTACAGGATGGTCTACGTAAAACTATTGATTACTGATCTTGTTTTTTATATTTCACTACAAAAGCCACTCGTGTTGCCATATACATAATAGGTATCAAGAGTAAAAACTTTGAAAAATAAATTGTAAAAGTTCTAATAGCAAGTGGCTTGTTTATGCCATAATTGGTATTAGGCAATTAATGGTGGGATGAACCACCACAATGCTTCTGAAAACAAAAAGCAATGCTGTTTAAAGAACATCTAATGAGCAAGTTTTATGTTGTCCTCAGCAAGTTTACTGCCAAGCCACAAAAGACATTTATACACACGCCCTTTTGTCTCTAATGAAAGGGTCATTGCTACTTGCTTCTTGTTAAATTCACAAGTTAAAAAAACAAAACAAAACAAAATGAACCCCACAAATGTATGTTTAAAACTTGAAATTCACCTTCCTGAAGCAGCAGTTGTTTAAGTTCAAAGGCGTTTGCTCCCAGCACTGTGCAGATGATCAGAATTAGAGAGACGCCAGGCACCTCCGTGCAGAGCGCCGAGTTCAGCCTGTCACAGAGATCTATTGTATAGCTCTGATAGCCAGATACCCCAAATGGTTGACATTCCAAAATCTTCACTATTAATGAGGTGAGATCCTGAGCAACTGGGAAAAGGAAGGCAGAAATAATGTATTTATTTGCTAGAACTATTCTGCGGTGCAATTCAGGGCAGTTTCCCAGACTGCAAATAAGGGGGATAATGCCTAAATCATTTTAAACCAGAAAAATTACCTGATCTGCTGTTTCCCAAAAGCCATTTTCTACATCTGTTTCTCCTACACATTTCAAACATCGCCGCTCTCTGCTGTTACACTAAACAAGGTCAAACCTAACAGGCTGCGCAAGGAAGGTGCTGCAGAACGGGAACGGTGGCACAGACACCTCCCAGCGCTTTCCTTCTCGGACACCAGAGCCCTTTCTCCTTACCTCCCGCAGCTCTCAACTGCATGAAGGAACGAACTTCAAAAAACTTAGAAAATGCTATATTCACAGAACTAAATAAGTGTGCTACGGAGATGTATCAATCACCACATATGAAATATCACATGAACCTCAGATTCCTTCTGATTAAGCCTGCGTATTAATATTTTCGTAACGAATTTATGCCACAATGCACTCTGTATTCATACTGTTTGCATGGCTTGATGTTCTCTTTTTAATGAAAATGTGCATTTTTCAAGAGCATATCCTGTTACACTAGAGACTGTAAAGTGAAAAGCCACGTCTTATTCTCACATAAGTACAAAAACATCTCTGGCATTCTTTCATTTAAATCCTTGGAGTTTTCCAGGGATTCGTCTTACAAGTTAAATGCAGAATATAATTTTCCGGGCAAGTTTATCAAGGCAAACCATAACTGAGCTCCTGAACAAATAGAAATCAAAATACATCATTTGACTTTTCCATATGTGATTGGTTTGGGCTGCACAACCCCATTACTTATCAGTTAAAGAGAAGCCTGATAACATCTGCGATATCAGTAAATTGTGGGAATTCAAGCTTCTCATGATGAAAATGTACAGTAGAGGAAGTGATGGACGATTTGCAGCTGGTAAAAAGAGGTATCCTCTAATGACATCCATCTGGCATCCATCATCTCAGCATCTGCTGTCCTGAAACCCAAGATGCCTCACGAAACCCAGGGCTACGCTGAGGAAAGGAACAACATCCCCTGGATTCTCTTGAACAGCTTAAGACGCACCCGTCCCCCCTATCCACCGCACACTGTATTAAACCAGCCAAGGAAGCAGCGTCCGACCGGTCGCTCGCGTTTCGTACCCAGGACCGTGTTACTTGGGCCCTTTGATCTCCGAGGATCAGATGAGGACCATGAATAAGTGACTTCCATTAGCAACGATTGAAAACAGCTCCTGGCGAGAAGAGCCAAGAGCTGCATCGGACCCCTGGCGACGATCTATGCAGCCTATAAACCAGCCACTTAAATCGCTAAAAAAAAATAATCCCTGTTTTAATCTGCAAACACGGGCTATTCTACTTCTTTGTTGTCACCGCTCACTTGTGTTAGCACAGCCCGGCTGCCACAGAGTCCCCTCAAACCAGCGATGGAATTTTTAAGTCTCTGCCACCTACAAGATTTCTTTGAGAAGCCAGGACTGAAAGTGTCTGAGAAAGGCAGATGCACTTGGTAGGGTGAAAAACACCAAAAACATGCAAAACTCCCAATGGCCACGGGCGATGGACCAGCCCGGCCGACGATCTGCGCAGTTGTATGCAACACAGAACCAACAGCGATGACAACGTCCTGAAAGCTGCCGCACGCCAGGCTTTTCAGCTAATGTTCCAGAATAAATGGAAAGTCAAAGACGAACGCATGATTCCAGCGAGCAGCTCCAGCGGGAAGGGGGCTCCGAATCCTGGCATCCCGTGAGCCGCCCCCTGCTCCGGACTCCGTATTTCCAGATCCAACCCTGCTTTTATTTGCCTGGGGAGGCGGGAAGACAGACAGTTAATACGCATTCACATACGGCAAACTAGAAACACCTGTTGGCCTCCACAACAGTTTTTCTGGCTGGTTTATAGGGACTGGGGGTCTAGCAGGTGTCCCTGCAGCCAACGGGAATGTAAAGGGGTTACTGAGGCCCCACAATCATTGAATTATGGAAAGAAAAACGGTCTGCACGGCCATACACAGCACGTGCCTGTGTGTGAGAGCTGAACCACGGGAAAGAAAGACCCGTAAAATGAAGCTGGGCTGGGACTGGGACATCTCGCCCTGCAGAACCAGGGTGCCCGCACCCCCTGGCTGGCAGAGCCCCGCGTTCGCAGACCAGCACGCACATATAATCAGTATTAACGTGAACCAGAACACAGCTGCCATCAGTGAACACAAGCAAAGCCCGCGGGAAACCCGCAGGTAAAGGAGCCGCAGAGGCGCAAGCTCCCTGAACTTGTACTTTGAACCTGGTGCCGCAATCGCAGGAGGAGGATTCCCGTTTTCAGAGATACCATTTGTCATGTGAATTTTGTAACACACTTGGCAGTAAAAAGTGACTATAACAAACTCCTTTGCCTGATGTGTTTGTGGGGGTTGTCAGAGGGAGGTTTTCCTTCTCCTCCGCTATCAGACAACTTGGTTTGGCTGAGGGCTGCACAGAACAGCAAACTTCAGCCCAAGTCAAAAAGCTGCATTGCACAGCAGGAATGCACAAGCACTTGAACTTGGATCACGGATACACAGAAGTGTCCTCCCTTTCTCACACAACCCTCACTAATTAAACTTCTGGAGCAGGAACCATCCGGGCATCTTCTTAGGAAAAAAAAAAGCATTTGTAATGACTGGAATCTCAACGTATGTTTGTTTCTTGAGTTATTACATAAATTGTACTGTAGCACTGAGACCATACAGCAAAGGAGAGGAAGCAGATAAAAACACAACAAACAAAGCAAAAATGAAAGGAAAACCTGTGGCTGAGGTGGAGATAAGGAGCTGGTTAAAAGGCGTTATCAGCTGCTAGAGAACACTGCTTTAAAAAGCTGCCTTGGAGAAGGCAGCACATAATGAATACAAAATATGTTTTCTCCAACCTTTCCAAACCCAGAAATTGAAAGCATAACATACCGACGATTTATTACAGACCATACTATGTATATAAGCATAAATTAATTCTACAAATTCCAGGAAGGTTTGCAGCAATGCTTATCTTCTCTGCTTTGGCCTTCACTCCTCACCGCGTTCGCTAAGCCATCCACTTCGGCTGGAGCCTGCTCCCTGGAGCCTACGGCCGGTGTGGATCCCCACACCGCTGCTTTTCACCAGATCCCCAGAAAACAAGCGAAGATCACGGGTCCTGGGGGTTCCGCTGCCTTCTGTCATTTCTCTTCCACGACAAACCAGCCCCAGGCCAAAGGCAGCAGCAGGAGGGCACAGGAACATCTGGGGCAGCAGGGCACAGAACCAGTTTGTCATCGTCCCCTCTCCTTCCAAGGAACCAGCCAGCTGGGCGAGCAATTGTAAGTTTGGGATGGTTCCTCCTCTCCGGCAAATGGTCCAAGGACTCAGCATTAATTCAGTCTACTTGGCATTCACATATCAAATTCTTCTTATTCCCAATCGCACGATGGGATCCCAGTGGTCCATTTTTAGACTGGAGTATGTTTTCATTGCTTGGAAAATAATCTGTTCTCCTGTAAAAATATCCCTTGACTCACCTCCGTGCTTACAGTCTGACTTTCAGCAGATGGTTTACGAGAAGAAAACGCTTAGGGTAGACTACACAGCTCTCCAAAATGTAGAGCTCTGCGGAGCCCCAGCTCAACTCCGCAAGTCGCTGAGGTTCTGCAAACACAAGCCCCTGTTTAATTGGTCACAGCTGGCTGCGAACATTTGCAGAAATCCTCGCCGGGAGATTAGAGCGGGCCTGACATTCCACCATGGTACGGGCACTGGAATAATTGAGCAGGCGATCATGGGGGGTGCAGAGGAGTTTCAATCCTCGCTAAAGGGAAAAGGCACATCGCTTTGAGGATGGCATCCAGCACTCCGCGTGACTTGGCCCGAGGTACAAATCCCCGCAAACAAAGCGTAGGTTTGGTCTTCTCCAGGTGGCACAATAAGCCATTTCATTCCAAGCTTTTCTTACTCCTGATAGATCTTCAGGCGAGGAGCCGTAAAGATCCATATGAAAATTTCACACAGTGCAATGTCAGCAACAGGATTCCGCTTTCATTTATTTGCCAATACTTAAGCAGAAGGCTACAACCCATCTAAAGCATTTGATGCCATGTATTTTCTTACACCCAACATAATCACCTCTTTCAAATGATAACAAAATCTTTCATTCTTAAGTTCAACCCAATGAAAGCTCAAAAAGAACAAAGAAAGCTGTATTTTGAACTCACTAAAGCCCATAAGATTTTAGTCTCTTAAACTCGCAGCTCTTTTTCACTCCTATCATGTTCCTTTAAACAAACGTGTCAGTAATACTTCTGCCCATGCGTATGCTCCATCACTCATCGATGAAGCTGGACAACTTTAACCGTGATCCAAAAGGCTGTTTGCTGTACTCCAGTTAACCTTTAGAAACTGAAATCATATGAATTATTCATAAATTGCCCTGCATTTACGTCCAGATTTGTAAAACCGAGGCCGTGCCAGGAAGCTGGCGATGGACGCTGGACCCCAGGACACTGCACAGATGGAAGCGTCAGGAACCTCGTTTCACGGGTGCAACCTCAGCTGTTACCCCAGCTCCACCACATTTTCTCTTTTCTTCAAAACGCGCTTCACAAAGGAGTTTTTTTTTTTCCTTTAACCGAACAAACCCCTACATAGCTTTGGCTTGTTTCCTCTCGCTAACTTTTTCAAAGAGTTCGGCGCTACCTGGTTGCCAGCTATCACATACCTAACGCTTGGCTGATGGACAAGCAGATAGTGCAGGACGGAGCAGAGCTCTGCACAAGCCGCCCTTGTTCCGCTGCCCTCCCGAGCCAAACTGCGGCATCGCCGTGCGGCTCTGCATCCCTGCCCTGCGGCGATGCCGCGGAGCCGCAGGAACCTCCTCTGCGCTCGGGCTCCCCTCCCATCCCCAGCACAAACCTTGGAACCAGGAGGCTGTTTGTAAATAGAACTATTCGGACTTCTTGGCTGTTGGAGGAGAAGTGCTCTGCTTAATTTAGGCCGGCTATTACTAACAGTGGATTCCCTCCAATAAACTGACAGCTGAAGAACAATTGCTGCTATTTAATCCCCCAAACTGATTTTAAGTCGGCCTTGTGAACTGTAAACCCATGAAACATCGAATACAATATCTTGCTGCTGTCATTCTGAAGCCAGCACCGGGGTCCCCTCAGACCAGGGATGTCACCCGAGTCCAAGCAAGTCCCACCGCACGTGCACATCGCTGGGGATGTCTCTCCATCTCGGGAGGAAGCATCTGGCTCCGGGATCCAAGAAGCACTACAAGGTGCTTTCTTTCGCTTCCAAAGACAAAACCTTTCCTGTTTTGACTTCAACACCTTCGAGGCCTCTGCAGTCCTGCATCAGTCTTTGAAAATCACCTCCAGCCCAAAGGCTGCAGCAAACCCGTCTCTCCCACCCCTCTGCCCGTGCCCTAACACACCCAAGGCTTCCAACTGAACAGCTCCAACAGATTAGCAGGAGTAATGGGGTCATTAGTCAATCAAACAACACTGAGGGAACCTCAAATGCTTGTGTAAATGAGGGCAGTGCTATAAAAGAAAGAAACAACAATGGTCTCCTGAAGTGGTGACAAAGCCATTTCAGCTGGCCTTGCAAAAGCTGACACTAATCACGGGCCCTGCTTGCTTGCAGTTGACCTCTCCTTAGTGCAAAGCCAAAGATTTGGTCTGGCCGATCCCTCAAAACGCAGCTGGGCTAATGAGGAAGGGTCCCATCCGCACAGCACAGCAAAGCTCCCGCCCGCGAGCCCCCAAAGCCTGAGTGTTGCTGAGATGATGCACTCCGCCGGGCAGCTCTCCGCAAGCAAACGCTGAAGCCGAGCAGCTGATTTACAGGACGAGATGCACATAGCAACAGCCTCTGTGCTCCCCGTGCCCTGGCCGGAGGGTCCCAGCCGTGAACAGGCGCCCCCGGCGTGCAGAGACCTGGGAGCTGCTGCGCTGCCATCGCTCGGGAGCCCAAGCTCCCCAAAACCGGAGCCGAAGCGCCGGGTGGTCCGAGGCTCCCTGGGAAGGCAGCGCAGGCTTGGAGCAGCGCCCGGGCTCCCCGACACCCCCTCCCTCCCAGCCCTGCACAGAAAGGTCATTTACACCCGAGCTCAAAGAAGGCAGCTCCTAAAGTCTCAGCCCAAACCAAAGCTCAGACACTCCATTTACAACCCTTTCATCTACCAGACGTGGAAGATAACGAAGGAGTTCGGGACAACCCAGCTGCCTCCTCTGTTCAGCAACAGCCTGTGCAGACACTATAATATTAGAATCATAAAACCACGGAATATTGTTCAGCTCAACCTCTTCCTCTGGTTTGCTGCTCTGGCAAAGCTGCACTTACAACAGGTAGGAGATGCCACGTTGCACGGGGAAAAAAGAAGATAAATCTCTACACTGACAGCACTTAAGAGGATCAAAAAGCCACCAAGATGCAAGAGGCAACGGAAAAGGTGTTGAAACCCAGACAGGTAAACCGATGTGCTGCAGGAGCTCCTGCGGGCCCGTGGAGAGCTCTGCCTTCAAGAAGATGACTTAATGCAGATGAAGAGTGCCCAAATATGACGACTTGGAGTGGCTCAGGCGAGCAGGAAGGACAGCACCTCCCGCTGGAACCAGGGCGGTTGGGTACCGCCTGTTTTCCAGCCAGGGTAAACACGGGATCGCTGCTGCTCCCGCCTGGCCAGTAAAAACATCCCATGCTGAAAAGGTATGATAAGAGTCTGGCCAGGACGGAGAACATCCTGCCTTTAAAACAAACACGCCTGTATTTCTTTCCAGAAAAAGACAAAGTGATACCATTAAGATCAGACAGAGGGGTTTCTGGAAGACGAATGACACCACGGAATATCACTGCGGAGCAACTTCATTCGCTCTGGGCTCTTTTCATGTTGTTTTCATCCAACAGCCTCATCCAGATTCATCCCAGCCAGATGCTACACAGCTCCATTGCAGAACTATTTCTCAAGAAGGTAGCATCATCTCATACAGGTGACAGATGAGAAAAAATGATTCACTGATCAACAGCACGTGTCTTTCCCCAAAGCTGTCTTCTCTGAGGCAGCCTCCCACCCTGCCATTAAAATCCAGTGCAAATATCGACTGACCGGCACAGAAGTTAAACACCCAGCGTGCTTCTGACAGTCAAAGAGAAGATGAGAATCCAGACAATTAAATTTCAACCAGAAATTTGCCCAAAGCAATATTTACCAAAAGCATAATTTACAGTAGTCAGTAAGAAACTAAGATGAATGGAAGGATGAGCTTGTGGCTGGGATCTTCCCGTATCCTCCATCAGCACATTTTCTGTGGCAAGGACCGTGGCTTTTGGAAAATGCTGTGTTGCCCCTTTGCAGGGCAGTACAATAAAAGCAAATTCACAGCCGTCCACAGGCTGACCTTTTAGAGCCAAAGCACTGACTTTGGGTCCCAGATCCAAGGGGGGTCACGTCACTGCAACTACAGATGTATTTGATTCTCCTCCAAAACAAGCCAGTCATTTCCCTTCTAAAAAATATCTGGGGGTCTCAGAAACGCGTGCTTTATTTTCAAAGCTGCAACCAATTATAATTGCGGGAGTTGCTAAACGTTTCCAAATGTGAAAATATTTTTTACCTCTCAGGTTCTGCACAGGAAGATGCCCAATGTTATATTATTAATTTACACAAGAGAAGCTATGGCAAAAAAATCGCAGGGACAATTTAAGGGCTGATTATTTCCTAGAAAACGCTGCGATGTGCAAACCCGAACCTGAGCAGCAGTGCAGGACCAGAGAATTCGAGTACTCGTCACTGGCCTGTACCCGGCAGACTGGGCAGCTGGGGGAAGAGCGGGCGGGTGTTTCTCTCTACAACAGCACAAGGCACATTTTCTCTTGCCATACACATGGCATGAAGAACCATTCCAGCTTTTCGCAGTCGTTTGCTATAGAGTATCGCCTTACCAAATCTGACCATCTCTGAATCACCCAACACAGGAAACCAAATAACCTTCAGGAGAGAGCTTGTATATTGCACGAAGTTAATTAAATAAAGCTTAGCAGCCTCAAAATAAAGCCTGGCCAAAGAGGTAAGGGCTGCGGCGGGCTTGCTTTGTTTGACCCAACTTTAATCAGCTTCCTTCTCCGATTCCAGCAAATCCCTGGGCCAGCGGCAGCCGGGGTAAGGCTGTTGCACAGTACGGAGCTGTGTTTCGCAGCAAGTCATGATAAGCATTTCCTTTCCAAACATCCAAGTTCCCCAAACATTAGAAACAGTGGCCAAAGAAAGTAGAGCGCAGATTATTGGAGTTTTGCAGATAGAACAACGGCTACGATAAAAAAAAAATAATAAAATTGGAGCATCCCTTGCTCTTTATCGTCTCCACATGAAAGGAAGGATCTGAAAAGACTGCTCACCATACTGACAGCGAGGCCCTTGGAAACCAGAGGAGCAATGGCAGAGCTGCGAGGATCCCTCCGCGCAATTTCCACCGTTGAAACAAACCCCGTAACCGCAGGCAGCTGTGGGGAGGAGGGACAGAATCATTCCTGGGTCACATCAGAATCATACGTGCACCAAATACCCGTTCACTGGTTAAGTTCCCACAGCCCTGTAGCAAAAAATAGGCATAAAAATACTGTTGAACTATTTTTGAAAGGTGACTCTTTTTTGGTGGGCAGTGCAATATTTAAACACTAAACAATCTCTCAAAATCTAGGATAGGAAGTAAAATACCTTAGGCAACGTCTAAGGGTTTTTCTTAAAGTGCAGCTAAGTGAGAATTCACAGGAAAACATCAGCAGAGCTGCAGGGTTGCTGGTGAAATAACGCTTTTCCAGCCGACAAGCGGGTGAAACAGTCAGAAAATGACTCACGCAGGACCACGCCAGACCTTGTGGCAACAAAGAACGATATTTATCTTGGAACTGGAGGCACCTTTCAGGAACAGGCCCGGCGAAGCTGCTCCGCGCCCCCCGGCTGCCCCAGCGCGGCAGCGCCCCCGGGACGGCCCCGAGGACGAAACGGAGCTAAACGGTGCGGGAGCGCGAGCAGCGCCTTCCTCTGTCCGCAGCCAGCCGAGTGTGACGTGTACACAGAGCCGGAGGATGCTCAGTTAGGCTTCTGAAATCCACCTTTTCGAATCATCTGAAGAAACCCACAAAAAGGACGTTTTTTCCAGTGAAAGGTGTATTTCTCATAACGCATGAAATGCAGCCAATGTTTTATGTTTCCCGCTAGAAGATGCTCATCTCTGAAGGAGAACTCCTGTTAATGAGTGATGCTGTCATGTGTGCTGTGCTTTGTCAAAGTGTAAGGATGCAGAACAAGTGCCTGTCTCCCTTTTAAAGTCTACTTGAAGATTCAGACAATGAAATTTTCTCTCTGTTCACTGATCTGGACATAGCTGTGTTGCCAGCCAATTTCTCTCTTTTTTTCTTTTTCCTGCACCTCCTCTTTTTCTCTCCCTTTTCATTTTCATTGAACAAACTTTAGCAAAATCCAAGAACAGTGGGATTGGGTAGGAGTACAGTTCAGAAAAGCTGTGGCAAACCAGATAATGGGAGCAAAAAGAGCTTCACCTGTCCCCATGGAGCAAGAGACGTCAGGCAGTACCTGGTCCTGGCCTGGGGACAGCTCTGAGCCAAAGGCAGTCGTGGGGACCGACGTGTCACAGCTCATTTGTCCTGGGGAGGAACACGCTGCCAACTGTGTCACAGCCACCTGCGACACGGGCCCTCGTGTCCTATTGATCCAGCTGACGGATGCAGAGAACGTAATTATTTCAGGTAGCTGAAGTTACAAAAGGCAGACCTGGCAACCCAAACCTGCTGGCTCAGAAGCGCAGATTTACTAGAAAGAGCCCAGGAGGCGGGTGAGCAGACACAGGCGCCGGAGCCAAGAGCAGCTCACGCTGCCATTTCCTGCGGATCGTGTGGCAGCTGCTGCCAGCACAACGAGGGGGCCAGAAACCTGTGACGTGTCCTGCAGCGCGGGAAGGGGCCGAGGCTCCCCTGCCGGACCACGACGAGATTCCTCTTTGGCTTTAGTGAGTGCAATGATTTTCTCCTGCTTAGGAGAGCTGGGGGTTATTCCAGTCCCGAGGCACACGTGGGGTAGCGGAGTTGCTGGTTTGTGTGAGCTGGTCCCAGTTAGTGACCCCACTCCAGACCCAGGGTCGGAACTGGTCCCAGTTTGGTGCAGCCGGCTCTGCCAGTACAGCACACGTACGCACAGCATTGCTTCACAATCAAGAAAAGCACCTTCCAGAATAATATAATTATAATATGTGATTAAATTACCAAGCTATGTATGATACGGGACCACCTGAAAACAATCGTATCAGCGTTCACTGGGCTGAGGTTTCCACAAGCTACCTGACTGTAACTCTCCCCTCCTATCTGCAAACTGGGAGCCCCCCGTTTCTCCCCCCATTCCAGCTAAAGCTGTAACTAATTAGTAACAGAAAAAGCGGGCCTGTGATTACACATTTCATCTTGTGTCATTATAATTGAAGAGGAAAGGCACCCCGTGCAGGCTTCAAAAAACGGCTCCAAAACACTTGGCACAAAATATTCTGTGCCTACTCAAAACAGCAATTGTGTATTCTTGAGAAAAAGGAATCACAGAAGGAAACAGTGCAAGGAGGTGTTTGCGTTTTCGGGGCACATTGGCAGGACATTTTGTGCACAGAAATTTGCAAAATAGTTTGGAGAGATGCAAATCAACACTTTGTGTTGGGGCTCAGTGAAAGTCAAAGCCCTGGGTCAAACCCTGGTGATGAAGAGGGTTTTGAGAAGGTTTAGGTGAACATGACATTCCGCAAATGTGCACACTTGCTCTCAAGACACACGTGCTGACTAGACAAAGCTATGGACCCACTAGAAGGATGTTTGCTCCATCACTTGTACCACACAAGCACCAGAACACCCTGGGTTTGGGCACGGGGGCTCCCTCGCAGCTGCGCCAGGCCCAGCCTGACCGCAACTTCAGCTCGTTCCAAGTCTCGTTCTCAGTCTCATTCTCACCAACAGCCCAGCTCCCCAGACTTTGCACCTCAGATGCACTAGACCTGAAATACTTGAGTTTCCGTCTTGGCTCTTTTAAGGACCTGATGATTTTCCAAATCCCCCCTCCAAAAAAAAAAAAGATTATTTAGTAATACAAAGGTAGCATTGAAGTCCAAATACCCATCTACCCAAGCTAATGAAACAGTGATGAAATGTTGCTTCAAAAAGCCAGTTATCTTCTCATCTAACGCTTTAGTCACTTTTCATAGCCACGTACCCTTGGGGACCACGGTGATCCTGCATCAATCGTGAGCTGGCTGCTGGTGCTCGCTCTGGTCTGTCTTGTGTTTTCTGCCATTCCTTCAGGCCTCAACATCATTACATAGAATTGACCGTGTGGCCAAATTGCCCTTCACCTTAATCACCTAAAAAGTTTAGACAGGGTCCCAGCAAAGCTCGGCCTGGCACATGCTGCCCCGTTTGCCAGCGGCACTCGGGGGCAGCTCAGGGAGAGCCAGAGCACAACAATGGAAAATATTAGAAGCAATTGCAGCGACACAAACCAGGGATTAGGAGATACGGGTGTTATTCTTGGCTGTGGCCCAGGTTTCCTGAATGACCCGGACAATTCCCTGCTCTGTGCTCCAGGCTGGCACACACCGAGTGGAAATCACAATAACCTACTTCCCAGCCCAGGGGGCAGAGGGGCCCGCGGCCCCTGCTGCAGACTAGCTCCTAATTCAGGGTGACGTGATTTTAATGACATCAAATTTGGGGAAAGGGAAACCACACTGTTCTGGGAAACAGGAAAGAAAGGATAAATTACAGAAAGTGTCACCTTCTCCTGTTTGAAAGGCCAGAAAGTGCCTTTTGTGAGGATTTGGCAAAGCAGGATTCTTGGAATTTCAGAGACAAGAGACTGATTTAAAAGGAATAGTGATGGAGAACAGCGTTTCTCCTCCAACGTACGGGCTCACCGAAGTGCACCACAGCCACCCTGCGTGGACACGGGTGGTACGTCAGACATTTAACCAATACTGGGCTTGATCCCAGGCAAAAGGTTCAGAAGTTCAGGCAAAGCCTTTCAGCTGACAAAACAATGAGCTCCAGGAGCCCAGAGGTGATGCACAAAGAAGGATGCACAATTTCCTAACAGGGAAATTAAATTGTCAACCCCACACCCTTCCTGCCAAGCACACCAAGAGCTACAGACTTGGGGGGACTCGGCTTTTCAACATCTCGAGCTGAAAGCAGAGACCACAGAGATTACCAGACACGCAGACCCCTCGTCCTAATCAGCAAAGGCTTGAAGTGCATTATTGAACCCCTGCGGAATTTAAGTAGCATTTAAGAGGCCACTTGAAATGGAGAAGGTCAGTGTGAAAGTCAAGCTACCAGCAGTGAGGCAGGGCAGGAGCCTGATGCCACGCCAGAAATGCACAGGGTGTCTGGAATCCTGGCCGCGTCCCTTCCCAAACCCAGCCTGACCCCAAGCTGCACGCAGCTCTGGTCCCAGCTGCTCAGGCCAGGACGCGTTGCTGCCTGGGTTTGCACCTCTGTCCTTCCTGCTAAAGCACCGCCACACTGATCGGGTCACCCTCATCCTCGCTTTGAAAGACAAAGGTTAACGGATGGAAGCCAGGGAAAAGCAAGGACTTTGTAACCTGTTCTTCAGCCTATACTCCAGCTGCGAACTGTATACGAGCTTCCCTACTCTTGGGAATAATATGCAGAAAACAGGACTCATTTCAAAAGAGATCAACAGGAACTACTGACGGATGTGTGACAAGAAAATAGACACCGACGGCTTCTCCGTCACATCAGCAGCAAGTCTGAAATCAATAGGGAGAGTCCAAGTATTTTGTCTCCAAAAAACCTGGAGCTCCCTCTCGTTTCACCGCTCCTCCAGGAGCAGCGGGTGAGGATCATCGCCCTCCTCTGAGGGCGACGAGTTTGGAGCGTGCTCTGGGCAGCTTTATTTCCTTTTCTCCGCTTCCTTCCTGGATGGAATTACTCACTTCCTCAGCAGGAAAAATCATTTCAGAGCGCGCTTTTCTGAGTTCATCCGAGGTTACTATCTGCTCGCCCACAGCGGGTCGTTAGGTACCCACGAGTTTCCTCCCGCACGGCGGGGCTGCTCTCCTGTGTTACAGGCTTTTGATCAGGAAGAATAAGGATTGGCTTGCTAGACACACCTTTTTTTTCCATTTTTTTAAACCTTTGCTTCAAGCATCAAAGCACAAGGAAGGTATACGCGGCCTCTTCACAGAACAAAAGCTGACTAGCTGTGGGAGATGTTTTTCCGTATTGTAGGTCAATTACAATCAAAATGGCCTTTGTAGCGGCGTTGGACACGGCTCACTCTCATTCCTTGATGGCAAGGCAGGTCAGAGCCCCAATGTTTTGTTGGTTCGCCCGCCTGATCCTTAAAACAAAAGCTGCTTTTCTGTGGTGAGGGCAGGAGTGCACCTCGAAGTCTAATTCAGAAAAGATCAGAGCTCCACTACGCAACTAGGCAAAGAATTAGTAATACATCACAGGGCACGTGTGCGAGTCTGCCTTGACGATGACATTTATTGCTATGCATACGCTCAGATAAACCTTTGTTTGATTCAAAAGAAGATTTTACTTTGCTCTCAACGCCTCAAAAGCAAAGTTTAAAGTTAAGTATTTTCCCAGCTGGATGTGGCTGCAGTGTTTTGGGGAAGGAGCATCTGCAGCATCTGCCTCCCACGTCAAGCAGCGCAGGCCGGAGGGGAGGTGGGAATACGGGGCCCGGGGGATAACGCTGCCCCTGCCTCCTGCAATCACAGCATTAAATCATCCTGTGCACTAATATTTGCACGTCCCTCGCCTGACTCGCGCGCAGATCTGAACACAGAGCTGGGAACAGGGCACCCCCGGGCCCGCTGGGCCGGGAACCACGGCAGAGCGAGGGAGGGAGGAGAGCCAGGCGCAGCAGCACAGCGGCCGCGGCCCTGGGCCTGCACCCAGAGCCCCCGAGCGCCCGCGCTCGGAGCCTCGTGCTGCGACATCCTCGCCGGATCCCCGCAGGACCCAAACGCTCACCCTGTGGCTGCGGAGGGAGACAGAGAAAAACCCTTCTGACTGCTGACATGCAGCTGCAATACGTAAATAAATATATACATATATATATATAAAAACCCAGAAGCAAACACCAAAAAACCCCAGTTCTTGTAAAAGACAACTTTATAGTATTTGCTGCAGGCAGAAGACTTGAAATGAGCTCCCGCAGCCAAAGAAAAAGACCAACAGCGCCAAAGGAAGAACGTCACCGAACAGCGCGGTACTTACGGAACAGGCAGCCGGCGTCCCCGGCGCGCTGGGACCACCCCGGGCAGCACCGGTACGTGGTCTGGTACTTCACGGTGTACACCAGCCTGTACCCTGCGTGGTACACGGTTCTGAAACACAACAAAGCCAGACACCCCCGGGCAACGTTAATTCCTGCAGAACGGGGAAACCGGGAAGAACTGACGTTGTAACTTTAATTTTGGATGTAAATAAAGCGAGGAATTCTATTTTCAAATGTGCTGACATTTTTTTCCACCTGGTCTAGCAATGATCGCTGATGCTGAGAAAATATGTCTTAATTTACTTTAATCGGAAACACGAGAGACTGGAGCGTCCAGGTCCTCATAACACCCCCGGCGCTTTTCTCCTACCGGGGCGGGAGCTGGGGCAGCAACGTAGGGATCGATCTGAAGCACAAATAAATAAAAGCGACACTTTCTTCCCGGAAATTCGATGCCGTGTGTACGTGAAAATTGAAACACGGATGAAACTTTTGAAGCCGATTTTTAAAAAGCTCCTTTGGCAGAACATGAAACTACTTCACCAAAGCAAATCAGACAAACAACAACAAATATCTGGCACAGCAGATGTGTTGTACACGTCCACCGAAAATATTTATCCTAACCCAGTCTAGTTGTTTGATTTTGTCTGAATGTTTCCACAAAAAAACCCTTAAATAACGGTGAACCATCGGTTCCCCTGAAGGGAACCTTCGGCTGCTCTTCCGTGCCAACCAGCATATGGAAGCACAGCTGAGAAGAATAAAAGCAGATACCAATTTTTTTTTTTGTACGAGCTGTTAACAAATTACGAAGGAAACGCTTGTGCTCCAGCAGCAGCTGAGAAAGCAATTTTCGGTCGCTGGGGCAGCAGAGCAGGCAGCGGATCCATCGGCAGCCGCAGCTCCCAGCCCGGGCTCTGCCGCACAGACCGGGGACCTGGGGGGCCTGGGGGGCACAGGAGGATGCGATGGGTGCGGGGCGGTGCCCACACCACCAGCACTCCCTGCACGGGCCGCTCCGGGAAACGCCGTCCTTGCCATCCCAAAGCAGGTGAGTGCCCGGCAGCGAGCGGCCCCCTCCGTCCGCCACGCGGGCTCGGGAGCGGGGGACAGGTGCTCCAAGAAACGGGAGTGCAGGAGAGCTCAGCCTTTCCCTGGCCGCCCCACAGCTCCCCCACCACCCCCATCCCCAGCACGGGCTCTGCCGGACCCTCCAGACCCCGGCGTCAGCCCAAGGGGCTTCTCAAGGAGATGCAAATATTTGGACAGCCCCGGGTGGATATCTGGGTGCTGCAGACTGGAAAGAACCACACAGGAGATACTTTATCTTCAATGTTTCTGTTTTCTTTTGTGTTTTAAGGAGTCCCTGGCACAGAAAAATGTCAAGTGAGCCAGAACTAATGGAACTCAGGCTTAAAAATCCTGCCATGTCCCACAGCTGGAAAATCCACTTCCCCTCCTGGGGGACAGCGCTGTCACCCCTCCAGGCCTCCTCACCGAGGGCTGACAGAGCCACCGTCGCTTGTCACCTAATTCGGGAACATTTCCCAACCCGAGCAAACCCACAGCTTTAGGACAAGGAGTTTTTTCCTTTCAGTTCCTTGATTTACAATGTCAAAAACACACATTGAAGAACGAAAGGGACAGCTGGTCTGAACATTCCCAGCCTTTGAAGCAGCAGCAGACAGGCACCCACCTATCATTTCAAAGTCCTCTCTTAAAACACCGTCAAAAGGCGGACTCTGTTTGCTCCTTTATTGCTGCTACACAGATATCATCACCAAGATAATTACTGGCAATTACAGGTTAGGAGGAATTCCTGAAGCCAAGACTTAAAAGCTGCCTCTAGTCCAAGATGCTGCTTTGAAACTGCTCGGACCATTACGATTCTGTAAAGGTTTGTAAGTGCCTGATGAGGCTGGAAACGCAGGTGGAGCACAGGAGGAGACCGGACGCTGCAGCTCGGCTGCTGCGTACGTAAGGAAAGTTCATTATTTGCACTGTTGCACGTGCCCACAGCCCTCCTTCTTCAACCCCTCCTTGCTTCATCTCCCAGCTCCCAGTAAAAACCAGTAAGTGACTCAGGGGATACTACAACTTTTCTTTGCCACTTTTGGGCTTCTTTTATCAGCCCATGCACAATTAACCTCACTTGGACCCAGCTCCTGCCTGCAGCTCTGTCAAACTCTGCAGAGGCACCGAGAAGTCTCTGCTTTGAAGCTGAGACATCTAAAGACACAGGAATAATGCACGTGAGGTGATTAAGTCATTTCATTAACACGGCGTGATCACAGGAAACAGATGTAACACACCGTCAGAAGACAGGGAACAGCTAACCACACAACAAAGCTGCTTTAGAACAAAAGCAATTTATCTTCAGGAATTCCTCAGCAGCTTAAAAACTCCCAGTGGCACAAGGATGCCAGGTAGGGTCAGAAATCCCCCCAGCTGGACGCACACAGGGTTTACAAATCTCTCACCATCTCCTGGAAAAACACCTAATAAAATAACTCTATTCTCTGCAGCTAAATTGCGGGGTCAGATCTCTGCCCTTCGCAGGCACAGAGCGGTGAGAAGGAGCCCGGTTTCACCACGCGGGAGCCACGCGAGCCCCGGGGAGGGACGTACCTGTGCTCACTGCCCGGGCACCAGCGCCGGCCGGCGCAGCCCTGCGGCCACAGCCCGGCACCGCGCGGCACCGCGCGGACACACGGCTGCCGCTGGCCCACCACCGCCAGCACCCGCGCCGCGCACACGTTGGGCCTGCGGGGAAACAGAGCAACAGTCAGAGAAACACGGAGAAACACACGGAGAAACACACGGAGAAACACACAGAGAAACACACAGAGAAACAGAAACACGCACAGAAACACACACAGAAACACACACTCGGCCGCCGCCGTCCCACCACCGCCAGCTCCTGGCACCGGCTGAGGGCAACTTCATCTCCTTAATGAAAGAGCAGGAAGGTCTTGTTCAATATACGGTATTTGCCTCCTCACTTCATTAAATCAGTGCTTCCAGCTCCTCAAGAGGGACCCAGGGTTTTCACAAAAACACTTTCTGTGACAGAAGTTAAACTGAAGAGCTCGGCTGCGGTGAAGCACAGCGGTTGCAGCTGGCACCCGGCTGTGCCGGTATGTTCACCGGCACGGCTCTGGCGGCAAGGCTGGCACTGCCCGTGGGGTTCGTGGGTTCAGGGGGTGCCCCCTGCCCCCTCCAGCCCCCAAAGCTCCTCTCATCACCCCACACGTGGCCATTGCTGAGCTGTTGGCGGCAGAGCCCCGCACAACCAGCCCCGGCGCTCTCGGTGCTGCCAGGGCCGCGGGTGAGCGCCGAGTGTCCCTGCACAGAGCGAGCTGACACACAGAGCAGTGCTAACACCGCCCTGCCCTGGGCCCGCGCCGCTCTCAGCATCACCGCCGGCCCGGCCGCACCGCAACAACCGCGAGAGCAAGGCTGGCGGCAGCGTTTTGGTGCAATTGATTGCAGCACAGCAAAGTTCTCGTGTGCCCCAAAGAGCGGGGGGGACGGGCAGCTGTGCCCTGTGGGAGCCGCAGCACCTCCCAGGCGCTGGCGCTTTCTCTTCTCTGTCGCTTTGGCACACATCTCATCTCTAGCGGCTCATCCAAGGAGTTCTAAAAGTCCTTGTCAGGGCGGGAGCACAAAATCTCTGACGTCGGGAGAAAAGGCATCTTGCAAAACCTTTATCTGCTGAAAAGGTCCCCCCTTCAACCAGAAAGTTAAAGACATCAGGGAGAGCAGCCCGGAGTGAGCACGCCATGCAACACTGGGTTCGTTTACAGAAAGAATTAGAACAATCCCCCCGCACTGAGAGATCATCTTCTGGCAGGAGACCAAATTCGCAAGGAAGTTTTCCAAAGAAGCCAAATGATTAACGCCAAACTGTAAGTGTAAAATTTAATTAAAAAGAACAGACTACGTGCTGCAACAGCAAAAGGGGGACAGAAACATGCAGTAAGAATGAGACACGTGAAGTGCAATAAGAATAGCAGGTCTGTGAAGAATGGCCAAGCTATTTACACAACCACCACCTCTTGTGCTCATGCAACAGCAACATTTCAGCTAAAACCAGTGAGTTACCTCCTTCAAGCAAAGCCTGTCCCGATTTGCAGATTTCTATTCACCTTTATGGATACCTGGTACTGGGTAAAGGACCACAGACCAGCCCTCCCTCCCCGCTCCTCCCTTCACCCCCAGTTTTAAAACACTGTATTGAGCTTCTGCTTCACAGTTCCCTGCCCTACCAAACCCCTCTGCTTCTCTTTTCTTGCTACTTACATGTGGGGCTGCAGTTTGCTGCCAGAAGCCAGCGAGGATATTCGCAGCGCGAGGATGAAGGACAGCGCGGCCGCACGGAGCCCCATGGCCACAGCAACAGCCCCCGCGCCGCGGGGCGTCCCGAGCACCCCGGCCCCTCAGCTCCACCTGCCGTCCCCGCTCCCCGGGCACCGCGGCCGCCTCTGTCCCCACCGGACCGGTGGCTCTGGCAAAGGACGATGCTATCGGAGCACACAGCGATTCCTCTGCCAGGAGAGCGGATTTTTCACTCCTGGATGCTTCCTCCCAAGTGGGTTCAGTTCAGCAAAGTTTCTTCAGTCCATGGGAAGCGATTACAGTGCGGATTGTCGCTGGGTCTTTCCCAAAACCAAACCCGGCTTCTTACGCTCATTTGCTTGTGGTGAAATGTACTGAAGCGACTTTTCCGTCTGGCATTTGCTTCCTGACAAAGCCCAAAGAGCCGGTGGCTCACAAGACCTGGGTTCTGTCCAGCAACGAAGCCCCATGTGGCTTTAGCTGATCTGGAGTCGCGATCCACTTCACCAGGCAATGCAAAAACCAGCACTCAGGACAGGAAAGGCAGAGGGAGAGGTCGCCCCAAAAAGGTGCAACCCCGAGGGCTGGCCCCGAAACAGGCAGAGGGGTCCTGGAGCCCAGGGCAGAGCGGCAGCCGCTCTCCTGCTGCAGCCCCTGCCTCCCTGCGCCGCCGGGCTCAGCAACCCCTGCACACACACCCCGAGCAGCCTCCCCAGCTCCAGGGAGCCACGGAACCTCCCTCCCGCCTCTCCCAGGTCCAGCTCCTTTTCCTCACATGCTCTCTTGGTTCTTTTCTTGCTGACACTCAGAAATCCCTCCCACCAGCTGTGTCCAACCCCGACCAGAGGAGGGGGAAACCCTGCAGAACGGTAGCAGATAGGATTCGGGTTTGTTTTGCCAAAGGCAGCTCTTTTGCACTACCCCAGGCCAACTCCATACACGCCACCCAAAACCTCTTTCCCAGCAGCTCTAAAAATATCCCAGAGATTTAATCTTTCCTGTGCGCTCTAACAGATAACAAGACTGATCACTTCCCAAGGAAATTCCGCTGTGCACGTGGAACAGTCAGGGACACATCCAACCTGCACTCGGCTGCTCGAGCGCTGTCAACAACCCATCCCTGGGCTGGCGGGGAATCCACTGGGCAAAGAGGGAGCTGGGCAACAAGATTAAATTGTCATCTGCCTTTTCCCACCAAACTCCCTGCTATGGGGGCAAACAGCACAAAAAGAGGCGTTGATGAGGGTTCTGCCGACACTGGGCGATGGTCCTGCCCCAAGAACCTGCTGGCACATGCGAGGAGGAGCCGGAGCCGCCGGTGGGCCCAGCCCGCTGCCCCAGGAGACCCCAGCGCGGCAAACATCGACTCCTGTGGCAGGAACAGGACAAGGTTTGGGTGGTTCCGGCGCCCACACCACGCACGTATTTTGCCACTGAAAGACAACCCTTACATCAAGACCAAAGTCACCAGCGAGCCATGCCCGAAACTTGGGCTCTTGGAAGAAACTGAGGCGGCTGCTTTTTACACCTTAACAGCAGCCGCATAAATCACTGAGGTCAGAGAAAAGAGCAGGTAAGAAGGGCTAATGACTCCACTTAGAAGTAAAGTATCTGCCAAGCCTAACAGATGGGAAGACAACATCTTTCAATCTCCCTAGAGAAGAAAGGCAACTACATAAAGATGTTTTATGATGATGGAGAGAGCTGCAGGACACAATACATTCAGGAGTGTGGCTCCCTCTCCAGGACACGGCTCAGCATCCTGGGACAGGGATTAATCCTGGCCCAGCTACAGCTCCCAAACCGGCTCTCAGGCGCCAGCCCTGACACCAGGCGGGCAGGACACGACTTACTGAGGGTGCAGGCTGCTTCGGCTCAGCCACAGGGACACTGGCACCTCCCGGCTGTGGCACAGGGACACCGGCACCGGCACCTCCCAGTGCGGCCAACCCCGGGGCTGCCTGTGGACAGAAGAGGAGCCCTGATGGAAAAAAATGCACTTCGAGCACGGCGTGATAACTTACTGAGCACAAAGGCAGCTCTGCAATTCTGCTGCAAGTCACTCTAAAGAATGCCATGAGGCTTCCTGTTCAACAGGCTCCTGTGAGCAAGCGCTGCAGACAGCACGGCAGAGAATTCACAAAGCACATGTGAGAGATGGATATCTGAAATCCAATATTGTCTGTGAAGTCAATTTAGTATGTTTTCAATTTGGTACCATTTCCAGAAGATGTCATCCTCTGGCTCCGGGTAAAACAGACCTGGAAAGCAGTCAAAGATATAATACGGTTCCATAAATAGTGATGATAATATCTGCAACAATGCCAGAGACCACAGAAATATAAATATTAACTTGCCATTCATTCCCTAGCATTATTTAATCTTTGCTATCAAGTATGCTGAACACGCCAGGGGCTCAAGGGCTTAAACCCGCAGTCGTGCCCCTTGTTCTGCCTCATTCCATCATCCTCCTGTGCCTTCTCTGCCCCATCACACCTGGAAACTCTGACCAGACGGTGTTTAAGGAATTTGTACACCTGGCCAAGACCTGCTCCAAAGCGGCTCTGGCCGGGCTCTGCAGTCCCGCAGCTCCCACCGCTCCGCGGGTGCATCAGGCTCCGTCCGCAGCGGAGCGGCGCGGCACGTTGGCTTCGCGGGAGCCCGGGCACACGGGGCGGAGCAGCCGCTGCCGCCGGCCCGGGAACCCAGCGGGGCCGCTCCCGCCGGCGCGGGG
>VWYH01003353.1:854111-911483 GCA_013399365.1 Pampusana beccarii
CCACCGCCTCCCCCGAGCCGCCCCGGCAGCAGCTGCGGCCGCTCAGCGTGCGAACCGCCACCCGCGCCGGCCGCCTCCGCGAGTACTTCGTGTTCCGGGTACGGCCGGGAGGGGGGGCCCCCCGCGCAGCCCCGTAACCCTCTCCCTTTCCCCGCCGCACGCCCCCGTAACCCTGTCCCTTCCCCCGCAGCCCGGCACCATCGAGCAGGCGGTGAACGAGATCCGCGCCGTGGTGCTGCCCGCCGAGGACGGGGGGGTGCAGAGCGTCTGGCTGCTCACCGAGTAAGTACCGGCCGAGGGGGCGAGGGTGCTGCTCCCGGCGCGGACAGACAGACCCAGGGCGGACAGACAGACCGACCCAGGGCAGGGCCGGGCCCGCAGCTCCCGCGGGCGTTTCAAAACGCCCCGTTCTGCAGAGCGTTTTTGTATTGAAGTCTTGTAAATACAAACGCTTGCAAAACGGGCATCGACACCCTGAAGTGGGCCGGGGCGGCTGTGCCGCATCGCTCTTTATAATCCAGCCCACTGAGGGGTTTAGGTGAAAGATTGCAAATTAACTCATTATAGAGTGCAGTGCAATACAGAATCCACTCGGGCAGTAAACCCACTAATGTAGCTTTAAATAAACCACTCCATCAAAAGCTGTGCCTGTGTGCCAAGTTACAGACCGTTAGCCCTGTAATTCACCGCTGAACAAAGGGGCACCTGACAGAATTTGCAATGGATCTGGACTGGGTACGGCTGCTCGTTCGGAACAAGGCTCGTCCAGATGTGAACACCCCTGGGGGAGCAGAGGGCAGGACGGTTTCGGTCCTTTCATCGTGGCACGAGTTGAACCGGCAGCGAGGAAGGTGCACGGAGGTGGAAATGCCCCAGCCCCGTGCCCGGTCCCACTGTTTACACGGTGAGGATGGCTCTGGTCACATCAGCTTTACATCAGTGTTCTGTCGAAACAAGAGTTTTAAATTTTAGTAAGGAAAGAGATTAATAACACTAAAAATAAGCTGTAGCAGGTTTCAAAGGTGCCCATTTAAAAGCTGAGCTCGTCACCCTTAGAGTGAAAATATGATGTACTCTTAGGTTGCCCTAAGGGTGAAACAGAGCGATAGTTCAACAGTGCAGTGTGGCAAAACACTCGGGGAAAGGGAGCAGCTTTTATTCATGACATTTGAAGAAATCAACACGTTTTTGGATGTACAGACTGTTCTTACAGAGGAAAACACTGCCAGACCACACAGTTAAAGAGAACTATTTATCTCCCCTGAACGTGCACAAATGCAGTTAATAATTTAGGAAATGTGGCAACACACTAACACCATGGTATTAAACACTTACTGTTGTCAGAGACTTGTCTGCCCCACTAAGTGTCATTTATTCTCATATAACACGAGACAGCACTAGAGCTCAAGATCTTCACACTTATTCTGATTTTCTTAATATTATCCTGTGTTGGGATAGTCAAACTCTTATCAGACTTGGTGATTCAAAGGCTGAAATGGAAAACACAACATTACTGAGACTTCAGTTCGTTCTCCTCAGTGTCTCTTGTATCGGTCAAGTGATTAAGTGTTGCTAGGCAGCGATCACAACCGCTAAAGGTCACTGCTGTTCCCTGCCAGAATCGATCACTGGAACAACGAGAAGGAGCGCCTGGTCCTCATCACGGACCGGTCCCTCCTCATCTGCAAGTACAACTTCCTGAGCCTGCAGTGCCAGCACGTCACCCGCATCGCCCTCGCTGCCGTCGACACCATCTCGGTCGGCGAGTTTGAGTTCCCACCAAAATCTCTGAACAAGTAAGTTGACAGCTCGTAAGAACGTACCTGTGTGTATTTCGGGGGCTGATTTCTTCTATTACTGTTCTACAGGAAAAACTTGTTATTAAACTTACATTTGAGCTTCCAGCTTTAAGCAGGTCTTTCTCAGACAGTACATTTCTAATTAAACTTGCCTTGAAGACTCGAACTCTGCTGTCTTCTGTATCAGGCGAGAAGGTTTTGGAATTCGAATTCAGTGGGACAAGCAAAGTCGCGCCTCCTTCATCAACAGATGGAACCCCTGGTCCACAAACATCCCGTACGTCACCTTCACCGAACACCCCATGGCGGATGCCGACGAGAAGATCGCGTCCCTCTGCCTGGTACGGACGTCACCTCTCCTGTTGTAGGGAGCTCGTTGGTCTCACAGGCTGGACATGGCTCAGGATATTTTGAAAAGACAGCAGTTAAATCAAATAGAAGCAGTTAAAGCAAAGAGGCGGAACTTAGAGCTCTAAGCTGCATTTCCCCATTCTCCAAATTCTGACTCGCAGGGCAGCACAACTGCCAGGTTTTGCCAGACACCCATAAACGGTTTATACAAGGAGGAAGCTGAAACTTGCAAAAAGCGCAGAGTCCTGTAAAACCCAAAAGGAAATGGATCTTGGTGCTATTCCTGCTCTCACTTACCCAACAGGCCGGTGGCTGACTTTTCCTCTAGGACTGCCAGCTAATTGAACGGTTTAATTGCCAACTGTAAACCTTCACTTAGGTAGTTCCCAGTTTTTCTTGTAGTAGGTGCTTTCCTCTGAAAGTTTCCTTAAAAATAGTTAACTATGGCAATTTAAGTTCAACACATCAGTGATAAGGGCAGAAGGACAGCCAGAAATAAACAATATTAGTCGTCACAAATCTAGCCCATCTCTAAGCTACACATAGTGTCCTGGTATGGAATTACTGTATTGTTAAGGTTAAATGTCAGAATGTAAAGTTTATCATGGCGTGCAAGATCCATAACAGCTACAGCTTTAGTATTAATCCTCTACAACTCACCATCAGCAGCTGTTTTGCTTAACAATTTTTAAAAAGGTGGGAAAACATCAAGGTGATTCTTTTCTTTCAGCTGGAAAACTTTAAAACTCAGCTAATCCAGGCAGTGAAGAAAGCCCACAAGGAGTGTGCGGTGCCAGGGAGGGCCCAGGGCGTGCTGGTGCTGGAGCGGCCGCTGCTCATCGAGACCTACCTGGGACTGATGTCCTTCATCAACAACGAGGCCAAACTCGGCTACTCCATGACAAGAGGCAGAATTGGATTTTAAATTCATTGCATCTAATCTTTTCAAGGGAGGAGTTTGGTAGGGCCCTCCTGGGGGGGACGCCGTGGGGCAGAGTGCGCTGTGCTCAGAGGGAAGGAGGCGGGAGCGAAGGGGGTGGCTGCAGAACCAGCGGCTCTGGGTGTTCCGGGAATGCACAGCCCCAGTCAGCTGAGCACACACCAGGCAGTGTCATTCCTGTAATTTGTATCTAATTTACAGTTCCTACACAGGGCTAACTACATTTCTAACTACATGTTCTTCCCCATTAATTAAGTGCGATTGGTATCTGCTACAAACACGCCGCACAAATATCCACGATGCAGTGGGATGTCCATGCCGTATTACAGCTGGTGTCGAATCGTGTAGTGCGCTTGGGACTGATCTGTATTGATTAAAGAGGTGTTAGTGTTCACAGTTACTGTAATCTTAGCATTCTCATTAATGCCTGTTCTGAATTTTGAAAGCTGTGTCAGTCAATCTTTAGCAAAACGGAGGCAGCAGACGAAGCCGCGCTGTTCCGGCTGCACAGAGCCGCACGGTGAACTAATGCTTTGTGAACTCAAGTATATGGCTGAATATGCATTTATTAGCTTTTTGTAGAAATACCTCCCTCTAAGAACTTCCTAGTTTCTTACGTATGTTTTCTTGCTGCAGCCATCAAGTAAAGATTCTTTTGAGAGAAAAGTGCCAAAGTCCTGACAAACACATTTGCCTTCAAAGCTATTATTTATAAAACTGAAAAGGATTTCTATTTTGATTAGATTTTTATTCTTAGCCATTTTTCTTAAATCTGCTCCAGTTTGGGACAGCAGCAGTGCAGGACTTTTTAATGGCACCAGGTAAAGCTTTAAACACTATACAATCCTGATTTATACCCTCTTGCACTAATGTCCCGTAATGAAATTCAGAAGCAGCACAAGACAGACAACTGACAGCGCTCACGAGGTTACTCTAACAAGCTTTTTCATTGTGTACAACCTTCTGTCCGTGCCGTCTTATCAGAGCAGACGCAACGCTGAATAACTGCTGTGCTGCACGGGTGTTCTTCTGAACTTAAGGTACATCTGTGGTTATAGAACTTACGTAAAGCTGAAGTCATGCTGGAATGCAACAAGTTGCATGTCCTTCTTAATGCATTCCTAAAACATCTATTTCATTTTTGTTAATCTTGCAGTAAAGTTAAATTTCAATTCAAAATTGGTCTTTGTTCTTTATTTTATGGAAACTGAGGCTGTGAAATGCAGTAGCAAAAGAAAAACCATCCAATAATTCCTAACCAAAGGGCTCCCTTCCTCTGAATCCAGTGGGGGCTGCTCAGGTCACAGAGAAGGGCCAGGCAGCTCTTTCCTGCCAAACCATCCGCTCCCATTTGGCACTGGATAGTTGGGTCTGAAGCTCCCATTTCAGCTGCCTGTAATATATCATTCTAAAGTATCTGTTATGATCCTTCTTGTAAAGATTCAGTGTAATAAATCTATGGTAGACCAGGCACAATTACCATCACCTGCTAACATCTTAGTCTGGAAAAGCAAAATTATTATTACAGATGACTTAATTTGCTTTCTGAACAAAGAACTTGTTTTGCTTTAACAGTAATTGATTTGCTAGAAAGTGTCTGACTCATGTATCTACCTTTGCTACAATATTTCATTCTAATGCACCAGAAAAATCTCTTGTCTTACAAGACCAGACACTGTTGTGTGCAAATAACTTTCCTTGTACTGGGATAAACAGCTACATGATCACATCGCTGATAATACAGAAACAGCTTTAGAACGGAGACCTGCCCGTTTATAGTTAGAGTCATACCAAGTTCGTAACTATCAAAATATTTATTGGAAATTATAAAATTTAAATAATAGCTATACATTATATACACACAGCTACAATTTTAGAAAATAAGGTTTCATAGTTGACAAAGTGCAAGAGAATGTTCAACTACATCAATACAAAAGTTTTCCTGAAACCCAGAATTCATTCTCTACGCTTTAGTTGCTACATCATGTCATTCAAATGCAATCACAGTACTTTACACATTGGAGTTCGGGTGCGCTCTGTCAAATAAATAATTTATAAATACAAAAACTTCAGATTGGGCAACAGGGTTTGACCCTTTTCCTCATTCTTCCTCAGACTCATGGTTGTTATTTTACCTCTTCTCTTCCTAAGTAGCACATGCAGAAGTTGTCCTTACTCAGAAGCGCCATGGAGTCTCCACTCGCGTGCCAGGAGAGGGACACGATCTGGAAGTCGCCTGCAGACACAGAGCAGTTTGTCAGCGGGCAGCTGGCAGTCCGGCCTCTCGCTGGGGAAAGGGAGCCGGACTAAGTCACACACATCGCAACAAACGCCCTCCCCACCTTGGCAGCCTCAACAGGGCGTCTGATTTTGTTCCTGCTGCAGCAGAGCCTCTGTCCTCCACAGCCATGCAGACGAGCTGCGCTACTGACTCCTTGCCCAAACCTGCAGCTCCTTTGTACTCCATAGACCAGCGGAGATTTTGCAGACTTGTCATTTTAAAAGCAGATAGATGTCACAAGATCGTTCACTGCTGCAGAGCTGCACACCCCAATGATGTTGCCACTCATGTGCAACGGAAAAAGTCAAATCTCTGTGATTTCCTTTCTGTTCAATGCGCAGAAAGGCATTGATGTGATCTAGCTAATGGCCTTGTTTCATTTACTGCCAACCACCAAATCTCTCATCACGTGGGCTGACCTAAGAGTTGGGTTCACGTGTTCTTCTGTGTCCTACCTTCCAAGGGAACCTGCACGGCCACGCAGCCCGCCGGGGACCACAGGTAGACTTTGCTGTTCCCTGTGCACACAGCAAGCCGGGGCTGCCGGGGGTCCCACTGGAAGGACTGGACGGCACACAGCTGCTCTAGAACCACAAACAGCTTCAGCTTCTGGATGTCCCAGATCCAGACAGCGTTAGGAATGTTATCTGTCAGAAAAGGAAGAGGGGGATAATATGTGAGCTCACACACATGTGAAGACATACAAAAAGCATACTATTTTCATTAAATACGGAGCCAAGACTGAGGAAATGCACCAATAAGCAGTTTTGGCAGCTCACACACCAGAAGACACGGGCTGAGCTCCCCCTGTAGCAACAGGTTTGCATAACACAGAGCTGATATTAAATGGGGCCATGAGTCTTCCCATAGTGCTAAATAACTGACCAGTTGTTGTCCTTGTTTCTTTTCTGAAAACACACCACACAATGAACAGGTTTGCCCTCTAATACAGGGCAGTAGGAACTCACCATTTTTGGTTGCCAGGAAACAGTTATCTGGACTGAATGCCAACATCCCAATTCCTATTTTGGGATTTGCCCTGTCAGCAACTGGTTTGATATACTGTAAAGAGAACGGCACCTGGGAAACGTCATCTGGAATGTGAAATAAAAGTACTTTACTGAGCAAGCCTGAATGGACAAAATATTTAAATTCCAACTGTTAAAACCTCATCTCTGAAGTGATAGGGCCATATTTTACTCTTCTTTAAGAGGTTCCAATCAAAAACTTCAATTGTTTTAAGATATTGCATCTTCATATAAACAGCTTACTATTCTTGCCCCTCTCTAAGAAGGGAAAGGCTGGAAATCCAGGCAAGTCTAAGATTAAACTATTTTTAAAAAAAAGAAAAGAGGAAAGATCAAGTTTTCCACCAAGACTTGACATGGCAGACTCAAGTGTCTCGTTTGAGTAAACTTTGGCTTACATTTACTTTGCGTGCTGAAGAGAGAACTAGCCAGCGCTCTTGTTGGAGGGAAAGAGAGTCTCTCAGTTTCAACAGATGGGGATTTCTCCACTTCTTTATACACAATCTGCAAAGAACCAAGTGAGAGTTCTACAGAGGGAGAATTTGAATATGGGCTATTACCAAACCATCCACATCCCACCAACCCGTTCTCAAGTGTACAGGGTGTTTCAAAAAGAGGGACCCAATTTCATAGCCCAGTGATACAGTCTGTCCGGACACCAGTCTCGTGCACGCAGCACCACTACACTGCGTGTTCCTTTTACCCTGGCAGATGAGAACAGCTCTTGTTCCAAAAATCACAAGCTACAGCTCTCTGCCTGCTGCCAACTACCCAGAATCTGCTGGGCCTTGCATGTACGTGTATGCAAGGATCAAAATAAATGATGGCAGATGTTTACAGGAAACGCTCGTTAGGTGAGCTGGATGGGCTTGTACATACAAGATGTAAATCTGATCACAATCCAGTTCCAACACTGTTTAAAATCACAAATTGTATAAACCTGAAACAAATCTCTCCTGTTAAGTTCCCCAGTTTGCCATCATCTACATAGCCAAATCTGGAATGCCGTCACCACCTACAGCAAAAACACACTGGCATATGATGGAAGTCATCTGAGATCTGCTAGTGCTAAAGCTGAGAGGATCATACATGCATATTCCATCAAACTTGAAAAGATTTCTCTATTTTTCTTCCATCCCAAAATTTTCACAGCATTTCCCAAGCCCTATTTACACATTATGAGGAAGAAAAGCAAGGTCTCCAGAATGCAATGGAATTACTAGCATCTTTCAGATACAAATAGCAGCAAAGCACTATTTTGGATCCATACTTACAGTTTTGGTGTTCACAATGGTTGCTGGATGCTCAAACTCTGTGATCTTCTTCCAAGTTACATGGTTCAAGATACGCACCTCATTCAAGAAAGCATTGCAAGACAAAACTGTTATGACAAAGCTCTACAAGTGGTTTAGATAAAAGACAGAAAATAAACCTATTTCTTACCTTTTCATCGTAGCTGCCAATTGCCAAAAACTGACTGCTGGGACTCCAGGCGATTGATTTGATGCCTAGCGACCATTCATACGCCCGATACATGGACAGCAGTCTGCCATCAAGGGAGTACAGCAATATTTTATACTGAAACATAAGTACAGGCTTTCATCATTTCAACAGTGGCTAACACCAGCTTGAACTCTCCAGGAAAATAATCTGCTTTGTCCTCATACCTCCAGACACGTATCCCACACCGCCAGAACACAGCCATTGGGAGCCCATTCGATCCCAAACAGATCTTGTGTTTCAGTGTCAAAATGCTGCACCCAAAAGAGAAAAAACAAACCCATTTGAAATATTATACTAACAAACTACTGCTACACAAGTGCACCTGCAGCCAAGGAAGGAGCCAGATGATGGATAGAAAATGCGTTGGCAAGTCTAAAACCAGATTACCAAAGCAACAAGGGAAGGTAAGGACATGTCTTACCCTCAGGAGCTGCCAGTCGCTGCACACAAAGATGCTGATGAAGTCCTTGCAGTCACGTCTCTCTGCTACTGCCATATAGCGGCCGTCCTTGGTGAAAGCAATCCCTGCCAAGGAGACAACATTCATTAAAAGAGAGAAAACGGGACAGCATAGGTGACAATTCTTCAGTGGCAAGCAGCTACTCCCGATTTGAAGAAGTAAGAAGAGAAGGAAAATATCTTCACAGAAGATCACATTAACCAAGGCAATGCAGAGTGTTCCTAATTTGCTTGTGTTGGCAGTTCTTAAACTTTGAATGCATCATTTCTAAAGATGCAGCTTCCCAGCTATTGCAGAACTTCAGTGTGCTTTCTAGCATAGGAAAAACCACCATTCCTCTGTTAGATTTGTGACACTTACCCTGCTGACAGGCCTTGGGATACTTGATGTAAGATACAGATTTTGTACACAAGGACCACACAGTTATCCGCAGCTGTCACAGAGAGACAAGGAAGAATTTGTTAGTTTTGCAGGTTAAAAAAAAAAAAAGTAAATAGAAACCCAGAAACCTAATTCAGCAACACAAAACAGATCAATATACCTTCTGTGATTATCTAAACTTTGCAGTTATTCTGCATAGCTCAATCAAGAAGCCCTAAGAAGTAACTGCAAGGAATTGTCTCCCACTCCCTTCACTTAGCAAGGCTACTTATTCCAAATCAGCATTACAGGCACACTGGAGGCTCTAGACATGCAGAACACCAACAAGGATAAAAGCTCTCCACTAAATTCAAGTTACTGACATTACATGACTGGCAATGTATCATACATAGACATTTTTTGGCTGGAAAAACACTTTCATCACAGAATCTGGATGAGAAATGAGAAGTTACAGCAGCTTAAAGACCTTGTGTCTCTTGGGACAGGGCTAGTAAGTACGAAAATGGAGCTGTATTTTCAACGTTTAGACACAATCAGCTTTGACAGCCTATTTGCACTATGCTCTTCCCTCCTCAGCCACACACAAGAAAGCAACACTACGTAATTACTGAAAGAATTAGAAAAGCACCGAAGTATGGTAACAAAGCAAGGCACAAAGCGTCCCGTTTGGGGTATTCCTGGAGGCGGGCGCACCCACAAAGCCCAGGAGTGCAGAGGAGGCCGTCAGCTGCCAGGGCAGCTCCGCACAGCCCCTCAAGGTCACAGCCGGCATTCTGGGAGCTCCGCGTTGCCATCTGCAGATTATTCAATTAAAAACAAATACTTACTCTCCCTTAGCAACGGCAGCCACACCAGACATATGTGCATTAATCAGTATGTCATGTGAACCTTTGCATTTATAGCTGGAGCGAGGAATGTTTCCAGTGTCATTTTTTTCTTGTGTTTTCCTACATTTTATTGTACCAAGGTAAGAGATTCTGGAAGAGATGCAGGTAAAACTCTTTTTGCAATAAAGCACCACAGTCATAAAGCTGCCTTTCCTAGAACTACTGAACAACGTAATTAGTCCTCATTCATTATACAAGTAGAACTTGAGCATTGTCTGCCCTCTCAGCATCCTCCTGCACAGGATGCAGGCCACCAGCACCACCTGCAGTCCTGGACATTTCTGCCACGCTTTTTTGCATGTTTGTCCTCAACGTGCATTTTCCCTCTCTGAAGTAACTGACACTACTCCATGGTGCCAAAAGACTCCCAGGTAGCATCATCTACATCTGTTCTACCAGGTAACGCTACAAATTGTGTGATGCAGCAGAACTTGGAGGGTTTTTTTCGTTGCCGACATTATAATTTTTGCCAGAAAGCACAATTCAAGTAATTGACACAGCGTTCAAACCAAACTTCAGAACCCTAAGAAACGCCACCTCCCCCCAAAGATACATGGAGTCCCAACGCAGAGCATTAGCTGTTCTCCCCACTGCTTTTTATATACAGAAGAAAATGTTGAGATTTGAAGAGACAACACACAAAAAATTATTTAATTTTAAAAAATTTATTACAGGAAAGAGTACAACCAGATCAGACTGCTGTCCCTTTCTAGCCAAAGTTTTAAAAAGGTATTGGACCACTATTTAATGCAGTATTTATTATTCTCCTCCTTTATTTTGCAGGTGTGCAATTACAACTAGACATCTATAGTACCCCCTGTATGTTTAGCAGGTCCCAGAGGACTCCACTAGATGAACATTAATCACGTTTTATCACCGCAACTGCTCATTTCCGGACATACAGAAATACAGCATAGTTAGACTGCTCTTCATGCAAGATTTACTTTAAAAATACCAACACAATGCCTACTCGCATTCTTCTATAGCAACTGCAATAGTGATATGTTCCTTGCTCCTATTAATTGCAGTGTTAAATGCACTGGCTGCTGGTCCTGCCTGGACCAAAACACGCAGCACACACAATGCGCATTCTCCAGCCACTTAATACAAGCTTAGCAGCTGCACGCTTTGAATGCTGAGGTCTGGATCATGATTTTTCCCGACAGAGGCATCCAAGTTGAGGTTTGTGCTGCTGCTCAGCCCCACAATCAGCTCCCCGGCCCACTGTGTCCCCAGCTCTCCCGTCCAGCTCCCGGTGCGAGGCAGAACTGCGCTGCTCACCCAGCTCGGCTCCGTCGCAAAAGGAAAATCTCCGAGGTGAGAAACAGCGCATGGCGTGCAGAGCTCCTGCTGCACCTCTGCCTTGCCCGAGACTCCACACAGGAAAGGCAAGGACACCTTGGTTTCGAACAGCTTTTCTGCACCCATCGCTGCCTCACCCTTGGCACAGTCCTCTGCTGCTCAGACAGAACCGTCGCTACAAGGGTCGAGTTTTGTAACTCCCCAAAGACCCTAAGAATGGTTTCTTTTCTCACTCTTGTCATGCTGCGCTTCACTGCTGAGCTGACACCAGAAGTTTCAGTAGCATTAAACACTGGTACTGCTGCAGGAGTGCCCATATACATGTCCCCAACACGTCACTGCCAGCAGGTACGGCATAAATTGCAATAACGCTCAGAGGGGTTAAAAAAAAAGCCAAACACCTCAAAAATTACAATAAATTGCACTGCTCTTCTTTGCTTTTCTCAGAGACTTTGTGGGGAACAGAAAATTAATTTTACAGTCAGGAATAGCTTGCGGTTAGTTAAGTCTGCAGCAAGCACTTCACTGATCATTTTGGTACTTTCTCTTTAGTGTAAAAAAACTTGATTAAGCAGAGTTGTCAAACTCAAATCCTAATGATAATGGTGTCTGAGAAGTTTTCAGCTGTTGTTTTGCAGTGGAAAAACAAACCAAAAGCAGAAACATTTTTAAAATAGCCTAAAAACAGCTGAGAAACAAAAAGTATTTAGATGGTAACGTGATAAACAGTCTCCAGCGCTGGGTTCAGGACCACGTCCCGATGGTGACAGCTATAGGCAGGTGTAAGACTGGTGATTTTCAACAGATAAAAACACACTTTTAAACAACCTGGCATCTCAAATGACTGTCAACTTTTGTCCCAGACTTGACTGGGTCACAAGGCCCCTTACATAGCAGTGTCTGTCAGCACCGGATTTCAGAAGATTATTCAGAGCACATTCCTCGACAGAAAGCATTTTTCAACCAACGGAGCCATTTACAGTTACCAAGGATTAGCTCCAATATACACAGAAACACACACACTTTTCCCTGCTGCTGTAGCCTGAAAGAAGCTCCTTAATGCTTCAGAACCTAACGGGGAACTAGAGACATACATTGTCTGTGGCTCTCAAAAGAAACACCCAAGAACATCGCTGCTGATCTTCAAACCTGCTTTTCCTAACAGAACTGTACTCTAGCTTGATATAAACAACAAGGTGATGAAAAATCAAGTTGCAACTATTCTGACCACTTCTCACACGGAGCTATGAAGCAGACACCTGAAGAAAAAAAAGCCGTCCAAGTTTGGAAGTACCTTTGAATACATCCAGCTGCCCAGTAAAACCAGTCTCACTTTGCAGTTTGCCAGGCTGGAGAGCAGCACTGACGGTCCCCAACAGACAGAAATCCTCCACTCCAGCTCTGCAAGAGTTTACAAACAAGCCCCCATCTTTCCTACATCTCAGCAGGACTTCCATGCTCCACAGACAGCATCACCCCTGCACACATAACACTTCAGCTAACGTACAGCACAAAGATGCTTTCAAAATTCTGGGGCAAGTAACAGGGTACTACGCACACTTTTGTAATTAAGCACTGTAAATTCCTCTGCATCTGCCAGTTAGACTGCAAGTTAGCTGATTAATAATTCTTCTGAGGCACTGGTAAGTATGGGTTGCTACAAATAAGTTAGCACAACCATATCCTTTAAAAAAAAATCTAGGAATAAGAAAGTTATTTGTGAGCTTACCATGGAGCTCACATGTTGACCTGAAGAATTACAAGTATGAGTAATTAGCTGGTGCTGTCTGAAAGCCTCAGGCTACCAAAGCCAAGCTGCACTGGTTGACAGGGAACCCCTAAGCCCTCCAAGCAATCGCTGAATTTGATAATGTACATAACACAGCAATATTAAGTATCCTGACAGTTTCTGTCTCAAGCACTACTCGCGTCTGTCCCACCAGACCGCGGATTTAGCAGAGAGCGTAAACACAGCTCAGACACCGGCACAACCCAGGCAGCTGTCTGACAAAAGCTAATTTAGCAACCTGTTTACAGCTGGAAAGAAAACTTATCCCAACACAGATGCCAACTTGGCAAAGGCTTAATGAAATCCTCTAAGGTCAAACCGAGTTCTGTTGGGAGGCAATAAATACTTGCTCGTCCACCCCCACACGCACGTGCCATGAGATACTCCCTGGTAGCACGTGTACCAGCTGCCCGTTGGGGTTGGATCACCACACTCTGCCTGACCAGCTTTTGACCTGCATGGCTTTTCTGACTTCAGGTTGAAATTCTGGATTTCTTGAAATTTTAATCATCACCAGGCTGATTCATTCCTGACAAAACTAAGGCCCAAATTCGTTATTCCTTGTGACCCACTATCTAAAGGAGTAGGAAAATGGAAAAAGATTGCTTTATAGCCAGAAAACTCTACCCCAGCCAGCACTAAAAATCCTTGCCAGCACTACACATCGTTGCCAGAGAATTCCACCACATGTGCATCAGGAACTGCACCGTAATGTGTGCAAGTTTCTCCCCAGGTTCCCTTGAGAGCACCAGCATTTGCACCAACTCCAGTCCGCACACACAGATGATAAAGTCCCCAGTCTGTATTCCATTGACATTGGAATTTGCACAAAAAAAGGAAAAATCTCAGAGTGTAAGATCTGAATTCAGCGCTAGCGAGGGTTATGATAGAATAACCTGTCATCTAAAATCCATCTAGTTTTGAGAAGAGGAAACACAGCAAAGAGAAAAATGTCTTGCATGTAGTTCTTGGCTATTTCTGACCATTCATCATTGTACTGAATAACATGAATTGTCATCTCTAATGAAGGTGAATGCCAATTATCCCTACACTTTTCTCAAACACATAATTTTACCTTCAAAGCTAAGTGTCCATTTTCTATCTTACCATGTGAAGCAAGAGGATAAAAAGCTAAGAGAACAACTAACATCTGAACCGGAATTAACCTAGATGTGAATATAGGAGACCTATACCAGCGTTCTTTACCACCACTACAGCTTTAAGAGCTGTAGGTTATTTTAAGAGGCAAAGGGCAGACTAACATCTGATACGGTTGAGAGTAACCGTGACTTCACACTTACATGGAACTCGGTTGTATTGAGAATGTGACGACCATCCGGACTCCAGCATGAAGCCACCAACCCCGCCGAGCCCTCGTCTATCTTGCAGTGCCAGTCCGGCTGCTCCAGCGACCAGACCTGGGGCAGGGAGGAAACCGAACGGGCAGCTCAGCAAAACCTCTGCTGGCGACAAGACCCACAGCTCCGGCATCGCAGCCCAGAGAGGTCGGGAAGCTCCGAAAGCCCCTGGCCATGAAGGACTGGCGCTGGCTCCCGCTGCAGAAGTAAGCCCCCACACCTGTGTGCTAATACAAATTGTAAAGTAAGGTGTTTTTTTCTGTGCAAATTTTCTGAACATCCAACACTTGGGGGAAAAAAAAAAAAAAGGTTTAGTTCATTTAACAAGTTTGCATGTATTTATTTCGCACTGAACTAGGAAACTGGTAAGATAAACTCCAGTTTTGATTTTTTGGTGATAATTATTCTAAATTTGTTTGGGATTTCTTTGTTTGGGGTTTCACTTGTTTGTGTTTTTTTGGTTTTGTTTGCTTTTTTTCCTAACTAAGGTGTTTGTCATTGTTTTAAAAATAACGGCATGCTGGGCTACCCTCCAACCATGCATTATCAACACCAGCAGTTATTTTAGCAAAAGCACTGAACTAGTACTCGCTGTTAAGCTCACGCCACACATGAATCCCCAGTAGGAAATTATACTCTGCTCTGCTTTTGTCCTCACCTGGACAATCCCGCGCTTGTACATGGCACACAATATGAAGAGGGAGTCCGAGGACCACTCGATGTACTGGATCTGATCCAGGCAGGTGTACAGCTGGAGCACCTGGAGGGTGCTGGCATCCCGCACCACCAGACGGAACTGCACGCACGAAGCCTGAGCAGGAGCAGAACCAAAGCCCTCCGTGAATTTTGGGCTTGTCCTGGGCAGGAGTTGGACTTGATGATCCTTGTGGGTCCCTCTCAGCTCAGGACGTTCTATGAAAGCTGAGCTGGCACTGACACGGGGCTCAGCCCAGGGCTGTGGCTGCGCCAGGACCAACCGCTGTCCTGCCACCTCAGCCGCAATTAGCGGCTTTAATCTCAGAAAGGCTTAACGTGTGCTCTGCTCTACAGTAAAAACAGTTAAACCAGGAGGGAACGGGGGTCATCTTAATGACAACGATCTTCATTCATTCTAGCACTGCTGGTTAACTAACTCTGCTTTTAAAGATTATTCTTTGTCTCATAACTATTGTTTTATTTAATTAACCTTAGTCAGGTCTCCACTACATTGCTGACTACGAGCTTTTTAGCAAGCAGGCCGTCCGGTACACCCCGTTAAGTGTCTGCGGGACTCACAGCGCTATCGCTGCTCCCTTGGCCTCCCGCTCCGGAGTGCGGCGGGCCCGGCGGCTGCCCAGTTCGGGGGGACCCTGCCCGGGGCCCTGTCTGGAGGATCCCGGCGCTGCACACACGCACCGGGCCGCCGGACCCACCGATCTCCGCGGCGGGAGCGGCTGTTGCCGGCCGCTCGCCCGGGCCCAACGGTCCCCTCAGGCCGCGGCGGGCGGGAGCGGGCCCGCTTCCCTCCGGTAACCCCCGCGGGCGGCGGCCTCCACTCACCAGGCACTTGCCGTCGGGGGAAAACCTGCCGAGGAGGCCGGAGAGCTTGAACAGCTCCGAGAAGTCCATGGCGAAGCGAGCGGGGCAGCGGCCGCGCCGCGATTCAAACGCGCCCGCCCCGGCCTCGCCCCGCGCCGGAAGCGGACGGAAGGGGCGGGGACCCGTTGGCGCAGTAGCCAATCGGAGCGGGCGGGCGCCGCCCCGCGGCACGCCGGGAGCTGTAGTCCTGGGCGGGGCCATGCGGCGGCGGGAAGCGGGCGGGAACTCGCCAAGCAAAGTTATTGTCGTGCAAATGAGCCGTTTAATGAGACACTCGGACCCCCCCGGCGAGCCCGAGCCCGAGCCCGCCAAGGTGGTTACAGCGCTGCCCATAACGCGGCGCGTTTCCGCGGGCAGCATCCCGCGCCCGCGTGCTCCGGCTAATTACTCCTGGTTACAACGGGAGGACAGGCGGAGGTTCCCCAGGCAGGACAGAAGGACTGCAAATTGCAATAGAAATAAGCCAGTAAACAGGATGCTAGTTGGATTAGACTAAATAAACAAAGTTTTGGGGGTGAAAGAGCCAGGGACGGAAGGATCGCAGCTCAGGGGGGAGTCCTGGAGAACCTCCCAGGGCACATATTCCCTTGGGAAACAGCCCCAGTGCAGCCGGCTGCCGGGGGGACCGAGGACCATGACGGTGACATCTGTGTCCTAAAGATGGTCTGAGCCCTCGGGCAACGAGCACAAAGGCTGAGGGGGGTCTGTGTCCCCTCCTTGCTGATCACAGCAAACGTTCGAGTCTTGTTTTCATTACAGATTGGGCGTTTAGGCTCCCAGAACTGGTTACAGCCCCCAAAACTGTTTGCAGCCACCCCGATGTGTTTTAGGGCTGGGACACGTGTCCGTGTTCTGCTCCTGCCCGTAGCGGAGGGACAGGATGTGACAGCTGCTCACGGTCACCGTCTGCCCCGGGAAGTGAAGGATGGGTGCCTGTGGTGTCTGTCCCGCTCTGAATGGAGACGGGTGGCAATGATTTAACAGTAACAAACACCCCAAGTCACTGAAAGCAGGTGAAAGGGCAAGTGACAGTGAAACAGCAGCTTTTGAAACCACATGTCAGTGAGAAGGTGCATCAGTGAGTCCACACAGTGCATTAGAGTCTCACGGCTGACGGTTTTTAATCAGAACTATTCCACCTTCATCCCCTGCCCCTCCGCGTGTGCCTTGGCAAGCTGTTCTCCCAGTCTGGGCTGCCCTGGTCCTCTGACACTCTGAGAAGGATGCACTGGTTATTTTGACCGATGCAAGCACAAAACCAACTCAGCCATCAGCTTGGCGAGGGGAAGAGCCTCCTTCAGAGCAGAGGTCCACACTGAGCCTCCTCCCTCTCCATCACAACTGAAGCCCAGCACAGCACTGCTGGTGCTGCCGGAGCCCCAAGAGCCAGCTTGCCCCCGAGTCACTTTGGCACTGGTGACCGGCTTAATTCCCCGGCACGCTTGGCTGAGCATTCTCCACCCCCTTTCAACTGCCTCCTACTCCAGGAAGGAGCGCACAAGCCTTTGCCTCACTTTCCACATAGCTTTCAACAGCTCCAATGTCATTGCCTAGGCGACCAGGACGCTACTTGATTGTAGGGCAGTAAATAACATAGATCCTCAATCCCAGGCCGCTCCTGCCCGCGAGAGACCTCCAGGGGAACTCGGAACGCTTGGGGAGCCAGAGCAGGTAGGAGGAAAAAAAAAACTACAAAAGGAAACCCCTTGCTGTTTGTGTGCGTGAGTTACTCAGCCCGACCCTCTCTTGAGGGCTCGATAATGCAGCTGGAAGATGATTTGCGGCCGCTTTGCTTTGTAGGCTAGTTACACCACTTTAAAGCGTCTTGGAAAGTTTGCTCCCAAGTGCATTAGATCTGTAGCTAAAGCACTTGCGGAGGAAAAAACAGCCAAACTTTGAATGAGAAAAGCCGAGTTGGGGCTGGGTACCGCAGGATGCTGAGGCTGAAGGAGGAGGAGGTGGCTGCTTTAGCCTCCTGCCCCATCACGAGCTGCCCGTCGACAGCTCTGTCAGAGAGGATTTCTGTCAAACCTGCCTGCTCCTTGGAAAGAAAACTGTTAATAAGCTGCTGGACCCTTCACAGGCTCTGTCTCTGTACTTCTGGCTTTTTTTTTCCGTGTGCAGTTTCCCTGCAATGCCCTGACCAGCAACAGAGGGAAGCAGCAATCCAGCGATCGGCAGAGCTGGGGAAGCACAGGGAGAGCAGCTGTCTGGAGGGAAAACGGGCAAATCCCACAGCAGCCGTGGTGCCCAGCACTGACCCCCGTGCTGCAGGTTTCTGTCTTTCCAGCTCCAGAAGCCTGTGATAAATCTGGTGTGTGGGTTTTGCTAGAGAACTCCTTCTGGCAGGAGTCAGGGTGACGCCTCAGGTTTTCCTTTGGTGCTGCGAAGCGAGTGACATAAGGGAGCTGACATACTCATGGCAGAGGTGAAATAGCCCCAAAATGGACCTGGGGGAAATGGAAATGACAGAGAAGCTGAATCTGGGCCTGGGCTGATCTCGAGCTCTGATGATGATGATGATGTGTTTAGTAGCAGCTTAGTCGCCTCTCAGAGTCTATACGGGAGGTAATTGCATCCCAGCCATCTAGTAATGCATCTCTAGCAATGCAGAATTAGCCTCTAGGGCTCTTCCTAGTTCACCTTTTGCAAAGTCTGTTGTGATTCTTTATCACTGTAGATGCCAGGCTGTCAGGCTGTCATTCTTGCTTCAGAGATGCTTTCCTGGGGTGTGCAATGATTGCTGCAGCAGGGATGCACATTAACACCAGCAGCCCGACCTTCTCTTTGTACCATGGAGTTTAGAGCTCAAATGTGAGAAGATACTTGGCCTGGCTTTGCACACGCTGATTGTGCTTTGAAAGAGAAAGCGAACTTCCGAAACGCCCTTAAAATATTCAGATTTTTTTCCTTTTGAAAACGAGTGCAGCCACGTGGTTAGAGCTGGTGTCACCCATCATGACCACAGAGCCGGGGCGGTGCGGAGGTGCTCGCTCTGCCGAAGGGAAAGGCCCAGCTCCCTCCGGAACCTGCCGCTGCCCCGCGCCTGGGAAAGCCGCATGGATGCAGGGTAAGGCCACCAGCCCTCGCCTGCCTCGGCTCCAGGCTTTTCCTTTTCTCAAAGCTGCCCTGTAGGTCCTTCCTGTGTGTCACCCGTGGGACGAGGAGGGACGGAGGACACCAGGCTCCCATCGTGAGCTGTTTTGTGATGAGACCCGTGGGGGAGGAACTTCCTCTGCCCTGGCAAATGCTCCTGGCAGAGCATCCACGGATGCCAGTTCTTGCGGATGCAGCAGAACGCAGCGGACGGGGACAACGCCCTGGTTTTGTTTTTAGCTCCCAGCCCCTGTGGCCAGCGCAGCTGACTCAGAGGGGCCCGGGTGACCCTGGCATCACTCAGTTAGAAAGTGATGATCACTCGGCTGCCCTCGCGCTCAGTGGCTCCAGCCCTCAAAGCAGGAAGTTTTCAGGCTTTCACTATGAGATGTCGGTACTGGGTTGAAACGAGATGCTACAAACACCGGTGTGGGAAAGGAGCGGCCGGGGGGTGCCTGGGGAGCACCTGTGTCTGGCGGGGCAGGGACGAGGTCCCGCTGCTCCCAGCAGCGGCTGGGCGAGGAGGAGGACGGGCGCATGGCGGGGCTGCAGAGGAGGAAGGCGGCACAGGGCTCAAGATGGCTCCGCAAAACGTGCTGCTCCGGCTGCTGGGCACGGAGGGAGAGCCGCGCTGTGCTGCCCGCTGCCTTCGGGCTCAGAGAGGGCAGGGAGCGTTGTCCAGGGGCTGGAGGAGCATACGGGTTGAGGATGACTCTGGTCATGCCTGTGCGAAGGCTTTGCCTAGAGAGTGGGCTTTGCCACAGACCCCTCATGCGCCATCCTGGTGGACATTCCTCCCAGTAACACCTCCTCGTCTCAGAGCAGAGGCATCGTTCCTGCTTTGCGTTGTTTGGGGGGGCATCATATTCCATTCAGTAATGTTTGCAAGCTGCTTAGAAGTAGGAAGGTCATTTTAATGTCTGAACAGGTCGGATTTGGGATGTCTCCATCATGGCGTTGCTGTAAACATGCACTGTGCATCCGGGTGTCTGAGCTGCCTTCATGCCTTTACGGATTTGTGCGCATTTCCAACTAAAGCTTCCTGAGAAAAATATCCTGTTGGCAAATGATGTTCCTGGGATAAAAGCAGCCTCGTGCCTAAAAAAAAAAACAGGATGAGGGCTGAAGGGCTACATCAAAATAGACAGAATTCTCCTGCGGTTGTTTAAGTGGTCGCTGGCAGCAGGGATGCCCCAGTGCTCCCAGTCCTGCCATCCCGCCTCCCTGGCTCTGCTGGGATTCAAGGACAGGAGCATCTCTCCCATGTTCCCCAGACCCGCGGAGGAGGATTCCCCACTGCCCCGCTGGCCCCGGAGCAGCCAGGCACAGGCTGCAGCAAGCCTGCCTCCGGCTCTGATTCTTGCTGCAACGTTTGTTTTTTCCCACCTAGCCTGGGGTTTCAGTTTGATTCAGAGAGCTGACACTCGAAAGTTTGGGTTTGCTGTGTCTAACTGAGGAGTCTGAGCTCTGTGCTGAATGAAGCTGGTCCAGCATGAGCGGTTGTGTGAAGCCTCTCTGGGGCTGGGGGAGCTGTTTGCAGCCTCACTGGAGCACATCGTGAACATCTTACACGGGAGCCTTGAGCCACAGGGTCAGTGCTGGGCAGAGATGGGCTGACACCCCAACACCGCTTCGGCCCTTTCCAAAATACCCACATATTTATAGGAACACATATTTGTAAGAACTGCAACGCCATCACCAGCAGTACCACCCCTGCGGGAAAGCCTGGTGCGTTTGTGTTACCTGTGGTCCTGCTCTGCAGGGAAGGTGCCTCCAGGTGAGATGTTCTGCAGCAGCGCTGACCTGGCTGTTTCTTTTTGTCCCCAGAGTGATTTATCCTCTGCCGGACTCCCCTGCTGTGAAGATGTCCCAGTCATCGCCAGCTGACGAAGGCACAACGTTTGAGCACCTCTGGAGCACGCTGTAAGTGGTGGCTGATCTTGAGCCCTTTGCTCTGTAATCTGTGTTAGCACAAATCATTACTGAGGCCTGAAGGGAGACGAGTTTCTTTTGCGTGCTTCAGTTTTCACATATTCCTTTCCCATACTGAAAATTCTCCTCCCAGGGGATGCAGGGACGAAGCCTGGGCGGATGTGCTCTTACTCCTTGGTCTCCACTTACGAGCTCATGAGGCTTGGTGGCTGCCTAATTAAAATGGGTATTTTCTAAAATTAAACATCTTCCAGTCACACCAAAACTTTTGCAAGTCTTTTGGCCTTTGAGCCTCATGCTCTAATCAAGCAAGGAAGAAGGACTGTGCTTCATTTCATCCTCTTTCTTCCTCGGTCTCCTTTCACTTCAAGACACCCTGAGGTGACAGAGATGCCCGAGCAGCTGGGTGGATGGAAAACTTCCCACCTCTGCTTGCTTCACCTACCAGGCAACGGTTTGCCTGAGCACAGCCTGCTGTGCCATGGGAAAATAAAAGCAGAGCATGGAGGGAGAAGATGAGAACGGGAGAATGTTCATGGGAACAGCAGGTTGCTGGGAGGCGGTGGCGCGGGGGAGCTGAGTGTCCGCTGTCCTGTGTCCCAGGGAGCCGGACAGCACCTACTTCGACCTCCCTCCGTCCGACCACGCAGGCAGCGATGAGGTGGCCAACCGCACGGAGGTCACGATGGACGTGTTCCAGATGAGAGGCATGAACGACTCGGTCATGGTGAGTGTGCTCAGCCTGCACATGTGGGAGCTGCATCCGACACAACCGCATGTTCCCTGCGGCGAGCTGGGGGCGCTGGGGTGGGACGTGGGATGGTGGCTGGTTCATTAACCAAACACAAGGACTGCACTTGTGCGGGGTCTGATAACCTGTAAGCGATGACTGTTCTGCAGGTTTGCAGCCGGATGGTTCAGTGCTCTCTAAAATAGCTGCTCCTGGTTAGTAGATGTCATTGCTGCATGCAGCAGCAGGGGCTCGGTGCTGTGGCGGCGGTGGAGCTCGAGTTCCACGGCAGGAGGAAAGTAGGATTTGTGTCAGCACAAACGTGCTGTGTAGCGAAGCTGTTTGTGAGCGAGGCAGAGCTGCTGGAGGGTCACATCGCGTTCCCAAAGCCGATGTGAGGTGTCCGGGTCGCTTGTGCGTGTTCTGTGCCCTGAGCAGCATGGGCTCCCGGGAGCATCCCTGGAGCAGCGCTGGCCCGTGGCAGCATCTCCCTCCCAAAAGCCGCCGTTTCCCTCCCCACCAGCCCACATCCCCTCCCCCAGCCCCTTTTCCCTCGCTTTTCTCTTGCTTTCCCTCCCTTCCATGGCCTTTGTCTTCAGCAAGCAGGAGCTGGGCAGAGGGGTCAGGCAGGGCTGAGGTGCTAATTGCTAATTGCCCCTTGCTGAGCTCGCGCCGCCTTTCTGCTCATTCCCGCTGTAACGAAAGCCGAGCGTGGCAGAGCCGGTGCAGCCCACGGTGCTGCTGGTTGTGCTGGGGCAGGGCAGAGTGGCTGCTGGCCCTTGCTTGGTATAATGAGCCAGCACTAAATATTTAAACTGGCCCCACCATGCAACCCTTTTTGCTCAGAGATGACAACGTCAGGGCTGGTAGTTTGAGCTTTAAGCTTTGTGTACGACACTGCCGCTGAGCTCCCTGCACGCGGATCTGTGCGGGCACGGTGGTGCTGGGAGGTGGGTGCTGCACCCTGCTCCCACCTTTCAAAATACACCGTGCCGCTCTCTGAACTGCTGGTCTGTGCCAGCGTGCAGCCCCACGGTGGGGCTGGCTGAAGGAAACACCGTTCCCCTATCTGCCTCGGGTTGGAAGGAAATCAGCCTGGTCACTCCAGACATCCATCTACCCATCTATGTATCTATCCATATCTATACATCTATCCATATCCATCCACCTAGATATCTGTCTAGCCATCTATCCCTATCTATCCATCACTATCTATCCGTCTTTATCATCTGTATATATCTCTATCTCTACCTTTGTCTCTCCATCTAGACATCCATCTACCCACACCTATCCATATCTCTCCATCTAGGCAGGGATAACTCCACGTCTCCAAGACATGGAGCTATCTCAGAGTCACTGCATCGTCTGGTTGATGCCAGGGCAGCCACCTGGGGTGGCCAAATGGGTTTCCAGCCCCGTGTGGCTGCGAGCAGCTTTCTGGAATGGAGTCTGGTGGGGGTGACGATGGAGCTGGACCCCCGCTCTCCCTGCGGTGGGAATGGTTGGTATCGCCCAGTCCATCACTGGGCAAGCTGGGACCTGCCCTGCGCTTTAATGAATAGTCATGAGGGACAGAAAGGGGTGGGCCCCGTTTTGTTGTTGGATGCAGCGAGTTGACAGAACTAAGGGAGATGAAAAAGGCAAAAAAGCCAACAGACGGCGGCACACGGTGGCCAGCGCAGCATCCCTGGCGCTGCCCGCCCCGGCCCCGCTCCCGCGCTCCCTCGTCCCACCCGCCTTCCCACCCCGGCCGTCCCCATCGCTGCCCCGACCCCATGACTCCCGTGGCAGGACCCTTCCCAGCGCTCTGTGAATCCCCAGACAACTAAAATGCTGTACATCAGTGACCCGATGCAACATTATACCACGGTAGGTGCTACCTGTTATTAATGGGTTTTGCCTTGCTGCTTACGTTTGGAATGATCCTCTGCCGCTGAGGGCTGCACCCGGGGCCCATGGTGGTGCAAACCTTCCCCATCCCGCAGCTGCCCAGCCCCACTCGTGAACGATTCGCTGTGTCCGGGTGGGATGCTCAGCTCGGCATTCCACTCCTGCTTTGCGTGATCGGGTGCTGCAGAGCCCGAGGTGCAGTTCACGGTTTGGTGGGATGGGGTGCAGGCTCCCTCACCCGCGTCCGTGCGGATGTGGGTGTCAGCATCCCTCTGAGGAACACCCTGTGGTGCTGGGCACCAGCAGCACCAGTTTGTCTGCCACTGGGATCTCCTCAGCTGAGCTCAGGGCACATCCCTGTGGCCACAGCCAGGATTTCTGCCCTGGTTTAAAGCCTCTGGGAGGGTAGGGCAGGTGGAACCGTACCTGAGCTTGCAGACCATACATTTCCAGCCCTGTCTGCAAGCGCTGAGGTTGCTTTCTTGGTCAAACGGGGTTTGTGTCTGCTCTAAGAGGAGTCAAACACAGGCATAGACACGCTTCGAGATGGAAAGGTGCGGTGCTCTGCTTCCCGACCAGAAATTACTTCATTCCTCTTTTTTGCCTTGTGTGTGTTGATACAAAGCACATATGTCCTGGGTTTGTTTTGAGCTGTAGTGCTGTTCCTTGGGAGTTCGTTGCTGCAGTCATGTGAATATTTCTCTCTGTGTTGGATAAACATACGCATGTATATGTTTACAGACAAACATATACAAGCAGTGTGTTGGGTTTGCTGACACTTGCACACACACACAGACACTGCTGCCTTCCATTTGTCTTTTAAGGGAATGTTTCCAAAATTCAGTCGATTTTTAAAAACAAGTCGGTCACTTTTCCCCCTGCACCTGACTCTGGGCACCTCTGCCAGCGGGTTCCAATCTGCGGTACTTGGGGCGCTGCCTGTTGCTCTGTGCGGGCAGGGGACCCACTCGGCAGCCAGCCTGGCTCGCAGGGGTGATGCTCCGAGCCTCACGTCCCCTTCATGTGTGAAGAAGTCACTGTTTTTCCCCAGGGAAGGCTCTCTCCTGTGCGGTGGTCGGGATGCTTGATTTACCTGCCCGTTAAGCTTTGCAGCCACAAGCCTCAGCTGCTCGCAGTCCTGGCTCTCAGCATCACCAGCTCACAAAATCACGCAGGGATGGCTTTTGTGGAGTTTGTTTTCTGGCCACTTCCAAGGGTCACCGAACCCCTCGCCTGCCCTGCAGCTCCCGAGCTCGTGGTTCTGAGCAGAGACATTGCTGGGATGCAAAAGGCTTCCTGGTTTCATCCCATTTCGGGAGGTGAGCAGCCGCGGGAGCACACGCCGTGCTGTGCCAGGCAGTCTGGATGCAGCCCGAGCTCCCTGAATACGCACGTACCTGTGCCAGGGAAGCGCTGAAATCGCCTCCTTGGCTCAAGTGCCGAGCACTTGCTCCTCATTCATTCCTAAGGCACGTGGTGGGGCTGGGGCGCGGGAGCAGCCTGTTCCCGGAGCCCTTCCCTCGTCCCAGAGAACAACAGCTCCATCTGGTCCTCGGGGGTTATTGGGGCGGCAGATCAGCCCTGACGAGCAGCAGTCCCTGTTCCCTCGCTGCTCTCCCCGGCCGATGCCTGAGCTTTGCTTCCCATGGGCGATGGTGCTGCAGCCTTCCCGCCGCTGCCACCCGCCCCGAGCTTCCACGGCCGGCTTTAATGCCCGTTTGCCAAAGGTTCTTGTAACTTTTTCTCCAGGTGAAACCTGGGATTGTGGAAAGCGTGGACAGGGGTGCTTTGTTTTTGGCAGGGCTATTTACAGAACGTCGAGAAGGAATCAAGGGGTTTACACACATATTTTAGGGGAGAAAATGGCTGTACGTGTAGAAGCAAGCCAGATCTTGTTCAGCATTCCTCCAGTTAGTCACAGGCTCCAATGACCTTGTGAGAGATGCAGACAGCAGGAGAACTTTCTTGGAGAAGGATGATTGCCTCTAAACCATTATACATCGGAGCTGTTTGGGTGAGGTTGGATCCCAAGTTAAAACACGTCTCTTGATTCCTGAGCCGTGAGCCTCGCAGCCCTTCGGAGGAGCAGGCGGGCGGCGAGTGCCACAGAGCAGCGCTTGAGCAATTCGGGAATCAAACATTTCTGGGGAAAAAACATCCCGCTTGCTTTGAGAAACAGTTACGTTTGAGGTTGTTTTTTTTTAATATTAGTTTATTTGTCTACTATATAATTTTTTTTGGTCTGATTTTCAGATGAAAGATTGAGGCCACTTTAGCCATATGGCTTTTGAGAGCGCAGCTTTGCTTAGTCTATACCTGCAGATAAAAGAGCTGCCAGCTCTTACTAAGAGTATCTGACAGTAATTGTTCAGAAGTGGAATTAAAACAAAAAAATTCTAAAAAGCCAGGATTTGGTCCAGCATGTCTGGAATAAGAGTCAGTAGATGCATAAACAGGCACGTTTGCTCTGTGACCTTACTGCAGCACGCCACATCGCAACTGCACGCTTTGTAGGTTTGAGGTTTTCCCCAAATTAGCCCTGCATCGGTGAAAGCGGCTGACAGCAACATCCCGGGTAGGAAATGAATCGCACAAACCGCCATTCAGAGCCGGTTCTTCATCGAGAAACACTTGCAGAGGTGCTGCGCCCGGGTACACTCGTGACAAGGGAACGCGTGCGGGAAGTGTCGGGAGGACAGGTCGGCTGCTGGGTGGTGCGGTCGCGATGGGAACGATGCTTCGTCTGGGGCCGGTGCTCGCCTTGTGCTGGCAGCTGCCCCAAACCTCAGTGCTCCAGCTGCTGGAAAAGCTGCCGCTGAGCAGAGCCCCGTGCACAGGACGGAGCTGCCACCACCCGTCCCGCGGCGGGACACGTCCCGCACCTGAGCACACCCGGGGAATCCCTGAGAGTGGCTTTGCACAGCCTGATGTGCTGGGAATCCAGGGATCCCGGGGCATCCCGCTGCCTCTGGTGAGGACAGAATGGGCAGAAGGGGATGATTTAAGAGTATTGGGTTTGTCCCTTGCACCCGTGGTGACCTGTGCCAAGCCCCAGGTGACCCAGAGCAGTGATTTTGGCTGGCCCTCCCGCACGCTGGCCCTTTAAGGAGGCTGTAACAGGACACCTGGAGCCCTGCAGAAGGGTGGCTGAGGTTTCCATCTCTCTAAACTGGCTGGTGTTTTCTTTTTTCCCTCCTCCCCTTTTCCCTTCCTCCAGTCCCAGTTCAATTTGCTGAACAACAGCATGGATCAGAGCATCGGCAGCAGAGCAGCCTCCACCAGCCCCTACAGCTCCGAGCACACCTCCAATGTCCCAACGCATTCGCCCTACTCGCAGCCCAGCTCGACCTTCGACGCCATGTCCCCAGCTCCCGTCATCCCCTCCAACACTGACTACCCCGGTCCCCACCACTTTGAGGTGACGTTCCAGCAATCCAGCACCGCCAAGTCGGCCACCTGGACAGTAAGTTGCATGTGTTCTTGCCTTGGCTAGAGGGATGCGTGCTGTTGCAGACTGGGTGTTCCGCCGGCTGCGAATGCCCAAACATCTGGGTGGTGCTTTGCAGTGGGACACAGGGTGCACGGTCACACGGGGTGGCTGCAGGACACTGCCACCATCTGATGGGGACTTCACCTGCACAGGTGGCCCTGGAAAGCAAAACAAGCAGGGAACATCAGTGCTTGTTTCTCAGGGATTTTCTCCAAAAGGGATGTTAAGCACAGCAGTTTGAATGTGACTTCTCTTGCAGCAATTCCCTAAACTGTGGGTAAATGTTGCCGAAAATTGCAAAACTGGAGAAATGTCCTGGGGAAGTACCTGCCTTGTTCTGCCGGTGCTTCCCTGCACATTTCACAGCAGCCGCTGTCAGTGGGCGAGAGGGACCTTGGCTCACATCTGCCAGGCTCATTCTCAACTGTGCCATAAATTCTTGCTTGTCATTTACAAACCTTTTTCATCTGGTATCAGAAGAGTGACTTAATCTCAGAGTAGGTTTTGAATCGCGGTGGGAGCGCTGTGCGGCATGGTGCTGTGCGGGATGCGGGCGATGCAGCCTGGTCCTCGGCAGCTGGGATGCAGGTTTGGTCCAGCGCCCGTCTGACCGCATGTCTGCACCCGGCAGAGGGGTGCGCTGCACATCAGGGACCCAGGAACCTGCAGATTGTGTGACAGCTGCTTTGCTTTTTGTGGCAAAAAGTCCCAAATTCACATCCTGGCTCAGTATAGCGCTGTCCTTATTTTTAAGAAAAAAAGGCACTTGTGGCTGACGTTGGGGGCATTTCTGTGGCAGACGCCTCCCTGAGCACTGGGAGAGCCGCTCACCGGCCCGCTTGGGGCAGGCGGGATTTCTCCTCTGGGAAACGTGAGCGGAGCAGAAAGGCTGAGATGAGACAATCCACACAACAAGGGAGCGACGGGGCTTTCTCCAGGGCAGCTGTCTGACATTAGCACGGAACAGGCAGAGCAGACCAGGGGTGACAGATCAGCCCGAGGTGTGATAATGACTTTTATTTCTGGAAGATGATGTGTTTAATTGCCAGCACAGTCCTTCCCATGGTAGACAGAAGGCGTCCTCGGATGCTTTCGAGCAGGCAGACCCCAAGCCTCGGGGAGCAGCTGGACCCGAGAGGTGCCGGCAAACAGGCACGGGCAGCTGTGAGCACCCCTGGAGGATGCTCCTGGCGTGGGAGCCGAGGGAAGTGGTCCAGAGCGGAGGAGTTAGATGCCCAAACTGGCTTTAAACTTGTCAGGGCAGTCGGCGAGGTGTGCGGAGCTCTGACCCACGGTGCTGGGGGGCTGTGCATCCCCCGACAGCCGGGAGCGCAGATCTCACCACGCAGAAGCTGAGCCTTGCGGAGAACAGCACCGGGTCGGCAGCACCTTGCACCCCGGAGAGCGTGGGGGTGTTTCATTCGCAAAGTAACCGCTGCAGGACCACTGATGTGGGTGCAGACTGTCCTTCTGACCGAGGCTGCCATGCAGAGAGCGGCTCTGCTGTGGTGACGGCCAGATTCGCTGCAGTGACGGCCAGATTTGCTGCAGTGACAGCCAGGTTCGCTGCGTCTCCTCCCGACTGGGGGCTGTCACAGCCACGCAGCCGCACTCCTTGTGCTGGCAGGCAGGCTGAGCTCCGCATTGCCACTGCTGCTCTTGAAAGTCTGTCCTGGTTAAACGAGGAAAGGAATTTAGCAAAAAAACCCCATACATTATATAGTGCCAGTCAGTCAATATACAAATTATGCCTGTATGCAGTGTGATTCGCTACATAAACAGTGAATGTGTATGTAGCAGCATGCAAGCAAGACAAGGCAAGCTGCTGGGAAGGGAAGCTGAACATACGGTCGGTGGGCTGGGGACAGTGACATCTGACAGCTCGGCCATGGGCCAGCCAAGGACGGCTGAACTAACCATCTTGGTGTGTGAAAGGACGCGCTTGGTTTGATTCAGCATTTTGAAAGCAACAATGGTAAAATACACTTCCTATGTCATCCATGGCTAGGGAAGCCTCGTGGCTTTTGAATACTTTAAGATTAACTGCACCAGATCTGGGGGCAGGTGATGGAGAATCCAGCCAAGGAGCAATGAGCAGCTGGACCACGGGCAACGCCAAACCAAGTAGATCGATGCGAGTTGTCTTGTCAAATTGTTTCATGTAGTTCTTTGACACGATCGTGAGCTGTGGCAGCCCTAGAGGTTCCTGGTTTTGCAGGGTTTTCACCAGTTCCCCCTGGCAGATTTGGTGTTGTCCGTGCTCAGGTAAGGAGGCCCCCAGGAGCCCCGGGCCGTGGCGCGGTTGGAGATGAGCATCCCCCGGGCGTCACCCAGCCCGCTGCCCTGGTGTCCATGCGCCAGACCTGCTGCCGGTGAAACAGAGCAGGTCTGGGAGGGGGATCCGAAGAAAAGGGAAGAGTTGGAACAGATGCTTTGTAGGGCGATACCAGAGAAACGTTCCGCATGAAAGGTCTCCACGAGAAGAGCAAGGCTGGCTTGATCTCAGCCTGCACGGGAGATGGTTTCTGATAGCAGGCAGCCCTTTAATCTACTAGAAGAAGACATAATGAGATCCAGTGCTTGGAAGCTGAAGCCAGGCAAATTCAGACTAGAAACAAGGTGGAAATTTTTTAACAGTGAGGATAATTAACCATAGGAACGCAGTGAATTCTCCAGCTCCTAAAGTATTCAAATGAAGAGCCTGCATATCTCTGGAAAGATAAGCCGTACTTCAAGCAGATACTGTTGGCTCGGTGCAGGAGTAGGCAGGGGTCTTAGGGCAGCAGCGCAGGGAACGAAACCAGAGAATCATCTGTTCTCTCTAGCCCTGAAATGCTGGATTTCTACATGTAGGAAACGGGTGAATGGAGAAGAGGTAAAGACTTGGGCAGGGGTTTGGAGCCGGCGTTACCAGGAGCAGCTCTGTCCTTGCAGAGGGATGCTGGTGACACTGGTGTCCCAGCTCCAGGGCTGGGCTCGGAGCACCGCGCGCTGCCACAAGCTCCGAACCAAAGCAGCGCGCTGGTCTGTGCTGCTGGAAGCCCCCAGGCAGCTGCCACCTCCCTTCTCGTTTTTAATGGCCTTCTTATCAGCAGAGAGCAATGGCCAGATGCTGAAAATAAGGTTGTTCCCTGCAGGTTGGAAGCCCCCGGGCAGGCTGCTCCGCGGGCGGGGAGGGGGCAGTGGCAGGACCGGGCACGCCGGCAGCTGCCCGGCTGCTGGGAGCCATCAGGGCTCCCGGCCCCGCGGAGCTGCCCGTACACGCCGGCGCCGCGAGCTGATCTCGGCTGTTCTCGCACAGGCAGCCCCTCGCCACGCCGGCCAGCTGGTAACTGATAGATAATTAGTATTTTTCTCAAGTCGGATTTGCGCAGATCGGTGCTCCCTCCCCTCTCCAGCGCCGCCGTGTGCACCAGAGCCGGCAGAAGCGTTAATGGGGTCTTTGGCCTCCTGGGGCCCGGCTGCAAAAGGACGAGGGGGCTCGAGCCCCCCATGCAGGGCGACTGCCCAGGCTCGCACAGAGCCCCCGGTGCTGGGGACAGACGGACAAAGCTTCGAGCTAAGCAGGGGTCCCGCAGCCTGGGTACAAGGGGGCCCGGGCCATGCCCAGGGTCTCACTTGCTGCCTCGGGGAACAAACAGCCTGCGGTGGGGAGGCTGGAGATGTCAAAGCTGAGGTGAGATGCTGCTGCTTGTTGGGGTAGAGGTGGTTGTAAAGAGGAGGGAAACACTTCCAGGAGCACCCATAGCAAACAAGCCCCCTCTTCAAACTCCCCCTGCGTTTTACAGAGGTGTTTTAGGGAGGTACCTGTCCAACAGCAGCAGCCTGGGGACGGGCAGGGATGGCTCAGCACACCCCACCTCTCCTCCACAAACAGCGTTGTTTGTATCTGGGTAGCTGGGCAGAAGAGCGTGGCTATTCTGGCGCGCCAGGGCCAGGAGAGCAGCCCCAGCAGCGCACTCGTGAGCACAGCCAGCCCGCTGCAGGCTTCCCACCAGCCTGCACAGGGCGTGGATGGGGCTCCGGGAGCTCCAGACACAATGGAATTAAGAAGAAAGGCAAAGGAATTCAGCGTGTGATGTTCCAACACGATCCCGCTATCAGCCCCACTATCTCCAACGTGTATGGTATGCGCAGGTCAGGGGACGACTCTGGCAGCGCTGCGGGATGGCAGCAACGCTGGGAGAGGCACCAGGGATGGACGCTGCTCCGGACGGCTCCTGGGGATCCGAAACACACGGGGGCGTGGGGACGGAGGGACCCGCTGCAGCATCAGAGACGATAAACAGGCTGGGTGTGCCCCGGTAAACCGCGTTCTCTGCCCGTGACCACGCTGGCAGGAAGAACGCAGCAGCTGTAAGAACGCAGCAGCAGCAGCTCCTGCCCGCTCCGCACAGCCAGGGATGCTGTGGGAGGCAGCGGATGCCCCTGAGCCCAGGTCTTGCTGCTCTGCTTTTTGCATTTTGTTTCCAGCAGAGATTCCCAAGCCCAGCTCAGCCTCTTGCTCCCCATATCCAGTCTTGATAATGCAGCATGAAATAACCACCTTGCTAGATTTTCAGCTGCTTTTGTGGATGGGAGGAAACTCCAGTGCCAGCTTGGTCAGAGGACCCGAGTATCCAGACACAGAAGGGCTCAGACTTACTAGAAGAGATTAAACCAAGCCCCAAGTGTGCCAGCGCTGGCTGAGCAGTGACTAAGAGCGGCTGGGATCCTGGCTGGCAGTTATCTGAAGGACGTGCACACCAGGAAAGGGAAGGACTCCTTTGGGGGTGTCGGGGCAGCCTTCGAGCCGTCCCCAAGGGTTCGAGCACCCATGGGTGCTCTCCCTCAGGCATCAGTGATGCACTGGACACATTCGAACCCAGCTTGTAGTAGATGAGCTGCAAAGTAGCTGTAGGAGGAATTTCCAGCTCGGTGAGAAGCTATATAGGCCAGTGATTAAAAAGCAGTTATTAAAAAAAATTAGAAAGAAAAAAAAATTAGCTCTGTAGTCGGCATGTCTTCCAGGATCTGTCGTAACAGATTCGTCCGAGCCGGTTAACGGTATTTGCGGTTTGCAAGATGCTACATGTCTGAGGAAGATGACAGACACATTATTATCACCTCTGCGCTGCGATCTGTCCGAACCTGTCCCAGGATGCGGCTCCGCAGCTGCTTGCCGGGGAGCGCAAGGAAATTAGCAGCCGGAGGCAGCACTTTTCTTCTCCCTCCCTTGCCAGGCTAGTGGCTTTATTGGGATCCATTGACTGCAGCCCTGGACACGTCTCGAGTAGAGCTAATGAGGAGACTGGAATGTGCAAGAGGAGGCTGGTAGGGAGGAGGGGGGAGGATTTCTGGAAAAAAAGTAATTGTTGAGCAAATCATTTCCTTCAAGAGAGGACTTGGCTGCAGCCCTCCCGAAGCAGGCAAGTCTAGACGCTTCGGTGTCAACAGTTGAAGATAAATAAGATTTTATCAGCTCCGAATCTGTCGGGACACATCCTTCTAGCGGTTTTGCTGCCCAGGGAGGGCTGGGGGGAGATGGACTTTGCTGGGAGGGCTTTCCACGCAGAACATTCAAGTTGGTTTTGTGCAAGGCTGCCAGCATCCAGAGGGAAGAACAGCTGCTTCCTGCACAGAAGAGGCAGCCGTGGGTCTGCACAGCGCGGTGGCCTCGACCAGAGCAGGTCCCAGGTGCTTGGCAGGGTGAGCAGCAGCAGATGCTCAGACTGGATTTCAATGCTGCTCCACCGCTGCAGCTGTATCAGCCACCGTGGGCCGTGGTGGGGCACCCGCTCATAGGGATCTTGTGACGTGCAGAACGTTTCCTGCAGAAAAAGGCCCCAGAGGAACATACGTTCTGCAAGTTTACATAAGCTTCAGGTGGATTGCTCAGCGCTGCTCCTGCTGTTTACAGCGAACCAGCACCCGCAAGCCACAGTGACACGTGAGCCTGTTGTGCTCTGCAGACGCGCGGTCAGACACGCTCCGGCATCTTCTGTGAGCAGAGACGGGCTCGGCGATCCCGGCACCGGGCGGGCAGACACCGACGGGCTGGGGCAGAGCGGCACACGGTGAGGCGGCTGCACCAGCCCGTGTGGCTAAATACCTGTATTTTGATGTCCCAGGTTCCACTTTGTGACCATGTTGTTTTGCATTTGAGGGAAGCGCGGTGCCTTCGTGCTCCCTGCGCACCGGGCGCCTGCACTTCGGCTGCGGCTTGTGGAGTACCCGTAAATCAGATGGCGCAGCACAGCCCTGCGCAGAGACGCACGTGTGGCAGATTATCAGTGAGCACAGAGAACCACACAGGAGCAGAGGCACCTTCTCTGCTCGCAGCCTGAGCACGACGTGCACTTTGCTGTCCCCTATGGAAACCATGCATTGCTGAGGGCTCTCGCTGCCTGAAAACACAGCTGGGGGTGCTGAGCCTCCTACAAACATCGTGTTCATTTGCCGGGTGGCCACGAACAGGCTGGGTCTGCGGGGCCGGGAGCAGCCGCACGGGGCACAGCCCTGACTTCTGCCCAGAGTTATCGGCACGGAGTTCTTTAAAAGAATAGCTTGTTATTGTGGAGGGATCTTTGAAGGCAATCCCGGAGCTGTTAAGACATGATAAGGTTATCAGTGGAGGCATGCCGGTGTTGAGCGGCAGCCTCTCTCCCTGCAGGGCAATCGCTCTGCTATTTAACAGAGATTTATCCATGTCATAACATGGTATAATGAGAGAATTTGTTACCAAAGAACTTGCCATAATGCACCTCTGCTCCTCCAGAGCAGTTATGTTTCCCAGGCAAGTTGGGGGCTGCCCGGGAATGTCTACATGAAAGGATCCTTTGACAGGAGTTGTCAGTATTTTAACACCTGGCAAGGAAGAGCCCCCCTCCAAATAACCCTTGTTTTGCCATGCTGGCTCCTCACAACCAGGGTGCTCACCCCATTGCACCGCAGGCGAGCGCTGGCCACGGCCAGAGGCGTCTCCTCCTCCTCCCACGAGCAGAGGGGACGGTGTCCCCAGTGCTCCCAGCTCGGGCACAATCTCTGCTGGGGACGCAGGATCACACCCAGGGCACTCACCCGGCCGTGGAGCCAAGGGGCAGTCGGCACCAGCAGGTACCTGATTTGGGGGTTTTGGTGACAGGTGGTGCTTCCGAGCATCCTCTCTCTCTGGGCAAGTCCAAATGCCTCCAACGCTGAGGGTTAATTCTTGCTGCCACATTCAGCATCACACTACACCCCCCAGTAACACCCTCTGAACACCACAGCACCTCCCTGCTCTCCCCAGCACAGAGCAGTCTGACCCAGGGATGTCCCCCAGTCCCCTGCCTTGTCCCTGGGAGGGAGCTGGGACCTCCTGCTGCTGCCACCACCCACAGTGCAGCACACCAGAGTCTCTGCCCTTTGTATCTTCCCTAAAAGTACCACCTGAAATGTTTTATCTCTTTTGCCTCGTTAGCAGCTTCTGGGGGTGCTCGTTCAGCCCAGGGCTGGATCCGCTCCTGCAGAAAGGGCACCAGGGTGGGGAAGCACAGCTCCCCTCTGCAAACTGCCCCATTGTGCGGGTGCACCAGACCGGGCTCACAGCAGCGAGAAGGTGAGGGCTGAGCCCCCCGGATCCCTGCCAGCCCCCCAAGTCCCTGCCCGCAGTGCTGGGCGAGCAGTTCGCTGCTGCCTCCTGCTCCGGGCAGCCCTGGCCAGAGCGGCGGGCGCCTCGCACCCTCCGCACACCTGTATTTGGATGGCTCAGGACAAGCTTTAACATCCTCACAAACACTCTGCACGGTGGTATTTTTTTGGCACCGGGCGTTATGTTGTGGGGATGAGATAAAATACTTTGCGCAGGAACATGCCCTGCCATGCAGGGACCGGCTGCTCCCTGTGCGGCAGGGGTGGGCTCCGGCACAGCAAACACATTCCTTGGGAGCTGGAAAACAGCGTGGCACTGGCGAGGGGAAGGGAATTGCACATCCCCGCACCTGGGAGCGCAGACGGGCGCTGGCGGGAAGGCACGGGCCGGGCTGCTCCCTGCACAGCACAGCCCGCTCTGCCCTCGCACGAAGCGTTTTACTGCTCATGAGCCGTTTTCTATAAGAAGCGACTCCGGGTGCTGCCTCCATCATCCTCCTCCCGCGGGCCGTGGTCCCCAACACCTCCGTGAGCCGCTGCTGCCGCGGGGAGCGGCTGCAAAGGACCGAGTCGTGGTCAGGATGAACCCGGCTGTGTCACCGTGCTGGTCAGAATTAAACTGTGAGGTCCTGCATAACTCCCTGTGGTTCTGTTCACAACATAAAGCGCAATTTCCTCGGGCTGCGGTGCATCGGCACCCTCGGTGCTCCCAGCCCTGACTCAGCCAGGGGCCGCCTGTGTGACAGGCAGCAATTTGTTTCATAACAAGTCATTATTTTACTTTGCTGCTTTACTGCCACGTTTGCGTGTTGCTCGGTGTTGGGAAGCAGCAGGCGGGTGGATGAGAGCAGCCGAGGGGACAGAAACGCCTGGCTCAGGGCAGGCGGGAGCATCAGCACGAGCCCCACGCAGGGACGGGAGCCCTGGACGTGCAGCCCCTGTCCCACCAATCCCAGTGACATTCACCCCATGGGCATCTCTTCTTTTCCAGTACTCCCCCCTGCTGAAGAAACTCTACTGCCAGATTGCAAAAACATGTCCCATCCAGATCAAGGTGTCCACCCCCCCGCCGCCGGGCACCATCATCCGCGCCATGCCCGTCTACAAGAAGGCGGAGCACGTCACCGAGGTGGTGAAACGCTGCCCCAACCACGAGCTCGGCCGCGACTTCAACGATGGTGAGTGCTGCTCCCCGCCGGCCGGGGTCCCGGAGCCCCCCGCGGGCACAGGACAGGGGGCCCGAACATCCCCGTCCCCTGACGCCAGGTTCCCCCCGCAGGCCAGGCAGCCCCCGCCAGCCACCTCATCCGCGTGGAAGGCAACAACCTGTCCCAGTACGTGGACGACCCGGTGACGGGACGGCAGAGCGTGATGGTGCCCTACGAGCCCCCGCAGGTACCCGCTGCTGCAGGGCGGGGGCAGCACCAGCCCCCGCTCCAGGGGCGAACCCGCTGGGGACGGGGCTGCTTGGAAGGGGACAGAGGGCAGGAGCATCCTGCTGGCCCTGGCACCAGGGCCACCCCTGCTTGGTCCCTGCGCTGGTGGCCGCTGCGTTCGAGCATCCGCAGCTCCCGGCCCTGGGAAGCATCCCAGAGCATCCCGTCCCCGGGAAGTGGCGTGTAAAGGGAGATCCCCCCAGTCCTGCCCTGCGGGACCTCAGGACCCCCACAGGCCTTGTACTGTCCCCTCTTCCCAGCTGGGACCATCCCCACGTCACCCAGCCTGCCCCACCGCCCCCCGCTCAGCCCCTGCTCTCCCCTCCCGGGCAGGTGGGCACCGAGTTCACCACCATCCTGTACAACTTCATGTGCAACAGCAGCTGCGTGGGAGGGATGAACAGGAGGCCCATCCTCATCATCATCACCCTGGAGACCAGAGAGTGAGTGGCTGCCGGAGCAGGGACGGGCACTGCGGGGGCCGGGCGGCCTCGGGAAGGAGCAGGGGACAGGGACACGGGGGCACCAGGGACCCAGCCCAGCGCCGGCGTCCCCCCTGCAGCTGGAGCCTTCATCTCCCCAGGAGCCGCTGCGGAGGGGCTCCCAGCGCTCGGGGCCGGCCCGGGCCCGGCGCCGTCCCTTCCCTCCAGCGATGGGCAGGCACTCTGCTGCTCGGGTTTCTGGAACCGTAACGTGCCGGGCTGAGCCACAACGCGCTTCCCGAGCAGAACCGGGGTCACCGGTGCCTGTCTGTCCCCAGCGGGCAGGTCCTCGGGAGGAGGTCGTTCGAGGGACGGATCTGCGCCTGTCCCGGCCGGGACCGCAAGGCTGATGAAGATCATTACCGGGAGCAGCAAGCCCTGAACGAGAGCGCGTCCAAAAACGGCAACAACAACAAGCGCAGTGAGTCCCCTCACGTGCTAACGAGGACAGCGCGCTAACGAGGACAGCACACCAACACTTGTCCTCTCTCCTTTCCAGCCTTCAAGCAGAGCCCCCAGGGCATCCCAGCGCTGGGGGCGGGCGTTAAGAAGCGGAGGCACGGTGAGGAGGAGATGTATTACGTGCCTGTAAGTGTTGGTGAGCTGCGCCGGGTGACAGCGCGGCTGGGGACGGCGGTGGCATCGTCCCCTCTATGAGAAATGCCAGGGACGGGGTGTGGGGCAGGATGGGGCTGCACGGGGGCTGAGCAGAGACAGAGAGAACAGGAGCAAAAGCGTCTGTGAATGCTCGTGTCCAAGGGAGTCCGGGAGCCCTGAACAGTCCCTGGCCCTGGTGACACCCACCTTGGGTGGGTGGGTGGGAAAAGGGGCCACGAGGAAGGTGTCGGGTGGGACGGGAGCAGAGCGAAGCCCTGGGCTTGTTCCCTCTCCCAGGTGCGAGGCCGGGAGAACTTTGAGATCCTGATGAAGATAAAGGAGAGCCTGGAGCTGGTGGAGCTGGTCCCGCAGCAGCTGGTTGACTCCTACCGGCAGCAGCAGCAGCAGCTGCTGCAGAGACAGTAAGTGCCACCCAGAGCAGCCCTGGAGCGGCCAGGGGCTCCAAACCGCCCCGGTCTGGGTCCGCTGGCTCACAGCACGTCTGGGGTGCAGAAGTGACGGGCAGAGGGGGCCTTGGGCAGGACGGGGGCTCCATCGCACCCCCAACCGTCCGCTCGTTCCCCTGCGCAGGAGCCAGCTGCAGACATCGTCCTACGGCCCCGTCCTCTCGCCCATGAACAAGGTTCACGGCGGGGGAATCAACAAGCTGCCGTCGGTCAACCAGCTGGTGGGGCAGCCGGCGCAGCACGGCCCCGGCTCCGCGCCCGGCCTGGCACCCATGGGTGAGCTGCGGCCCGCGCGGGGAGCGGCCCCGCCGAGGGGTGGGGGGTGGCCCGGCTCGGCGATGCCTGACGGATCTGTTCGTTGCGTTGACACGGTGCTGCCAGGACCCGGGATGCTGAACAGCCACCCCATGCAGCCCAACGGGGAGATGAACGGGGGCCACTCGTCGCAGTCCATGGTGTCGGGATCGCACTGCACGCCCCCGCCGCCCTACAACCCCGACCCCAGCCTCGTCAGGTAGGGACGGTGTCCGACACCCGTCTGTCTCGTCCTCTGGCGTTTCTGGCTCTTGTCCTTCACTCTAACCTGCAGAGCTGTCTGGCAACTGGTCCCCCGGCCACTGGTCCCAGCTGAGAAATCACTGCTCACAAAATCACACAGACCGTTCTCCTCTGAGAAACCAAAGCCCAGCCACCCGCCAGTTAGAAACCTCTATTGCCCTCATATACCTCTGTCTGGGGATCCATCCCTGCTTAATTAAAAATTAAATGCATCCGAACAAGAGACTTGCCCTGCATGTCAAACCAGCACGTAGCTGTGGCCTCCCCCTTCCCGTCCCCACCAGCGATGCCTGGAAGTGGCTCCACGTCTCGTTTCCATCAGACGTGCGCTGACAGGTCTGCAGCCACTCTGAGCGTTTCAGTCTTTCCGTTTGGGCACACGCGGTTCAGCGGGCAGCTGCACCCAGCGCCACGTGCGGACCGAGGAGCCCCCGCAGCCCCCGCCTTTGCAGGGACCCAAAACGCAGTCGGCCCCGCAGCCACGCTTGTGAGCGCAGCTTTGACTCCTGACGACTTAACGCCACTTTACTTTCCAAATTTTTTCTGCAGTTTTTTAACAGGATTGGGGTGTCCAAACTGCATCGACTATTTCACCTCACAAGGGTTACAGAATATTTACCACCTGCAGAACCTATCCATAGAGGTAAATGCTTTGGGAAGATCTGTTCTTACCACTTGTTTCTATCAGCTGTTGATCTGAAAAGCAAGGACAAACCTGGTTTAAAGGAAAGGGAAAGCTGTGCACCAACCTGTCACACAGAACATGTGCTCCCCAGGATTTACGCCTTCCCTTTCTGGTCCTTCCGATTTAGCAGCAGCTCAGTCATCGGCAGCAGCCACAACAGTCCCAGCTGGTTCTTCCAGACCGTCAAAACAAAAGAGCAAAAAGATCCCCAGACCAAACCTCAAGCAGATTTTCCACCTAACACAGAAAAAAAGGCTGAGGTGCTCAGCAAAACCACCCAGAGCCCACGGAGCCAGCAGAACAGCTCTGCTGCTCGTCAGTGGCTTCTGCCCCTGATCCGGTCTCACATCTTCCCCTGTTAATCTTTAAGAGAAAAGAGGCTGAAATCAGGGAGTCGAGCCCAGGCATTTGTATTGAGGGAACCCTGGCGTGAAATAGCGCGGGTCAGGCGAAAGCTGCCATGAAGAACGGCCGAGGGGACACCAAGGGCCCGAGCGTGCACAGCATCAGCTTCTGCTGCTGCCGGGCCGGGTTAACGTGCAGGCTCTTGGTGACAATACCGAGGGCAGCACCGAGGCAGGGGAATGAGGAGGAGCTAAAAAATACATAATCTCAGGCCCTTTGAGCCTTAGCAAGCCCCCTAAAGCCCAGAGCCAGCATTTTGGCCGGACAAGCTCCCGTCCCGATCCCTTTTCCCCCGGGCAGTTTGCAGTATCAGCCGCGGTAACCGCACAACCGCGCCGGGGCTGCCGGAGTCCCGGTGATTTGTCAGTGGTAGCGGGGGCCAGTTGTGTAACCATAGCCTGGTCTTGGACCCTTTTCTGAACTAACTCCCTCACCCTCTGTCAGCTGTCAAAGGAAACGCCTGGCATGGCCAAAACTCGTATCAGATCACTGAGCTGTGTGTCCGAGTTGGTGTCTGTAATTACTAATTGTGTACTCGCTGTCTGCTCCCGTTAACACGCGAGTCTGCGTTTGGCATTAACATGGATCCCCGGCAGCTCTGTGCTACGCTGATGCTTGTGCTGGTGCCCCAGTCCCGAGGGTATCGACCCCGTTTGGCTCCACAGCCCCAACCCCCAGCTCGTCCCCACCTGCCGTGGCCCGTTCGGGTGCATTAGTGACCGACCCCGGCCCGAGGGGACACGGCTGGTCCCCGAGGCCACCGGAGCCCCCGGGGCTGGCGGCTCCTGGACGCGCTGCTCCAGCTCCTGGTGCAGGCCCTGGCTGACGTGAGGACGCTTCACGTGCTGCTCTGCAACCCGCGCCCACGGGGGAAGGTCCCCTCCCTCCCATTTTCAGACCACTTTGATGTGAACCCACCTCCCCCTCCAAAAAAAAAGAAAAAAGCATTTCTAACCTGTAAGTGGTCACCCAGCCGCTGGTTACAAATGACAAACACCCACGGGCTCGGTGCCGCGACCCAGGGGAGCTCCAGCTCCACCTTTGGGTGCTCGAGCATCATGCCCATGCATCCCCCGACACACGAGCTTGGGGGCCCGGGGCTCGCAGCCCCCACGCAGCCGCGTCCCTGCCGGCCGCGCCTCAGCGCTGTTGTCCTTGCAGGATCTCGGAGCACTGAAGATCCCGGAGCAGTACAGGATGATCATCTGGCGCGGGCTGCAGGAGCTGAAGCAGGGCCACGAGTACGGGGCGCAGCCGCTGCTCCGCTCCAGCAGCAACGCCGCCAGCATCTCCATCGGCAGCTCGGGCGAGCTGCAGCGGCAGCGCGTGATGGAGGCCGTGCACTTCCGCGTGCGCCACACCATCACCATCCCCAACCGCGGCGCGGCCGACGACTGGGCCGACTTCGGCTTCGACCTCCCGGACTGCAAATCCCGCAAACAGTCCATAAAGGAGGAGTTCACGGAGGGAGAGATCAACTGAGGGGCTCCGGGACGCAGCAGCGAGACTGGGGGGGAAGCGAAACCCCCTGTGAAAAATATTGTCAGCCTCGGGCGTCTGGAAAAGTGTAATTTTGTTGTCCGGAGGGGAACTGCACGGCCCCGAGCCGCAGCAGAGAGGAAGCGGCGGCTGCGGCAGAGCCGGCTCAGCAAAGCGAAGCGGGAGCAGCGCGGGCGCCCGGGGCTGCTCTACCGGAGGATCCTCAGCGAGCAGACGCGCTGTGAGGAGCGCACGCTGCTCTCTTTGCGAGATGAACCTTCGTTCCTGCTCACCTGCCCCCGCTATTCCGCGCTCTCCGCGGTGTCCAGCACCAACCCGTCTCCATGCCGGCACCCCGACCGGCGCCTTTTCTGCGCGGGCTGCGCGAGGCCGAGGCGAAGGGACGCGCTCTCCTGACCGACTGCCACAGCGCACCCGATCCCCGCGGCCCTCCGCAGAGCAGAAAGAACGTGTGGGTCAGCTCCTCATGTGTTCATGTACTTAAGTATTCGTGTATATAAACAGCAACAAATGTACATACAGTATACTCATTGTGCTGTAAGGAGAAAAAAAGATTTATTTTCATGTAAGCTGTAAAAATTGATACTTACTCCTGAGACACTCTAGTGTCAAGTAAATGAATTTCATGTTCGAGCATGTAAACATGCAGAAAATCATGTCTCCAGCCTTATCTATTCAAAATTCCAGTTTTTTTCCTCCTCCAAATGCGTTTGACGCAGTCGCAGGGAGGGGACGAGCGCGCTGTGCTGGGAGCTCAGCTCCGGTCACCCTGCAGTCCCCTTGGCCCAGCCCCGCGCGGCCCCCACCCGGGCAGGGAACCAAGGGGGAACTGGGAGGGAACAAGGGGGGAACCGAGGCAGAACCGTGGTGAAACTGAGGCGGAACCAAGGCAGAACCGGAGTGGAACCGAAGTGGGACCGAGGCAGAACCGTCACATCCCCGCCCTGCGGTGCCGCCCAAACGTGAACCCAGCCCAGGATAACGGCGAATTAAAGCACTTTAATGCTTTAAAGGTTTCCAAACAATCATTCATGTTTCCAACATGAACTGAAGCTTCCTCTGGCAGTATTAACCGATAAACCCCAACCACCGTACCAAGGGTACTTTTTGTAACGTTATCTTTGGAAAATGTGTTATTTTTATAGCTGTGGCTTCTCTTTTTTTTTTTTGTAACACAATAAAAGTACCTGTGGGAATTCCAACACCTGGCGACCGAACCCTTGCCCACGCTGGATGGGAAGCGTCTCCCAGCCCAGCGTGAGGCTCGAGGTGCGAGACCCCCGGGGGCAGGAGCACAGCCCCGAGCCCCCCAGCACACACAAACCTGCCTGCTCGCAATGAACTGCTGCAGTGATCACCGACGGGCAAACGGCTGCTACTGCATAGGCAAAACCTCTTTGTTTTCTTCAATAAATGACTAGGAAATAGAGAATGGAATTGATATTAATCTTTATCGTTAAGACACAGCTTTTCTGAGTGTGAAAAATTACAGTTAAAAACAATTTCCATGAGCAAGTTGTCTTTAGTTATAAACGTAACTGCTATTGCTAGTTTTAGTAATATATATCCCATACGTAGGAACTGGAAATTGATTGAAATAAAGAATCTTGCCAGAAGTGTAATTTATAAACTAACACTTAAGGCAAGAACGTTATTTTAGTACAATAAAAACAGCTTTCAAAAGATCTTGAAAACCGGTGTGTGAGAAACAGACAAGAAGAGTCAAATCTCTACATGTGCAACAAGCTCCGCACACAAATAAAAGGTACAAAGACCCTGGTTTAAAGCAGAGCCGCCTGTTGGTGAAGGCACTGACTTTTTCCACGACGTATATTCCAAATCTGCTGGAGTCTAAAAAAAATACCTGTGAAAGACGCAATCAGACGCTCTTCCTGCACTCACGGAACGTGATTATCAGTTCAGTTTTGGTACTGAAACGTTACCATACCAGAAAAGCCCGTGGAGCTGCGTCGGTGCCGGCAGCAGAACGGCCGCCCCGCACAGCCCCACGCCGCACGGCGCCCTGTACAAATTCACAGATTCCGTCCTCAAAACGTCCTTGGATAACACAGTGTTTGTCACCAAAATGCCCAAATACATCTATGGAACAGCCTTCATTTATGGCCTTAATGCGAAGTCTCTCTCTCCCCAATGTCACGACTGTCACAGGTTTCCCTCCTTGCTTTTTCATTTCTTTTTTTTCCCCCACCCCACAAGAAAATTAGTTCATAACTTCTTTCCAAAAGTATTTAGAAAATGTAGTAAAAATACCAAACAAAACAATAAATAGGAGGCCCAGAGGCGAGTTCAGCTCAGAAGTCACATTCCTGCCTGTACTGAAGCGAAACCAGCACGGACCAGAGGGATGCGCCCGTGTATTTTTCTGAGCGTTGTCTCCTCTCGCTCGTGCAGTGCCAGCAAACCCCCGTGCGCCGTTCCCGGCGCGGCCGGCGATGCTCTGGCCGTGCTCTGAGCCCTGGGCCCGGACAGTGGGCTCTGCCCAGCGCGGCGGGGGAAAAGCTGCCGGGATCAAACCTCCCGGAATTTCCGCAGGGCTCTGGTTGGGGCGCCAGGAACCACCCGCGGCCCCAGCGCCGAGCGCTGCTGGGTCAGAACCACCTCCGTCTTCAGGGCATTCCCCACAGGAACGGCAAAACCACACGTCTTATGTTAAGGTGACAGCGGAGACACGGCCAGGCGGGCAGATCCCGCTGCAGCAGAGTTGAACGTCGTCCTGCGCCGCAGGAAACAGCGGCAATCACATTATCTCCGTCTTGATTACCGGCGCATCTGTTGCTTCGCTGCGCAAGTCAACAGCGGATCCGCTTCTCCAGGACTGCTCGGCAGCCGCAGCGACCCGGATCGCGCACAGGAACTGCTCCTTGGTGACGGCGGGGGGCTCCTTGCCTGCGGGGACAGCAGCGTGACGCCGGGTTACCGCCGCTCTGCCTCCCAGGGCTTCGCCGCCCACCACGACCCGCTCCAGATCCCACAGCTGAGGCCTCGCGTCTTAAAAGGAAAGTTTCAGCCCCCTCTCCGTCCTGTCCCATGACTGAAACCCTGTATTTCTGTCAATGCAGCCAGTAGAACAGGACTGGTTTCACTCCCGGGCAGCCAGGCCTCTAGCCAGGGGTCTCCTTGCTGTTCTAAGCAGCTGCTTCCTTCACAAACACCAGTAAAACACAATGTCTTTTTTCCTCCACATTTTCATTTCTTCTCAGAACAGCTTCAGATCAACACCCCATCCCTCACCTGTCTCACTGACTTGAAAGCCCTATGAAGTCAAGCAGTTAATTTTCATTTCCCTAAGTAAAGGCAGGCAGACCGGCCTGTGAAACGCTGCCTGTGCTCCCCACAGCTTGCCCACCACCTGCACGACACTGGCTTCGACTCAGCCATGACAAATCTCACTCTTGGTTTTCACACCTGCTCATTTATTTGGGGGATTTCAGACACAAACACCCAATTGCAACTGCTATTGGATCAGCTTCCAAGGGAAGTTTTCACTAAAAGCAAATGCAAAGCCAGAGTGGCCACGAAGGGCAGCGTCATCCCACCTTTCAGCGTCCTGAGGAAGTGTCGGAAGAGCTCCCTGTGCGCATCCCGGTAGCGATCAGCTTGGGTCTCGGAACACAAGGACACCGAAGTCCCGTGCTCCGTGATCCCCAGGGGATTCTGATTATCGACCCGTAAGGTTCCTTGAGAGCCATGAACCTGCAGGGAAGGCAGCAAACAGGAAAGAGAACCCTGGCTTTGAGTGGTTTTGTGCTGGTCCGCGGTGTCGTGATAGAGTCGACGGAGCAGCAGGAACGCACCTCCAGCCTGTGGTCGCAGGTTTTGGTGCAGTGCTGGCTGACATCCACGGTCACGATGGCTCCGCTACGGAATTTCATGCTGACCGCTACAGTGTCTGCATCCTTCAGCTGGGCCAGATCTGAGCGACAAAAAGGCACTTGCTCACACCAAGTGGCAAACGTGACATCCCTCTGCTGCCACAGAGCTCGGTGACATCTCCACAGCAACTTCTCCACACCAGCACTCACGAATCATCACTAAATATTCCCTCTGCCACAACTCCTTGAGAAACTCGCCTTCTGTTCCACTACACTCCTTTTGCAGCTGGTCTACAATGGAATAACTATGTCATGGCTACTGTGGTCTCGTACACTCTTTCTTCCCAATTTTAGTACCATAATCACAAGATTTACTTACACGATAAACTATCTTACCTGCACAGAATGCATGCCCCAGGGAAAATATCGTATCTGGTGTGCTCTCTCCCAACAGCAAACTGACAATATCTATATCGTGCACAGCAGCATTATAAAAAATTCCACCTGGAAGAAGCAAAACTGGGCGTTACGGTTGCCACATTTAAAACCCACAGTCAACGTGCATTGCTGAACCGCCCCAAGATTGAGAGAAAAAGCCCCCTATATCGGGGAAAGTAATAGCAAAAGCAAACAGAAAAATGCAACAGAAATAAAGACTGGTAAAGAAAATGCCCCTCAAAAGAAAACCTGCACAATCAGAGGGGCCTCCCCTCAGAACACGGGGCGAGATGTATTTCCAGCCCCTGCAGAGGACAGTTTGCAGCAGGCTGCGGTACCTGAGGCCTTCAGGAAGCGCAGGGACGCTGCTGGGTAGACGCTGCTGACGGTCGCTATGCGGTGGATCCTCCCCAGCGCGCGGCTGTCGCGGACCTTCTTGCACAGGAACTGCAGCGCTGGGTCAAAGCGCCTTCAAAGAGAAACAGGGGAGGCGGAGCAGGTTTGGAGGGGGCGAGGTGCCGCCGCCACCGCCCCAGGGCCACACAGACACAGCGCTCCCCGTCCAGCCGCTTCGCACGTGCGGATTCTTCTTGCTGACAAGCCTAACATCTGCACTTGTGAAGACTTCAGCTAAGAGCTTTAATGAAGAGATTAAACTACGGGGACTAAAAGCATTTAAAGACCCAGCAAAGGAGCCCCAGCTCTCCTCAGAGCTCTGCCTACACGTCCACTTCCAGGTGAGTGTTGCCCAAAACCTCAGCTGAGGCTCAGCCCCACGGCTGCGATCAGACCTGCGCACAGAGCACTCAAACGGCAAAGCCTGGGGCAGACATTCTGTGTAATTACATACTAGCGTATATGAAATACACATATATTTGCCCAAATAAATTTTATTTGCAATGAAATAAATTCTTCTCAGCAGAGGAGGACAAATGATCTGTGTGTTTACTGACATCCCACATCTGCTCAGCAATGGTGCTAAGCGCCAAACCCAAGTTTAAAGCGGCATCCCCAGCTTTTAGCAGAGCTCCCCAGGTTCCTGCAAGTTCAACAGAGCAGGAGTGAATTAAAATTAATCCACTTTCCTTCTGTTTCAATTAGTTAATCTTAAGGGTCCAGATGTAAGGTCACAAGTGGAAATATCACTTTATAAAGATTAATAAATCTATTCCCATTGGATAGGCCAGTAATTCTAACATCAAGCAAAATTTTCACAGCCACATAGCTTAATAATGCTTAATAAAATGACAGCACCAGCAGAATATTTCCTTTTCTGAAGCTCCAACTCGCTGCAGCATTTGCAAAACCTCGAACAGACTGCACAGATGTGGACCCCAACTGCCTTTGGCCATTCTAAAATAAAATGGACCTTTGACATCTTGAGAGCTCCACCATTTGAGCTCCCTTCGCATCCATTCGAGTGAACATTTATTTTAATCTCATGACAGCTAGATTTTCTCTTCATTAAGCATGAAGAATTAATCCAATCCAATTAACTCCCAGATGAACATTAATAAGCAGCACTGAAACTAAGTTTATCTGAGGACAAATTCAGGAAAGCCCGAGGAATCAATGCTACTTTCAGACAGGCGCTTCTCATCAAGGACAAATCAGAACAGAAATGCTGGTCTTACTTGTAGAATCCACACACCAACGGCCTCCCACATCTGTCAGCTTCATCGAAACAAGCTTCTGCCGTCTGCCTGTCCAGACTGGGCAGCCTCTCGCAAAACACCCCTTTTCCTGGGGAGAAGGGTACAGAACACAGGGCTGAAGGCAGGACGTGGGCTGCATAAAGCGTTCTGCTCTTGCAAAAACACGTACACATCGTTACGTGTTAGAAAGCGCGCTGGATAAAACCAAAGCACGGGCTTTTGTTTGTGGATGCCACAAACTCCCTTCTGGGCTCCAGCTGTGGTTCCACCAGCTGGTGACGGACCCAGGAAGCACGACCGCTCTCACAGACCCTTCCTGCGCATCCCAGGGCTGTTTCTAGGACCAGACACTCCGCACGGCCACACTGGGACCAGCGCAGCACAAACTGCATTGGCGTTAAGCCATTAACAGCAGCGGACTGATTTATCTTTAATCATGCAACAAGACAGCGTGCATAACTCAAGGGATGTGGCTGAAACGAGGAAGCGCTCACACGGAGAGCATTCAGCAAGCAGACAAGGTCTGCCCCGGCCCGCGCCACTGACTACACACAAAAGCTGAATCTGCAGCCGTTCCTCTTACCCGCTCGTAAAGCGTCTATTACGATCTCAGAGGCTTCTTCAGGCGGTGAACAAATAATGGCTCCGGAGACTCTGCCAAAGTCAAAGAAAGATCTTCAGTGAAGACAAGGTTTTCATTAGAATGAACAATGCTCAAAAGCTCCTTCCAGTTACAGTTATTTTTATGATAGCTGCCTTAAATTTTGAGAGTGTTAAAAAAAAAGACATAAAAGCCCAACACTCTGGAAGAGCAAGTTACGTTACAACAGGAACTCAGCACCTGCTTGCAGGATGAAATATGGGATGACATATCTAGGTTAAAAGTGGCACAAGGCAATTGCATTGCTTTTCCTGTATCATAAAGGAGAAAGTCTTTTAAAGGTGTCCTTTGAAAATGACTTAAAATGTACTAGTTAACACATACAGTGAAATTGAAAGTATTTATGTGGCAGAGCTGCTGAACAAGTGATCGGTACATCTTGGCTTATTACCACCTTTAGTTTCTAATACCAAATCCACCTTTCTTAAAAGCTCTGCCTTTCCCTTTTGCAATGATATTTAAAACACTGATTTGAGAACTGACTGTAACCACATCACTAGATGTTACTTGTTCAGTTCAACTGTAAAGCAAAACGTCACAATCTTTCCTATTTACAGCAAATCTTGCTTATCTCAAACAGTTTCAGAAGAGCCACCAAAATCAGCCAAGGCAGAAAAGCTGGTGATTTTATGATTCTTAACAAAAGTGCCTGCAACTAAAGTCCTCTGTTTGCATCGGTTCTGGGCACGTGAGTCCAGCTGACTCCTCAGGGACTCCTGAAGCACCTGCAGGTAGATGACACCCTGTGTAAGGCTCAGCCTGTAACGGCCCCTCGGTCTCACTCTGTACCCGTACGCGTGGCCAGACAAGCGCGGCCTGGATCCGCTACAGCCTCGTGGGGGGAAGAAACACGCACGGGAGTCGGTGGTGGTCAGTACCGCTGATCGCTGAGCGCCACATCGGCGTCCTGCTGCCGCAGCACCCTGGTGCCGGCCAGGAACTCGGCGCCAAAGGCACGTTGCACCTCCTCCAGCTGGTCCTCCACCACGTAGAGCAAGCAGCAGCCGTTTTCCTCCAGCAGGCTTTGAAACAAGGCTTCGTTAACAAGTCCGACGCCGAACAAGGCGAGGCCGATGCTGCCGCTGTGCTGTAAGGGGGGCATCCCGCTCTCGGAGGCCTCGGGTGCAGAGGTCCTGGTGTGGAAGGTGGGAAGTGCTGAGGGGCGGCTGGCGGAGGTGGAGGGAGTGGAGTCTTCCCTGGGGGTCGCTGTGCTCACAGTGGGGGCGATGGGCTGGAGGGGAACCAGCGGCTTGTGGCAGGAGGGCGGCGAGGGCACCATGGCATAGCTGGCACTGGTGCTGGCGAGGATGAAGGATGGTGGGGAGAGCAGGGAGGGCGCGTCCAGCTGCAGTGGCAGCCCCGGGCTGTCAGGACCTGCAGAACTGAGGAGAAAGGAGGGGGCTGGGGTGAGGGGCTGCGGCCCCGCAGTGCTCGCCTGCTCCCACAGCCAAGAGTCACAGAGTCGTTTTGGTTGGAAGAGACCCTCACGATCATGGAGTCCAACCATAACCCCCCCCGGCACTACCCCATGTCCTGAGAACCTCATCTGTCTGTCCAACCCTCCAGGGATGGTGACTCCAGCACTGCCCTGGGCAGCCTGTTCCAATGCCCCACAGCCCTTGGGGGAAGAAATTGTTCCCAGATCCAACCTCAACCTCCCCTGGTGCAACTTGAGGCCGTTTCCTCTGCTCCTGGCGCTTGTTCCTGGGGAGCAGAGCCCGACCCCCCTGGCTCCAAGCTCCTTTCAGGCAGTTCAGAGATCAGAAGGTCTCCCCTCAGCTCCTGTTCTCCAGCTGAACCCCCAGCTCCCTCAGCCGCTCCCATCACACTTGTGCTCCAGCCCCTTCCCCAGCTCCGTTCCCTTCTCTCAACTCTCCCAGCACCTCAAGGGCTTTCTCGGAGGGGCCCAAAACTGAGCCCAGGACTCGAGGCGGGGTTGGGGAAGCCCAGGGCGGGCCGGGGAAGCGCGGGGGCCGCACTCACAGGAGCAGCGGGCCGCGCAGGCCGTGCTGGCGGAGCAGGCGGCGGTTGCGGTAGTGGCGGCCGGACGAGAGGTGCTCCAGGATGCGGTCGCGGCGGACGCGCATGGGCAGCTGGCAGGACGTGCAGTACAGCGTCTCCACCACGGCCGGCTCGCCCGCGGCCCCGCGCTGCAGCAGGTGCCGCCGCACCGCCAGCTCCGAGAACTCGGCCGCGTAGTCGTGCAGCGTCTTCTTCTTCCGCCCCATGGCGGCGGCGCGGCCCGGCCGGAACCGGAAGGCGCGGCCCCGTTGCCCGGCAACCAGGCGCCGCGGCCCGGGCGGGAGGCGGAGGTCCCGGTCCCGTCCCCTCGGCAGCAGCCGCCATGGCGGCGCCCGGCGCCTGACAGCGGCGGGAGCGCGGACGAAGCGCCTGCCCGGGACACCGAGGGACCTCGGGCTTCAGCCTCCGTCCTCAGCCCAGCTCCCCCCTCACCCGGGGATGGAAGGGAGCAGAGAAGCCCCTGATGAAGCTCTCGGCGATGTGGATGCTCGCAGGGCCTCGCAGGAGCTGCAGGAACCCGACCCAGAGCTCCGGGAGCAGCTGCAGAGAGCGAGGACCGAGTACAGCATGGCCACAGGTACGGGGGGGCACCCAAAACACTCCCGGCTGCCACCCACAAAACACAGCTAAAACACAGCTATCCTGGCTGCCACCCACAAAACACAGCTGTCCCAGCTGCCGCGCTCATCTCCTCGCGATTCTGCTCCTTTTACCTAAAGAAAATTCTAGGTTAGTGCAAAACCTCCTGCTTTCGATTGTCGCTTGCAGAGAGGCCACTTGTTTTGAAACCAGTTTCTCTTTCCCCTCAGAAATTAAGTGCCTGAGGAAACTCAGCAGAGCAAGCCCTGAGCAGGATCCTGGGGCAGCAGCAGCGTGTCAGTGCTCTGGGAAACCTGTGCTCTTGCTACCGACTCTGCTCGTCCTCAGAGCTGCTCCTACCTCGCACGGGAGAGTTAGTTTAATATATACCCCATCAAAGCACTATAAAATGTGTTATCAACCACTGCCACATGTGGCTGTAGCATTAACTTCACCCACAGTCTATACTCAGAGGGTTACAACAGCAGCTCTGCTCATGCCTACCTGAAAAAAAGGAGCCGTGAAGCTTCTGGCAGGGATTTGGTTTGCTGAACAGTCGTATCCCAACTTTACAGGTGTCATCTCTTCCTTGCAAAGACAACTGGAGATCCAAGAATCCCAGCTTCGGAGAATCAAATCTGAAAAGGAAATGCTCCAAAAGAAGCTCAGAGAGCGAGAAAATCAGCTACAAGACTTGTCTGCCAAGGTAGCGCCCCAAGAGCGTGGTGGCCATCGGTGTCAGGAGAGCTGGCGCAGGGAATTCGGGCTTTACGCAACAATTCCCTTTCTCCTAGACAGGAGATACGCCTGTGAACTGCAAAACTGAGGTGTAAAATATTTTCTCTTTAAGTTTTGCAGTCTGACAGAAGAACAGGAAGATAAAGAAATGATGGTGACAATAGAGAAGGAGAACTGCAATCTTCGACAAGTAAATTCGGTGCAAAGCCTCTATAGAAAATTTTTGTATTAGCTGCTTAGTTGTCCCTGGTTTAGGCTTGGGGGAGTTTGCCACATTAAAAAAAAAACCCTACTTAATCCAGTAGTTTTAGAGAAAACACCAAGTAATAACAGCTACCAGTACTGGCAAGGCTGTTAATCTGTTGATTCTGCCCAGGAAATACAAGAAGCGTTTGGACCAGATACTGGGAAGATGCAGCAAAGCCTGCTCGCCTTCTTCCTCACAACAATGATTTGTCTGTCTCCTCAGGTTGTTGCAGAACAAGAATCCAAGCTGGCCGAGCAGAACCAGCTGATCAGCAAGCTGCAGGAGACAGTGGGACAGCTGCAGGCGGAGGTTCGGACCAGCCGCTACCAGCTCCACAAGCAGCGGCGGGCGCAGGATGTGGTGCAGAGCCAAGCAGAGACCCTGCAGCAGCGGGAGCTGCAAACCCGGGTGGCACTCGAGTGCGTCACCAGCAGGGTAAGTGTGACACCCTCACTGCACGGTCCTGCCTCTTCCTGGGGACACTTCAACCATTTCAAGCAGAGAATCCAAAAGCTTAGAGATGTCTTGGGCAGAAGCACAGCGGGAGACGCACCAGGGCGCTGCAGCCCTTTGCTCTCGGGGCCCGGCTTCCCTTCGCAGCCATGGGGCCAGAGGTGCAGGAAACTCAGCCCATTTGCTTCCCAGCTTTTTAGGATGAGGCTCTCATGTCACTCAGAAAGCCAACAGGCCTCAAATACCAGGAGCCCTTGAGAAACAAGTTCAGAACAACTACATCACCAGATTTCTAATATCCTTTCAGACTCAGAATAACAGGTATCACCTTAAAGCCATTTCCTGCACATGTACGTGGTGGGTAGCAAGTACAGAGCCCAGTACCTGGGTAAGGGACTCAGTCCACCCGGAAACACATCATTATCACAGTACTTGCAACAAAGCCCAGCCAAACTGCCTGTAATTTCACGTAGAAACTTTCCGTTTCATCATTCACTAGTACTTTGCCCAACAGTGTGGTCTCTCTAAATCCATGCAAATGTCAAATAATTGTATATAAAGACTAAACACACCTACTTTTTAATCAAAAGTTTGAAAGGTACCGAAGCAAAATAATCCAGGCTACGTTCAGCACAGCAGGCATGAAGCCTCCCCAGGCAGAGCTGACGGACGAGGAGGTGCTGGAGGCGATGCAGGTACGGGGGGCTCTTCCCACTCTGCTCCTGGCAGCCGCCAAGGGGCTGACGGGAGAACCCCTGCAGTACCGCGCTCCAACTAATGCCTTTTTACACATCCCTCATTCCAGAAAATAATTAACGAACGGATGGATTTCTATCACTTGCTGAAACAGAAAGGCATCAAGACCCCATCGCTCTCCAGCATCGACACGTCTACTTTAACACCTCCCAGTTCCAAGGGAAGGAGAAAGAGCCCGGCGAGGTAGCATCTTCTAACGCCCGAGAGGAACATGCCACCAATTCAGGCTCATGTTCCTTGGGTTTCAGATGCTGATTTACTAACAAATTAAACTTGTTTTACTGAAATCAAGTTCTGTGGGAATAGCTACTTGAATTGTTTCAACATGAGTAGCTAGACAGCGTGACGTTACCATTTTCGCAGTATACAATAGCAGCTCTGGCAAGTTTGTGTGGTTACATGACTGGAAAGTTCACCAATGCCAGAACAAGTGACAGTGACTGCAAGAACTGGTTTATTTTTCCGTTCAATATGTAAGTCCCAACACATGGCCAATATTTGATGTGCTATCTGGAAGATCAGTTAGAGCTCTCTCTATATAATTTTTATCAGAAAAAGGTACCAGAATCATAGAATCGTTTTGGTTGGAAAAGACCTTTAAGATCATCCAGTCTAAGCACTAACCCAGCACTGTCAAGTCCACAACTAAGCCATGTCCCAAGGCCACCCAACTCATGGAGAAGTTCGCATTCATCCAGGTAGTAGCCTGGATGGAAAAGTCACCCCCACGGACTACAAAACTTAGAACCACTCAACCACCTGTATTTCGGAAGGTGTCCCCAACACCCTTCATGTGGGAGTGACAGAGAGCTCCAGGAGGGCCACCCTGGGCAAGAGTGCTGGTATTCCGGGCATTTGAGGAGCTTTAGTAGTGTTGACTAAGGCAGCGCTGGCTCTCTGAACGGAACCGAACTTCGTGAGCAAGAATAAATTCAGTGCTCAACTAACAGTAACTCAAGGGGCACACAACGAGGTCACTACAACTGGCACTTCCACAGGGATGGACAACGGCTCTAACGCACCGGGACACACAAACCCCTGCAGTAAATTCAGCCTGAAAATGGAAGCTGTGTTCACAGCTGAACACAGGAACCATTGCTTCAGAACTCAGTCCTCAAGTTCTAACAGCAACTAAATTTTCACAATTACTCCAGATATAAAATGATGCAGAATGAGGTGTTAGCGAAGCAGTTTTGCGTTCTGTCTTCAGTACCAGTACATATAACATGACTTTGTTTCACTGCTGTCACCTATTGGATTTTCTCAGCTTAGCTGCCAAAACAATAATCCAGCTGAAGCACTGATCTTACAGAAAAATATGACTGCACGCTCATTTTATAAATGCTAAGATGTCACAATGATTTTCTCTACAAGTTCATGCATTCTGTCTCCCAGTACCTTCTCTGCCTGTAAGTTCGCATTTGAAGATGCTGTTATCTCTACCTGGTCAGAACACTGATGACTTTCTATTAAGGCTGAAAGAATGAAACAATCCCTGCCCAGGCAGGATGCACTGCATCTTTAAAAAAAACAAACCACCTTACTGCATACAAGTTGCGTTGTTGAATACGGGGAAAAAAAAGAGGAATAATTGTCTTAGCTTCGATAGCTGCTAACGTATTACAGTCAGAAGAGAGGAAACTGTGGCTAGGTCAGTTTTTGAAGGATAAAGTACTTTCAAGTTTCCATCCATGTCCACCACTCGCACCTGCTCCACTGCCAACGGAACATTCATGGGCTGTGCGTTCTGGCTGGGGTTCAAGTTCACTGGTCCACAAACAGCATCCGATTCATTATCCGAGCCCGAGTCTTCCTTATTTTCCAAGGTAGATCTGTTCAGTTCTGCAATTTTCTGTTAAAAGCAAAATACAGAAAACAAGATTAATTACGTTCAAAGGCAAACCATAAATTTCCAATTGCGGTAACACATTATTTACCCTGGTGAATGTTCAGGTCTGCCAGTTAGGATACAAAAATATAAAACCAATTGTGATACAACATGAATGGAAGTGTATGTGAAGCAGAGGGAATAATAATATTGGTACTACAATAAAAATCAAATTCTGTATTCTTCTCGATACATGCGAGCAATTAAACATTTCACTAAAGCAGCACACAAAGAACAGATAGCATTATTTTACTGAACTTCTTACCAGAATTAGTGTGTCCATGACATCTTTGCATATCTGTAAACTTGTGTCGCTTGTCACTTCTAGAAATAGATCCCGGGTGTCTTTTCTAACCTGTAAGAATTGCACAGGTACAGTAAGGAATCAGAACACACTCACCCCAGTCACCTGGCACCATCTCCATACACAGATGGAGTTAAAGGTTTTCCATTCCATTCAGCCGCAGGCCAAGCGCTGCCTTTCTTTACAAGTCCAACTCCCTATTCTTGCCCCTCAGTGAAGCCCCTCTGCAGACTGGTGCATTGAACAGCTTGCCAGAGCTTTGCACATTCACAAAGTAAAAATACAACTCCAAGATCCATCTCAATCTGACAGTCCAGCAGAGAAGATTCAGGCTTTGAAGATTTATATTTGGAATGCAACCACAAGTTTCACAGAACTGCACATATCTTTGGACCTGGAGTTAAATACCTATCAGTAAAAAGAAATACTGTGATTAATGTATTTCCATTAACAGAGATTACCTTTGTTTTCTCACTATTGGTTATGGGTGGGAAAGAAATCACGGCACCCTCGGCATCCACAAGACATGGGTAGTTATCTTTGCCGTCCAACAACTGGAGATACCTGCCAAGAACAAAAAGCGGGCAACTGAAACAGCAGCTGGATACAGCAGCAGAAAACAGGGATGAAAGCAAATTAGCATGTTCCTCATCTACCATGTAGAAAAACCAAAAGTCAAAGTGCTAAACTTCAGCAAAACTGTATCAAGGTGGTAGAGCTGCGGAAAGCACCAGCTGCAGGAAGCGATGGGCTGGAACCATAAAGTAACTCACGTTTAAATATCCACGCTGTTGAAGTACGGATGTGCTTCCAGAGCTTTCAAAGATCTCAGTGCTCAAACAGAAATAGCAGAGTCTGCTGCCCGATTCTTCCAGACAGCTTACTCTATTTTCTCCTACATACTATGGCGATATACAGTTCTCCCATCCTGTACTTGCCCTATTTCCCCACACTGTGCAAGTGATGGATCTGGGCAGTGAGCAGGGACACTGCACATTATAGTTCATCTGTTCCTACATGTGGATTTACTGCACCTCTGATTCGCTCAGTTTATTGAATGTGCATGACATCTATTTCATTCCTCCTTGTTTCCTATTTCCTATTCTAAATATATTTGTCACCTCTAAGAATAATTCACGTGACAAGAATTTACTCTTGATGCAGCTAGAAATAATGGAAGGCATTCATCACCCTCGTTTCCCTCCAGGTTGCTCTTCATGTATAAATTCAACTCAGTGGTTTTCATCTCAAGCTTGTGCTGGGTTTGTTAGCCCCATCACCATTACAGATTATGCTTTATAATACATTCGAGAACCCTTTCTGCAGTGCCGTTTTTCCATACAAGCTACCAAATTCACCTGAAGAAAAAGCAACGAGAGATCAGTATACTGACCTGTGCAGCCCAGAAACATTCTGACGCTTCTTCTGTTTCCTCTGCTCCTCAGCTTCTAACTGCAGCTGCCGGAGAAGATCCTTTGCCTTGATCTCCTTTCGGCCCAGAGGCGTTATCTACGGCATACAAGAAAACATCTGAATTTAAGAGTGACTCAGACACTGGGGTTATTGAAACCCTCCTGTAAGCAAGCTGATAATTCAATCATACTTCTGTAATACCGCCATTCCCAACACCTTCTCCAGCACAGAAATGCACTTTCTATTTCACATGGGCTGTGATGATCACACGGAGTTTAAACATTTGTGTGAGCCACAACACCCACTGGACAAACCGGCTCATTCACTAAAGCAGGTGTGGGGAGGCCCAGGGACGCCGCTGGCCCCACCTTCAGTTCCTCGGGAGGCCGAACGTCGTAGATCAGAGGACCTTTGATCAGCTGCAAGTCGTGGGTGGCAATTGTGGCCACTGTCCGCTTTTCACAGATGTCTTCATGCAGCTTAGTCTAAAACACAAGGAATGCCATCAAAATACATTGCATGTTTCTCAACTGGGAGATAAACAGTTTTAAATCAGAAAACAATCACAAATACGTGAGTCTCGTAATCTGAAAGAAGCCAACACCTGCCATCTAATGGAGAGGCGCACAATGCGCCAGGTGAACGTCTGCGGTTACGATACCTCGGTTGGAAGGTTCGGCATGCAAGACGGTTTTAGCACGGATCAGGGAGCCTGGCGCCAAACCAGGGTACTTCTGACGTGGAGGCAGGTTTATTATTAGTCCTCAACAGGTTCCACAGCACTAACAAGTTATTGTTACACAAGCAACGCAAACGCACATGCGCTCGTCACCCTCTCATGGTAACTCTCCTGTTGGGTTCTTCAGAACTGGTTCTGCTTTCACAGATCACTCAGCCAGGGGTCACGCTGCACCAGCAACCGCCGGACCCTCACCACCTGATCAGTTCGGAACTGCTCTGCTGGAAGGGGGCTGCAACCACACACTTCCAACGCTGCTAGTAATGTTCCCATTGCAAACAAGTAACGTAAGACCGCAGCACTCACCTGTACGGTCAGGAACCTCTTCAGAGCATTTCCCGGCTTCAGGTTCACTCCCTTCAGCACGCAGCACACAATGAAGGGTCGAACATCTTTGACGCCTGGGCTCGCTTTGACCACCAAGGGTGCTGGGTTTTCAGAGACGTGCAGAACCTTCACCAGCAGCTTGCTCGCCTCTTCCAGCTCATCCTGCTCTGCATCCCCACCGTCCTTCTTCTGCTGCTTCTCCCTCTTCTTCTTCCTGGCCTCCTCTCTGGTGTTCTCAGCCTTCCCCTTCCCGCGGCCGCCGGCCCGCAGGTACTCCAGGATGGCCTTCGTCTGGCAGCCGTTGACCATCTTCTCCAGCCGCTTGTCCTTCAGCTGGTTGCCCCTGAAGTTGGCCTCCTTCAGGCGGGGGCAGTCGGCCAGCGCGGCGGGCAGCTCCCGCAGCTGGTTGTTGGCCACGTCCAGGCTCTGGAGGACACACAGACACAGACGGGGCGCTCAAAGAGCTGCTGGGGCCCGGCTGGGCGGCTGGGACCGCGGGGCCGCCCCCACCTTGAGTGCCGGCAGGGCGGCGATGCCAGCGCCCAGCTCCTCCAGCTCGTTGTCGGCCGCTTCCAGGCGGCTGAGCAGCGGGAAGGGCCCGTTGGCAGCGGGGGGCAGGAGCCCGCCGGGCAGCGCCCGCAGCCGGTTCCCCGAGAGCAGCAGCGCCTGCAGCTGCGGCGCGGCGCGGGCCAGCCCGGGGCCCAGCTCCCGCAGCCGGTTGCCGCTCAGGTTGAGGCTGCGCAGCTGCGGGAAGGCCGGGGCTCCCCCCGGGGCTTCCCCCGGCCC
>VWYH01003353.1:911736-927992 GCA_013399365.1 Pampusana beccarii
GCGCCCCGCAGTCAACCAAGGAGCCGCCGCAGGCAGTGGTGCCGTGAACGTAACCCGAGGGCCCGCACTGTTGTCACCGCGACCCAAAAGAAGGAATCCCGCCCGCAATCGCTAACCTACGCAGACGTAAATCCCTTCGGGTTAAATCAGCCTGACAAAGAGTGACCTGCAAAACACCAATCTGAGAGACTGACATTGCAGCTTCGGACCTTCTGAAACCCGTGCAATTACTTGAGTCTTGCTCTAACACCTATCTCCAGACTGTTGGATAAAGCGTCCAACATGTTTCTCATTATGATTATGTCATGCAATATGCAAATGTGTAACCAATTGGTTCTTTAGGACTGCCCTGAGTAGATAACATTTTGTATTTAATGGCTGTTACTTTTCTTGCTGCCATGCTGGCATTACTCCAGCATCCAGACTCGCACAACTCCTTAATAAACAGTACCTTCGTGTGCTAAATTTGGCTCATTTGTATGCACAGCGGGTGAAGAACCCCGGGTTTGGGACAAGCACATCACTACAGAGCAGCATCTGCCACAGCGGTGCGCCACAAACACACTAAGGTGCTCCCCTGGCACTGCTCCTGCAGCCACACTCACCCCAGGCCGGACCCACGGCTGGCAGAACAGCTCCACAACACAGAGGTGCCATCTAAACTCGCTAAACAAATTTATTAAATAAGTGCAATAAAAATAACTTAGATGCTCAACCCAAGTGACTCTTTTCTCTTGAAATGATAGCAATAAAAGCTCTAGGCTTCAAATACCTTATCTGCTTATCCAGTCCTCAGGGACGGCATAATTATATAATTGCTCTTTCAGGGTAGCGGAACTCCAGGCGGTCACATTAGGGATGCTGGCTGCTCCCGGATCCTCTCTGCAGTTTGGATGGATGAAAACAACGTGGTTGACGTTCAGGTACAGTACAGAAAAAGAGATCAGACAGAAAAAAAGCCCATGCGATAGGGACGACAGTCTCTTCCTCCTTTAACAACAATGTCCGCCGTTGCCAATTTAAGTTTTCTGGAGAACTCCTTGCTGTGAGCCAGTCCTGCACCTGGGCAACCGTTTTGCTCTGGAATATTTTGCTCAAGACTTCACGGCACAGGAACGGACTTCACGGTGTTGTTCACACCAGTGTGTATTTTGCCACTGCAGAAAACACAGGTTGTTCATTAAATGAAAGGAAGCAGCCAGGTGAAACCATCCTTGAGAAACGACATTGGCGGTACTGCTGTGCTCAGCTCTGAGCAGAATCAATGGCTATTTTGCTTGCATAAGGAATCAGGTTCTCAAATAGGAACCTCTGTCACTGAAGTAGAAATAAAAATACATATGTATTTGTTAAGATAGATAGTCCTAGCATATATATATATAAAATCATTAATATATATATTTGGAAGAGTTCAAGAAACAATTTATATAAAGTCTTTCAAAATATGAGCGCACTGATCTACCTGTAAAATTCAAACACTTGTAGATAGGCTGCACGCAAACTATTAAAACCGCATTTTACAAAATCGGTGCTGTATATACAACACAATACCGCAAATTCACTTTGTGGTAGCAAAAAAAAAAAAGCCAAAAAAAACCCCCAAAACTTCTTACATCACCATGATCACTCCTTCCTGTACCTGTGGGTACATGGAAAGTGATTGCGGAAATGTTACAGGTAGAAACGTTAGGGTTGTTGCCTTAGGTATGAAGCTTCACACTGTGTGTCCTACTAGACCTGCTCTCTTTGAAGCCACTAAACAGTCCCATGCTGCAGCCTGTGGATGCTGATTTCAATCCAGATCTGACTAGAGAAACTCAGTATTAGAGCTGGGTTTAGGAGCGAGCTGAAAGCAAGTGCACTACAGCAGGAAAAAAGCCTACATTTATTCATTCAAGCTTTTCAAGGCCCCACTAAGGTTTTTTTGGCTTTTCTTTAAGGGGTTATTTCTTGGGGATATATTTCAGAATTAACTGTGAGATTTTAAAGCATAACTTCTACAGCAGCTCCATCGATACACGCTTTTATTACACACCAAACGGCACTCTCACAGTTCAGCTTCATTCTCTTGTCAAGCGGACTAATAAGGCACTTAGTGCACAGCGAGAGGCAGCGCCAACAGCTATTTCGTGTTCCCTCCTATGCAATGTCCAACCAGCCCTTTCGCTGTTGTATTTGGTGCTAATTCTTGGTGTTGGGTAGTATTCTGGGTACTGCATTTAAAACTCGAAACCTGAAGTATTTGCAAAGGCCAGGCTTCCACAGCAAAACCTTTTTTCTTTTAGCAAACCTGTGAGGAAGGATTTTGCTGGATGGAATTGTTCACCCGTTGATTGGTTCCAGCGTTTATCTATACAGGATCGTGCAAGTCCTTCAGATAACCGAGATGCACATTTCCTACAGCCTGACATGTATTTCCTTCTACACACTCACACATTTTTCATTTCACCAGCTGCACATCACAGCCGATGAGCGATGGCCTTGCTGAGATACCAACATCACCATCACATCAAAGGAAGCTGTGTGACTGCAACACGCCTGTTTTGCTCCTTGTATATCCATATTTTCAATGGCATTTGCTCCAGTCTAATTGGGATGAATTCTCTGTAAACGCACTGATGCGATGCAGAAGTACACCCAGCCAGCCAGCACACACAGTTTAACTTGCAACCTGTTTGTCTATCACAAGTGACTGATGGTAAGACAAATAAAAATTATTTGGACTATCACTTTCGGCATGTTATAAAGTCAATTTTGGCAGAAAACTATTAGCAATATATTCTGTAATTATTACATTGAAGTGATCAAGTAGTAAAGTCAGCTAATACAGGTATTACTGCCCAAGCTTTCAGAATATACACTGTAAACAAGTGTCATGCTTAGATCAAAAGAACAAGTGCTTTTCAGCTCTGTCCTGCATGTCTAGTACAATTTCTGCATAGTAGGTTTCTTGCTGTTCCCCCAGAGAAAGCCAAACCACAAATGACTGTGGTGTCTGCACCTTCAGGAAATTCCTTACCGGATCTCAAACCCAAGGAACCAGTCAAAGGCCAATGCAAGACCTTCCTGGCACCATGCAGGGAGCGAGGCAGCGAGAGCTGTCCCAGAACTCATGCACATTTCTAACACGAGCATTTCTAGGAGAAAACCAGAGCGCTGCACAGCCAGTAACACCAATGTTACTGCACCAGGCAAGTGCCGCTCCAGCCTGGTAAACAGCCCTGGGTAGTCAAACTACAAAGAGGATAGGAGCAGCACACATTTTTTAAATAACTATTAATAGCTATATGCCCAGTTATTAAGACAAAGGAGAAAATACTTGTCCTGTCATCGCTTTGAGTATGTTTTGCCAGTGCTTTTATTTGGGCCCCCTACTGGGGTTGGGATCTTGCTTCCTATAGAGGGAGGTCGAGCTTTTGCTCCTGAAGGACCTGGCTTCCTGAAATACAGGCCACCTAGTTTGCCTGTGAAGAGAAAATACAGATTGTTATTGCAAGCACATCTAGTCCCAGTCTGGCATTTTATCTCCTATTTTGATTGTCAAGATATTTGAAGTCTGAATGACCGACGCTAGCGACTGAAAGCTGGCCGGCACCCAGCCTGAGGCACAGCCAATGCCAGGAGCGGTGGGACTGAACAGGCAGGGCTCCCTTTCTGTCTCCAGGAAACTGCTCTGGAGCTTTAGCTTTATCCTGCAGGATTTCAGTTCCTTCTGACTGTGTTTCCAAATTCTAAGCAGCAGGAAATCAACCAGTGTTCTCATTAGCAAGCAGTAATAGCGAGGATAAAGACAGACAGACAGACATGATTGTAGGTCCAGTTCAAGACTGGAAACTTTCGAGTTTAACCACATTCACTTACAAGAGCTGAAAGAGAAAACTCCACAATTCTTTCCAGGAGCTTGGAATTGCGGTGAAACACAGATGTGAGCAAAGCGAATATCAGAGAGAGGAGGTTAAGTCTAGCAAGGACCTGAACATGCAGCGGACTGCAGAACTCTGGAACGAGTCTGAAGGAGGAAAGGTTGTGGGTCTTACTGGCTGAAAGAGCTTTGGTGCTGCAGGCAGTGAAAATAGCTTGTTTGTTTAACTTCTGTGTTCAGGAAATAAAAGGATTTTGCATGTGCTTCATAAATAAAGATGACTGTTAAAAAAAACACCTGACATCAGCATCAATTTATCTTTGCTGATGAAGAAGCTGCACAATCATACATTCTGCCTAGCTCCTGGGTCTGAACTGAAAAGGAAGAGCAGTACACAGCACTAACTATTCAATTCATCTTGTAATTGGGATTAGATTAGCATCCTCTGATTGGACATTAAAAGCTAAATCAGGCTCTCGCTTCTCTGTGTCAGCATCCAGGAGCTTTCCAGAATGTTAACTGTTTGGTATTACCACCGATTGTTCTACTCACGGCCACACTACTATGCAGAAACAAGACTGAACTGATCCAACTCTCGAATATGCCAGTTTCCCCAACCAACCGAGCTAATGCCCTAATTTTGAAATTATTATTATTATTGAATGATTTTGAGAATTTGCTCCCTAAGTCTACTGTCATCTGTACCAGCATGAGAAATCTTAGTAGGTTACACAAATGCAAAAAGCATGTCGAACAAGCAACGAAGAGCCAGCTTGCTTTCAAGGATGAAATACTTAAGTAAAGGTGATACAGTAAAAAACATAATCATCATTATCACAAAACTGTATCTTACCCGGCTGCACCAGGAGAGTTTTATTCATTGCGGACGACCTCCGTTGATTCATTTTACAGCCATCGTTGCCCATTAGGTGAAACTTCCAGGCCTAAAGTCAATTAAAAAGAAGTTATCTTACAAACCCAGCAAAATTAGCTGATCTGGTATCTAGTCACTATGTGTGCACATAGACTTTTTAAAACATGGGGAAAATGAGAGTTGTGAACAGATTTTACGGCAATAGCATTTTAATCTGCTCATTCATAAAAGCATGAACACCTCATGACTGCATGGAACAGAAATTAATGTACCAATTTTTAAATATAACTTATGTACCAATTTTTAAATATAACTTAACAGTCATATCACACTAAAAAAACCAAAAACCAGCCAGATGCCAGAAGTTGAAAGTGAGTGACATCCATTTAGGTTTTTAAATTTTCTTAATTAAAAATTGAGTTAAAATCAGGAAAAAACATGTATAGATGAAAAGATTTTCCATATTTCTAGCTGAAAAAGTATGGGCACAACTACATGGTTATGATAATAGTTAAAACATTCAGCAACCAGGAGTAGGAACTGCTATTACAGAAAACATGAGCACCTCTTCACCGAGACAACAAAATCAGACCGATCTAGAAGGCAGTCGTACCTCCTCTCCTGGGGGAAAGTTGTCATGGCACAACGGGCAATGGTTTGCCACATTTTCTGGTTTGGCAGCTGAAATCATTAGAAAAATAGTGTAAGAATGGCAAAGACAGGCTCATTTCAAATACAAGAGAACTTGCACAACAAAGAACACGAAACTACCCCATGGCTAAACCAGCTCCTACCCGATTATCATTGACTGCTCCCAAACAAGTCCTGTGTTTAACCACCTAGCAAGACCAAAAGGAGTGGTGGAGCTTAACCCACAAGGATGCGGTACAGACTCTGTTCTCCTCACTTGTCCTCCCCACGTGCATTCACAGAAATAAAGCATTCCAAGCACTGGGAAACTCAGGCATTTATTCCACAAGTGTTCCCTCCAGAGGATTTACTTAGATTCCCAAATCCACAGTCTGACTGGCCAAAAAGACACAGTATTTGAAAGTCTGACTGACTTGACTTTTGCAGTTCAACCTTCCTGTTGAAAAGTACTCACGATTGCAAGTCTTGTTCTTCAGGTGTTTGGGCAGCTCATCCTTCGGAAGGGCCTCAGTGCACCGCTGACATTTCCCAAAGTTGTCCTTTTTGTCACAGTCAGTCAACAAGTGCTCTGTCAGGCTCGCTATTTCCACCACCTGCAATCGAGCAAGAGGTGCCCAAGATTCGTATCACATCACGTAAATAAGGGCAGTATTAAAAAAACTGCTTATGTGATTTTTAGAAGTCTCACTTTCCAAAACGACAAAAGGTAAAAGAAATTTTAGTCCAGTTAATACTGCTGCTATAATATAATGCTGCTCTTTTCAAAAAGCACTATCCAAGATCACACGGTTGTGTTCAGAATTCATCTACATTAGCGCTAAATATGTTGTGGCAAATTAAAACCAGAATAACAACAGTAAATGTCTTGCAGCAGCTCTAGAAAGTTTATGCCCAACCTGTTTGCAGTGCTCACATCTGGTTAGCATAGGACAGTGTTTCCAGTAGTGCAGATCCAACCCCTCCTCTGTGAAGGATTCGTCCCTTTCACCACAAAAAATACACAAGCTAGGGAAAAAAAATATAAACATCAGTAACATCCCAGGGCGAAACAGATGAACCCTGTTTTCTCTGTTATAAACTATCCTGAAAAACAGCTAACATTTTGGTACAGCTAATTTTCCCTATGTAGTGCTGACCTTCAAACAGGGCATGAACAGATACTGCTATACAATTTATGGTAAATACACCTAAAAAGCATTTGTTCCTACAGAAAGACACAATTCAGAGGAGCACTGAGAACGGCTCCCTGAAACTGGCTTTCATGGCTGCAGAATTTTCAAATGCTTTTTCTATGCCCTTATCCTACACCACACATGAAAGCTACAATATATCTTTGTCTTAGTTTATACCGGCAGTTGAACGTTAAACTGTGGCAATTTTATACCCCACAAGCAACTACTCAGAAAACAAGTTCAAGGTCACACTATCCAAGAACTCTAAAAACCAGCATCTAGGATTGCCTGGTGATCATTCCAAACTTGTTAGAAGAGACTTTCTGTTTAATTGTTGAGATGTTGAAGGTATTAGCTTTGATCTACTGGAGCAATATTATTAGTATAACCTGCAGGCTAATAACAATAAGTGCTTAAAGTGATTAGAAGCTGCTTATCTAACTTACTTATCCAAGTAATTTGCACCAGAGGGGTGATCTGGGATCTCTGCTACTGCAGGTGGCGGGCTTTCGTTTAGCTGGTAACCTGTAAAAATAGAACTATTCAAACCAAGATCACATTTTGGGTTTTTGTGCATGCCTAGCAATACTGCTTCACCGGATCTTAGTGGCAAAAGTAAAGCATTGCATGTTGGTAAAGAAGCACTGAAAGACAACACTTCTGTAGGCAGCTGGGAAACTACTGCTTCAGTGATCTGCAACGGCAAAATAGTCTGGGGATTATTTTTACGTGTAACAGATGATCTGCCTCACATTGGGGAGGAATCTAAAGTGGCTTCAAGCCAAGCCATGCTATTTTCATGTTATAAATTAACTGATTTGACTCAGCCAATCCGAAGTATTCTGGCATGTTTTTAACTGAGAGAATTCAATAATCCATTAGGCATCTAGAGTGCTTCACAGACATCTTGAAATATCTCTACATTTCCTAATGCTATTTGAAACTACCTACCTTGATGCTTCGGCTTCTGAAAATCAGATTCTCTCTCCTATGGAACAAAGAAATTTAAGTCAGACACTCTCAAATTCACCACACAATAGACAAAGCTGTTATAAAAAAGAATCCAAATTTTATACTGTCTTAGGAAATTATTTTTTTTAGTTTCTAATGAGACAACAGTAGTGTTAATGATCTAAGCCTGTGATACCTGAGGAAAAAAGGATTAAAAAACTAAAAATCAAACCCCAAACCCCCTAACCTTTCCAGCTTGAACTTCTGCTTGTATCTCCTTCAGAGCTGCCAGCTGACCTTGCAGAACTCTTATTTCTTCCTTCTTCTGTTTCTCTGCTTCTTCTGTTGCCGCCTTTCTCTGTGCCTGTCAAGAAATACCCTTTCTATTAGGAAAGCTTTTGAACTGTCTGTCATATGGAAAAGATCGCAAAACACACCAGCATGGAACAATCGGTCAATGCAGCACAAGAAATATCCCGCGTGGTTAAAGGACCGGGCTGCTGCAGGAACAGCTCCTTCCCCAGTTCCTCTGCACTTCCTCTGTGTGTGCCCTTTCCGCATAAAATAGCGCATGTGTATTTTCCAAAACAATTGCGTGTTATTTCAGAAGCACTACCTCTGTAGTCTTTGTAGGTTTTATCCATAAGAGTATAGGGAATAAACTGAACACCAGCTTTCTACACTAAGTGTCGTTAACAACACACCCCCAGCTACTCTGCTACGTGTGTCGTCCCGTGTCTAACGCAGCTATGAAATCAGTACACTGCCCAGTCCAACGCCATGGTTAAAGCAGCTACGTGTGTTCTACAATCTTATGACGTACCCTAATTTCAGCTTCAGAAAGTTTACCGTCTATCTTAGCAAATCCATCAAAGAGTGATTTATAGAGAACAGTCTTGCGAACGCTCGCATCATCTGGGGGAAGATATTCCAGTATAGCAGCCTTGTGCATCCTGTACATGTCAAAGATAATCCGCAGTGCTGCATCACGAACTTCACAAACTCGGTGTTCCAAAGCTCCTGTTGCAAACTGAAAATAATAATAACAAAAAAGTTATGCTTCTCCTTTCCCACATGTTTTTTAGGGACTTGTTCGTAAGTCTAAGACAATTACTCCACTGCATTGGGAGAAATCTTCATACAGACAGGTTTTTCAAACACTTTTTGACCCAGTGATTCTTTTTTCCCATATTGGCATCTTGCTTCCTCACATAGTTGTGTGCTGTCACCTCCAAGAGGCTCAAACTCTCTTTAGTAATCCACCAAGCACTCCAAACCAGACAAGCCCTAATAAAACAACAACAGAAATCACTTCATGTGCTGTAAACTCAAGCTCCTACCTTCATGACGCTGCTGACGGTAAACCCAGAGCTCTCAGTTCCCATGTCTTTCAGGAGACATTCCACTAATTCCACTCGACTCATTGCCAGGTGTGCTGGGGAGTTTGGTTTCAGCGGTTGAACCAGATGAACTGGAACAATCTGAAGAGGTTTAACTTCACTGCTCAGCGCCATTTCCTATAAACAGAGAGGAGCGGTGTGCCGCAGGAATGCTAAATGAGGAAAAGGAACGGCCTTTGCTAAGGAGAGTTACTCTAAGTCACTTATACCAAGTAAACTGGAATAAGCTTTCCATAAGAAGCAGCTGCTTACTTGTTACTCCAGCAGCCAGAAGCCGCTTGCAAAGGCTTTAATAACCCTGTTAAAATTTTAGTTACGTCTAGAGTGAAAGAAGAGGCTTTTCCCTCCATGTGTAGATGCAAACAAGGACAAATAACCCAGAGCTAGGGACTCACTCCCCTCTGGGACTGAATTAACACATTTTCACACAGAACGACTCTTCTTTCTTCTAAATTCTACTGGAAAATAGAGCCTGTAATCCTCTAGCAGCTATTCAGGGCTGCTCTTTGCCACCACTGAGGAGTGGACCGTGTCTTCTAAAACTGGCATCTTTTTTATGCTTTTGCTAAGCTGACTTTCAAAAATGCAATCAAACCACAGCAGCCTGAGCAGTACCTTGTACCTTCTTGCTCTCATCTCTGTAGATTGCTTGCAACGAGGAAGAACATAAGAGATACACCTTCTTGCATCTGCAGCAGCTGCCATCTCCCCACGCTGTCCCCCACAACAAAGGTGACAATACATGGCTAAAAAAACACCCCAAAGATACTGAGCAGGTGCTACCACTTCACTTTGCCTATAGGGCATCAACCTTTACAGCAGCAAACTCCGGACTTGAAGTCGAGTCTGATTAGACATTATCCACCTGTGAGCTCAGTGACATTTCTAACACAAATCAAACCATCATTTGAGGAAAAACACCCACCCGAATAAAGGTAGAAGCCAAAAGGCGAAGACGGGATGAAGAGTCTCCTGTTCTAGAAAGCAAATTTGGAAGTGTTTTTTCCACACAATAAGAAGTTTCTAGTTTTCCTAGTTTATGTTTTGGTATATATTGGCTAATGATCATCTTCAAAAGTTTCAGAGAAGCTTGAAAAACCTAAGTTAAAAACAAAAAGGAAACACTGAACAAAAATACCACACAGATCCCTGTTTTCATCCAATACTGTAAAATCTTTTCTGTAGTTCTAAACAAGAGCAGCAACAGGAATCTAGAATTACAGCAATGCTCTCAATGAAGCCACTTCAGACACCTCTCTTCCAGAAAACTTGTTGTTAGTGCTTAGGTGAAAGGCTTCAGAATTTGTTTTATAAAGATTAACACAGCTCTTGATTTTTTCTTCTCCTCTTGCTTAAGGCTATTTGAAGCCTATGTCTCCTTAGGCTAACTGGAGTCTTTCAAATAAGTAACTTCATTGCTTTATTTCAACTTAAAAAAAAAAAAAGGCTCAAGCACACTGTGCATTTACTGCCTCAGCAGTTGCTGCCCAAGCTCATCACCCAGCCCAGGGCAGTATTTTCCACACTGCTGAACCTCGACAGCACCCAGCCCTTGATCCTAACTAAGAGCTGGCATTTCGGTTGGTTTGTTTGTTCTGTTTTATTTTCATTTGTTCAGTGTTTGTTTTGGTCTTCTTTGTAACTTACTCAAAAGCCATTTTACTATTTGTTTAACTTATTTGAAGTGTGTTAACCACACAGTTCTACAATTTTTGCTGTTAGTTCTTCACTAGAGCATTTCTTATCAAACATATCCCAACTTACTGAAGACACTATGTCTTTGATGGCTCTCCTCACAAGAAAGATGGCAGCCCTCAGCATGTTCTTTAAATCGTCCTTTGGAGTGTTTACTGACATCTCCATCAGCTTCTTATATACAGCCAGTAACGCATCTTCTCGGTATGACCAAGTTTTGGAATATGCTCCTGAAACCTGAACACAGAACAAGTCAATACTGGTATTTCAATATTAATTCAACATTCGTATACAGAAACATCCTCAAAAGAACATGTGAACTTGGGCATGAAATCCCCAGGTGTTTTCCCCAGGAATATGGCTTTTAATAAAACAGGTGTTTCTCCACATATATTTGAAACATGATGAGTAAAATGGACTAACAGGTCAGGCTCAGACACAGTGATGGTTTCTCTCCCTCTGATAGGGTCCGTACCCTAAAGCAGTCTGCCAGACACTATCTGCTTAATAGCTCATCAAGTGACTAATTATAAAAGCTACAACATCATGTAAAGATTGGAAACAGGCATAGATATATCCCAGGTCAAATTTTAATCTCGGATTTTTACGTAACACGTAAAAATCTTATCAGTAGATCTTTGTTGACAGAGCATGTACAAAATCAGCTCAACACAGATCACAGCGCACTATGTGTTTGTTTTGCCGTTCTTTACCAGAGCTTCTCCAAACACCTCCACGGCGGGGCTGGCCTCCCTCAGCGCCTTCTCCGACAGCGGCTCGGGCTCCCCGGCGATGCCGCCTCTCGGGGTGCCACCAACACCCCCCTCAGTCGCCTCCGCCGCTGGGTACGCAATCGCCTCCTCGGGCTGTTTGCAGACAGCTGGAAGGGGCCTCTCATCATAAGGTAAAAATTCAACCTAACAGAGAAGAGAAAATCTGCTATTCCGGAAATGACTTAGATGTGAAGTTGTTTCATCACTACCTGAATACACCGTGATGCATTTTTCCCCTTTCAAAGCAGCATTGCTTTACTATTAACAATGGAACACCACTCACATTTCCTTTGAGAAACGCTTCCCTGGAGGTTGTGGGATGGGTGACAGGAGACCCATGGGGCACAACAGGCTCAGCAGAGGTGAGATCTGCCGACTTCTCCTCCAGCAAGAGCTCTGCTCTCCACGGCTCCCCCGTCTGCGGTTCTGTGTGCTCACAAGGAGGGGAATTCGTAGCTTTTGTGCGCTGAGGACTGACAGTATAAATCATAGACTCCAAAGGCATTTCAGACGGTTTTTGAATCTGAGGAAGGGAAGGAGCTTTTGTAAAGCAAGGCTAACAATGCACTAAAATCACTGTTCATACAGCTGCAGCTCTGTCAGTCAACAAGACTCTGCTGCTTTCAAGTAAATATCACACCTAACTCAGAGACGTGTCATCATTTCCACTGGATGTAGCTTTATGAAACAATCAGAAATTAATTCTGTGTGAATCTGTGCATGGAGAGATTATAAAGCTTCCCATTCTGAGAACAATGTAACACTGTATTTTATCACATTAATTCCATATGGTGCCAGCATAAGCCCGTTATATGCCTTCAAAATACAAGAAAGTACCTTATGAATCTGCATTGGGTAGCCCTGAAATTATGCAAAACATTCAGGATTCTAATGTCATTTGCTTGATACCTTAACAGTTTAATGTAATGTAATTTATGGAGAACTGAGCACGTTCATAACATGCCACGTGCAAGTCTCTGGTTTGGGAAATCCACAACCCAAGCAGAAAACTCAAAACCCATATGTAATTGTTATAAAATACTTGTGTAGCAACTCTTACTCCCTGAATTTATTCTGGTTGCTCTGCCATTTCTATTTACAACAGCCACATGCCAAAGCCTCCTGGATGAGGAATAACAGCACCCACCATGAGCTCTGCATCCAGCAGGCCGTGGAGCTCCAGCTGCTGATACACCCTCAGGCGGTACGATTCCATTTGCTGCTTCTTCTTTTTAGCAAGATCATAATCCTCCTTCTCTACAGCATAGCGCTTCTCCACCTCATATCGGCCAAGTCGTTCTCCTACCTAGAAGACGGTACAACAAGCCAGCCTGGAGTCACATTTCTGTACATACATATATGTCTCAGTATTTCCAACCAAGTTAGTAAATCAAGCTATTTGATTTTAAAATCACCATTTTGAAAATAGACTGGAACTCACTACGACTCCACATGAATGCGAGGGTGCCTGCTGGAACACTGCTCAGCTCAAGAGACAAACAGTCTCTCAATAATACCTTTTGCAAGTCCGCGATAGCTTGTTTGAGTTTCTTGGCGTAGTCGTAGCGCTCGTGATGGACAGCTTCGCGCTTCTTCTCGTCCAGCCTGCGGATTATCTGAGCCACTTCTGGGTCCTGATACATGTCAAAAGCCAAATCATCCAGAGGCGAAATGGAGTCAGGTTTCCTGAAAATATAAAATGAATAAAATAAGCTTTCAGCTAATCCAAAACAGACCAGGCTAAGTATATGTCTCCTCTTTTCACTAGCAGGGAACTAACAAGGTATACAAACTGAGAACTACTTTAGACCAAGTAGACATTTTGCCAGGGTATATGCAAAAGAACATCCTTACCCAAAATACGTTCCATCTAAGGCAGGATCATCTGATTTAATTCCCAGGTAGTGGTCTACCAGCTTCTCTCTGGAAGGCTTTGTAGGGGGAAAAAATATCTTGATGCACATTCATCAACATCAAGTGTGCATTCAGGACAGAAATTCTGACTTTCCCCAGTCAACACAAGCTACGCAACTTACAATATTTTTGTTCGGTGGCACATTGAAACAAGAGAATTCAAAGAGGCTGAAAATGCAAATGTTCCAATTATGGTGGGTTTTTTTGTATCCACAAATTAGGCTCCATTTCTGAGAGCTTTCTTGCTTTGAGATAACATTAAAAAAAAATTTAAAAATCAATACATGGCAGCTCTGCTACGGCAGAAAACTAGTGGGAGATGCATTCCATTACCCCAGGAACCCTGTAACCAAACACATGCAGCAACAGTAAAAAGGCAGGGATGCTTCACACTTACAGTATTATCGCTGTCATTACTGTAGTCTGCTGGATCTCCAATAATATTTATAGCTACTAAGGCAACCTGGGAGAGATTTAAAGAAAATGTAAATGTATAAGGTCATTACATTTGCCATATCTTATGAAAACTGAAACAAAAAACTGGAACAAGAAAATAGGAGCTGTGGTCTCCAGGGTGGTATGGAAGCAAAGGAAAGCACTAAGTGCTAAATGTACTTCATGCTCCATTAAAGATTTATTACTGTATCTACAGACCACAGTGTACAGTCACCAGTCGTTCCCTTTTCTGGTGTGGAACTGCGAAGAGTCACTGCAGAACTGGGGCAGGTATTGGCTTTTTCTGTGCCAGGCTGGCTGTAGAACACCTCCACTTCATGCCACGGCAGATCCTCAAGACTAAGAGTGGCTTTGCCGTGACTGCAGAGCTGCTCTCAGAGGAAGAGCTTTGTCTGCAGCACTGAGCCTGCTGTGCAGCCCAAAACTCAGGGTGAAAGGCAGTAACGGAACGTGTGCTTGACCTGCTTGTTCTGGGGAAGCTGAACGCACTTGGTCATGGTTCTAAGTCACTCATAACCTCTTATTTGTATTTTCTCTTTTAAAATAAACCAAAAATAAATACGGAAGCTTTCAACCAATGTTTTTAGCTTCTACAATCAAGGGAACAGATTTCTATGCCTGTTCTGTACCACTGAAACTTCATCTAGCTCACCAAGACAAGACTCTTAACTTACCTGACCATATAAGTTGTATTTATTGACATAATTTTTATGGAAAATCAGCTTCAGGTACTGGCCAACTGCATCCATATACACCGATTTTAACTCCCGTGCTTTGAAATCAGTCTTCTCATTGTCCGAGAGAGGGACATAACTGAAAGGAAAATGGAACAAGTAAGCAGGGGAGAAGTACAAAGACACAGCTGTACTTTGATAAGGTTTAAAACTCCCTCATAACTACAACAGTTTGTGCTGTCACCTGTCAAGGCTGATCATCCGCAGCACGACTCTTACACCTGCGTCTTCAGCTTTGTTACAGATCTAAGCAAGTACAGATTCGCTTTACTGCTCGCAGCATTGCGTATCAATGTTGCATGCAAGGAATAATGAATACCATTTGCTCCTGAGGCCTTTCTGATTAAGGTAGTAAAACATTTAGAGCTTTTTGACTTACCCTAGTCTGTGAAACCTCTCTGACTGATAAGGAGCAAAGTATGCAGGCAAGCTTTCACTGATGTAGAACTCAATTTTGCTTGAAATCATGTATTGGTGAGCAAGCAACTGCAGTTTTCGTATTCGACATCTCTCCACCAACTGCAGGACAATCTCCTGTGGATACTGACAGAGTCTGAAAACATACAATTTCTGAATCATCTTTTGAAAGACAACTTCGCTTCCAACTTAATAACATTTATGAAGCTTTCCAAAGTTACTATAGTTTAACTCAGCATTATAGATATTGTAAAAAGAAATCAAACAGTAGAGCAGAAAAATTTGTCACTTTATTCAATCGATGGGATTAAAGTAACTTTTTTGGTATTGTAATCGGTTTGGTCTGGGATGCTGTAAACTACTCTGAACATGCAAGGTACATCTCCCACTCATTTAAAACTCACTCAGTGCTTTAGAACTACACACATTCCCGCTCGCTCGCAGTACCTGGGCGAGCGCCATCCGTTCACTGTCGGTGCGTGAACCATCAGCTCTTTCGCACTGAACCCATCTTCGTGTCCTGATGAACTCACGACTATAAATCCAATCTTGTGTGGCATCCTGCAGAAGCCAGTGAGTCAAAGCTCTGATGTTTCAAGCTTAAGCCAATCCTGGAAAGACAATAAAAGAACACTGAGACACTACAGCCAAAGAACTAAATCCTGAGGCACATCAAGTCACTTGCTGATGGCTACAAATCTGAATTTTTAAAAATTAATATATGCACCATATTCTTATGCTGAGCACTTTACTAGCTGTTAGCGAAAGGCAGGTTTGGCTAATTTGTACAGCAGTTTGCCAATGAACTCAATTCAACCTGCTAATACCAGATGGAACTTGAAACTACTTGAGTTCCAAAACACGCACAGGAGCAACCTGTGCACTCGAACCAAAGGAAAAACCAGACAGTGAAGCAGCAGAGCGTCAATTCAGCCCAGCGCTCCCGGCCGGGCTGCTCACAGGGCAGCGCAGGGAGGCACAGACGGGCAGATCAAGGGCCCAAGACCGCCGCTCCCCAGCCCGCAGTGATATTGTGCCATTAATTTACGCCTCCCCGCTGGTCCCCTTGTCCCAGGCCGAGGCCCGCAGGCCCCGGAGGGGTCACAGCCGGGCCGCTGACAGGGCGTCCCCGCGGGCGGCCTAGCGCACGGCACTGGGCTGGCGGGGGCCTGGGGGAGGCTCTCCCGGCCGAAGGGGAGAGGAAAGGACGGGAGAAGCGGGTGAAGCGGCGGGGCCAGGCCCCGGACTCACTTTCCTCAGCGCGGCCCCTCCGCCCGCTCTCATGGCAACGCCGCGCCCGCCCCTGCGCATGCGCGGCCGGCCCAGCCGCCCCGGGCGCATGCGCGGCCGAGCGGGG
>VWYH01003353.1:928043-1019385 GCA_013399365.1 Pampusana beccarii
CTGCTGCAGGTGCGGGCCGGGGCCGGGGCGCGGGGCCGCTGGCGGGGGCCCGCCCGTCCCTCACCCGCCCCGGGGGCAGCTTCCCTTGGCAGGCAGCCGGCTCTGCCTCTACGAGGACGGGACGGAGCTGAGCGAGAGCTACTTCCGCGCCTTGCCGCCCGACACCGAGCTGGTGCTGCTGGGCCCCGGAGAGACCTGGCGGGGCTGTGAGTGCGCCGGGGGGGAGCGGGGAAAGGGACCCTGGGGAGGCCCCCTCTGGAGAACTGGGTGCAGTGCTGGGCTCCCCGCTTTGAGAAGGACAAGGAATTACCGGAGGGAATCCGGTGGTGGGCGACGAAGATGCTGAGGGGTCTGGAGCATCTTTGTGATGAGGAGAGACTGGGAGAGCTGGGGCTGTTGAGCTGGAGAAGAGAAGCTGAGAGGGATGTGATCAATGGATCAATATCTCAGGGTGGTGTCAGGATGGACCAGACTCTGTTCAGTGGTGCCCAACGCCAGGGTGAGGGGCACCGGGCACAGACTGAGACACAGGAGGGTCCATGTGAACATGAGGAGAAACTTGTGTGCTGGGAGGTGCCAGAGCCTGGCCCAGGCTGCCCAGAGCGGGTGTGGAGTCTCCTTCTGGGAGCCATTCAAACCCGCCTGGGATCCTGTGTGATCTGCTCTGTGACCCTGTGAGCAGGGCTGGGCTGGGGATCCACAGAGGTCCCGAAACCAAACCAGGCTGGGCTTCTGTGAACAAGCGGTGGGGCAGGGCCTGGCCCAGCCGTGCCACTCACCCGGTGTCCCCTCACCCGGTGTCCCCTCACCCGGTGTCCCCTCACCCGGTGTCCCCTCACCGCCGCAGGTGCCGGCGACATCGCGGGGCTCCTGGCCGCGTTCTCCAGGCAGCAGGAGGCCGTGGTGGCGGCGGCGCGGGCGCTGCTCTCCGGAGAGCGGGCCCCCGGCAGGCAGAGGCTGCTGGCGGATCTGATCCACAACCTGAGCGAAAACATCCTGGCTGAGGACAAGGGGGACGACGAGAAGTGGTTCGAAGGTACCGGCTGTCACCCCCGGGAGCTGTTGAGGGGCAGCGGATCTCTGCTCTAAAGAGTTGCTTCTGTCAATTTGACTATTCTTAGAGAAAAGTAGTTTAAAAATCTGTGAGTCCTTCTGTCTGGTGTGATTTGGTACCTGGTCAGGGGATAAGTTATCACAGTAGCAGGCATTTGTAAGTTTCTTTTGAATATATGTGTATTTACTATCAGAAAATGGTAAAAAAAGCAATGTTCCCTATTGCTTTATTCAAGCTCGCTCCAGAATACATTTTTCTCCATTAACATAGGTCTGCATTTACAATCTTTTAACAGTTTGCTGATCATATATTGATAATTTACATGCATCAGCCAGCTAATCTTGTTACATTTTCTTTATACTCTCTTTGCAAGTTCCGCCTCCCATTCCCAAGTCATTGTTTCAGTTCCTCCTGAACAATTTGGTTTTGTTTTCACCATCTCTTAGTGTTCTGTGTATGCACATTAATGAGAAACATTTAACGGCTCTGATACCAGCTACTGCTCTCAAAGCAGATGCTCTGCATCATCCTTTTAAGTGCTAAGGGCAGGGTAGTATTGAACCAGCAAAATAGAAGTGAGAAAGAAAAATAATCTGTGCATGCTGAGCTTGTGAAAAGAAGGGCTGACCACCCAGCTGGGCAGAAGCAGAACACTAAAAGTACCGAGTTAAAACACAATCTAACTCTCTTTAGGTCTCCAGTCTCGTTTTAAGAACAAATCGAGCTACATGCGATACAGTTGCGAAAGCAGAATACGAGGCTACATGAAGGAGGTAAAAGTTTCTGTTGAAGTAACTTATTTTCAAGCTTCTAGTAAAAATAATTCTTTGCCCACATATATAAAAAATGCTTTTACAGTGCAATGTTGGTTGTAGAAAAGAGCCTCAGGCTGCTATAGGCACGGAGGAATGATTGGGGTTGTTTTCCCTCCCTCCTAGGTTAGCAGTTTCATTTCAAATGTTGATCCTTCAGCAAGAGACGCATATAAAGGGATAACGGACATGATGTCAGACAAGCTGAAGTCTGTGAAGTACAACGGGTGCTACTTTGACAGAAGGGAGGAGGCGGCCGCGCGGCTGTGCACGGCGGAGGGCTGGTTCTCCTGCCAGGTCAGTGCCAGCCAGCCGCGGTTCAGCGGGCAGCAGCGGGACTGCTGACAACACGAGGGAAGGAGGCAGTCACTGGGATGTTTGTGGCGCGGGATCAGGTTGGGCAGGGTGACTGTCACAGCGTGGGAGCTGCCCGTGGGTAGGGCCAGCAGAGGGCTGCGCTGGTCGTGAGCGTTCTGCCCCTCACTGATACCGTCGTGTTTTACAGGGGCCTTTTGACAGCGCTGACTGCCCGTGCAAGCATTCCATCAACCCCTACAGCAACAGGGAAAGCAGAATCCTCTTCAGCACCTGGAATCTCGATCACATGTACGTATCAAGTTTTAATCCAGACCTACCTGTTCCACGCTCCCCGTAGGCAGGCGAGGCATGGTAGCTTTTCCTTGTCCTTCCCCCGCTGGGCAGTGAGCTCTGCTGTGAACAGTGCGTCGTGGTAACAAAATCCTGAAGACAGAACATCACGTTGTCCCTCGTTAGCTGCTTTGCTTCTGTTGAGGTTTTCTTTGTATGGAAGTGCACCCCTCCTCGCGTTAATCCTTTGTGGAGACTCCTCTCTGACAAAAACCCTCAGGCCCATTTTCAGGCATTGGGTACTTGTGATGCAAACAGAATCTGCTAAACTGATTTCCTCCTAAACCTAGTTATGGTGAAAGAATTCAAATTCTGCCTGGCTCTAAAAGGAAGATGTAGACTTAATTATTATGAAAAAAACTTGATGGCAATATTGTTTTCTCTTTTGTGTACTGAAGAATAGAGAAGAAACGTGCTGTCATCCCAGAACTGGCAGAAGCTGTCAAAACACGAGATGGAAGAGAAGTGAACTGGGAGTACTTCTATCAGCTGCTGTTTACCGTGGATAATTTAAAACTTGTACATATTGCTTGCCATAAGAAAACCAATCATAATCTCAGCTGTGACAAAACTAAAATTTACAGAAAAAGGAAGCAAAACCACAAGATTTCGTAGTGCTATCTCTGGAAGTGACTTGTGCTTTTCTAAAACTAATGTCACATGGTATGATTCTTAAATAGCTCTAGTTTGTTAAACAAAAACTGATCTAGGAGTCCCTGGCAAAGGAGACTTGCTAAGTAATTCAAGTGCAGTCTCACAAAGCGCACATTCATATGGCACCTAACTGCTGTCCCGCCCTCGCTGGCTGCAGCCGTCCCCACGTCACCCTGCGAAGCGCGATAAAATACAGCTGGGGTCAGCGCAGAGAAATGAGGCCAGAGACACCCATTATGCCCTATGATCTCTTTCTTGCTGTGACAAATGTAGGTCCAAAACTCACAGTACAGAGAAATGAAACTCAGACAAAACATTTATTAAAAACTAATCTGAGGGGACTCGCAGATTCCTGTTTCTTGCTGCTGTGTTAGATGCACATCTCCGGGCAGGAAGGCCAGGCCATGGTATGTCTTTGCCTTCACCACCTTTGCTCTCTGCCAGCTTCCCCAGTGCTTTCCCTCTCCTTTCAAAGAGTTTCTGCCTTTTTAGCTTGAGTTTGCTTGAAGAAATACAAGCCACATTACTGGATAATAATCATGTTTACCTGGTGCTTTAGAGAGCATTGCTCTGCAAAACACTTCTACCTCAGGTAACAAAATGCAAACAGATCAGGTTTTACTTGATTTTTTTTTTTTAAATATCAGCTGATAGAAACTGAACTTTTAGTGACTGTCAGTGTAAACGATGTGATTTTTTTTTTTAATAAAAAAATTTCCACCATCTTTCTGTGTGTGCATGTGGAGGCAGCGATGCGCGAGCGGTTCATCAGGCGCAGTGCAGCGTGGTGCATACGGGCCAGGCTGAGCACAGGGAAACGTGTTTATGAACAGAAGCGAGCTGCTCGCTGCGGTCAGTAACGGCACTGGGTCGTGCCCCACGGCGCTGCCCTCGTTCCACCCTGCACAGAACCGCGGTGACGCAGCGCTGCTGGGCGAGCCCAGCTTACCACGGCTTGGAAACGCACGAGCTTTACTGCAGAGAGTGCCGATTCACTTTAAACAACAAACCCAATCCCCGTCCCAAACGTTTCAACACGAAAAGTGAGCAGGTGCATTTTAAAGACAGCAATTCTAATAGCAGAGCACTGAACTGATCCCTCCAGATTGCCTCGCTGAACATACGGCACTGTCACCAAAGTAGAAACGCACACTGCGCCGTTCTGGCGTTGGGAAAGGCACCAGCACGAAGGTTCTGGTGACAAACACAGTGTGGTCTGCCTGGCACACTTCTACCAACTCAAAATCAACGTTTTACACAGCGCTGAAACCACAAGGAATGCGTGTGCAAAGACATTTACTAGAAAGAGACGGTAGCAAATATGGCACTGAAGGAAAGCTGGGAGAGCTACTTCAAGATGGAGATGTGCTAAAAACCATGAATATGCTATTAAAAAATAACATTTTTCTGTGTTACAGAATGAGAGTGAAAAGGAGCCAAGAAATATCGTTGACAGAAACAATGCATCAGCTGGAGTGGAAATGTGAATGTATTAACATGTCATGCATATACAATTTGTTTGGCTTACAACTTCTGAATGTTTAACAGCCTATAGCTGTAGAAATTAATATTTATTTAAACCATCTGCTGATAACATTTTCTCCATATTTTTAGAAACAGAGAAAAAAACTATTTATAACAATAAAGATCTGGAAGCTTATTGCATAGTCATATTTTCAAAGAAGTATTATCATAAACATGGGGTGAGTTAACAGTTCCTGAAGTCATCTGAGGCTGCTCGTTATTTTCTATAAACGCCGGCCAGAATAGCCAGCTTGGCGGACTGACCCATATCCTCAGCTATCGATACTCGTTCATCTACCCAGGCCAACACCGACAGGCTTCATTCCGCCTTTATCACCACCCGTATATTTGTTTACGAAATTCCTATTCATAACCCTTAGAAGCGAACAGAAAATACTGCACAAGCTGCATTACGCGACTGCTCCAAGAGGCAGCGCTCAGGGCTGGGCTGGTAGCGGGTGACGTGCCCGGTGTCACGGGGGGGTTGTTCAGAGAACTGACGTGCAATAAAAATGTCCTGAGCTTCCAGAGATTAACACTGCTGAGCTCACTCTGGCAGTGTGACGCACCCTGGGGGTTTTCCTAAATATTAGTGGTAAAATGATAAATTACAATTTTTTTCCAAATAACTGAAAATTCAGTCAATCTTTGCCCCGGCTAATGGTGGGAGAATACTGTATCTGCCAGCTCCAGAGAAACAAACTACCAGTTTTTCTCTCAAGAAAAGGCAAACGCAGACACCTTATGTTAGTGACACAGCCAACCGTCATTATGTGCTTGCAAAGAAAAAAGGTTTCATTTATTTACAGTTTGTTGTTAGACAACATCCTCTTCCTCCTCCTCCTCGTCTTCCTTTGCAATGAAATGCAGCTTTCTGAATTCTCGCCTGCTCATCCTTGTTCTTGGGAGCGCAGCTGCTGGGAGATCCTTTAAAAACAGAGAAAATGGTTAAGGAGAGGCTGTTGTGGCAAATGGCAGAACTCCTACCTCTCCAAGTTCGCACATTTCCACATTGGTACGTGAGGCACCAACACACCTCCATTCCCAAAAATGACAGTAAACACAATTAAGAACCAATGACCAGGGAAAATCTATTTTGACAGAATAACACTGTATCTTCATGAGTAAAACTATCTGTCTTATGGAACTGAGTTAATAAAATCCAAACAAGAAAGATTTTACATCTGAAACTAACTTGCCTTGGCAATTCATTTCATTTCATCTCTAAGGCAAATAATTCTATTTAGGGGACAGGGATATGACTCCAGATGTCTACCAACACTGGCCAGGTGTGCCTACAATTTTGAGGTTAACCTACTTGTGCTGGAAGACGCAAGAGTGAAGTGGAACAGAACTGAACGTGCAGAGCGAACAGCCATCATCGCACCTTTAGGAACTCGCCGTCCCCGAAGAAGCGGTGCACCGGCATGGGCTGGTTGCTGTCTTCATCCAGGAAAGCGCTGTTGTCCGGTTGTGCGGGCTGCCTCGGCAGATCGGCCTCCTCCGAGCCGGACCCGTCGGAACAGCTGCCCTCGTCCTCCTCGCTGCTCGCGGGACCACGCGCGTCGCCATCGCTGCCCGTTCCCAACGGAGCGCTGCTGGATTTCACTGCGAGCGGCTCCACAGACACAGTACGTTCCTTCTCCTGCCTGCCTCCCTTAGTCTCTCGAACGCTTTCACCTTTTCCCTGTTGAACTACATTGTGCTCTCCTGGATCTTCTGAATGTTGATCCCCGTCAGGTGTTTTAGGTGTTTCCCCCAGTGCAGCAAGGTTTTCACTTTCGCATGTAAGACCTTCTGGTTCTGAATTTACTAGACTATTTTTTTCACATTTTAGCCTCTTTGAGGGTCGTCTGTCAGCCACTTTGTGTGAAGAACACTGTTAGGAAAATAAAATAAAAAATCACAGTATCTCTTCAGTTACAAGGCTGGATGTGGAACCCAGAGGCTTCATCAAGCAAGGGGAACCTTGATCCAAACTGCATCGCGAAAAAAGATAATGAGCACAAAGTGCAAATGAAAAGACGCAAAGAGGAGCAGATAGCTTACACAAAACCACAGCGTACGTCCACCTCAAAGCATAAACTAGTACCGTACGTGGCTAATCACCGTTTTCATATTTTCTTAGGGATGCTGTAGCTGGCAATTAATAGAGCAGAACGAAGCATCACCCCATCCAGCAAAGCGCCCCGGCACAATTTAAACAGGAACAGACCCAAAACCTGGCCCTGTAGCGCACAAACGTGCCCCGCGCTGCATTTCTGCACGCAGGCGCCTAACGAAGTGGCAGGAAGGTGGGAAAGACGAAGAATTTACCGAAATTCCCCAGGTAATTCCCTCAAGGCGATGCTCAGTCTGTAGCTGTTAATCACAAGCTGGCCCCCCCCTCACCGCCCTTTCCCCCGCCCCGGCACTCTCACCGAGCTCGGCGGCCGGCGGCTGCAGGCGGGCGGCGGCGCTTCCTCCGCGGGCTGAGCAGCGGCGGTTGTCGGGCACCCGCTCTCCAGGGTCCCCTTCACACCGCCCCCGGGAACCGGCCGGCCCGGGAGAGCCGGCCCGCGGGGCTCCGAGCGGCTGCGCTGCCCGGCNACCCCGGCGGGCCTTACCGGAGCCTGGCACCGGGCACCGGCCGGGCAGGGACCCCGGCGGGCCTTACCGGCGCCTGGCACCGGGCCCCGGCCGGGCAGGGACCCCGGCGGGCCGGGCGAAGGGAGGCCCCGTCCCCGCTCTGCCCGTCACACACACCTTGACTCGGGGCCCGCAGGCAGCGTTACGTTACAATAAGCTTTAACAAAGCAAAACCGGAGGAGCTCGCCTCCAGATCTCCCTGATGGGCTGCTGCCTGGGGGAAAAACAAAAAAAAAAAACCCAACGAAACAACACCACATTCTGCCTGATGGCTGTATAGGTCATAAACATTTCAGAGCTCTCGCTTCCCGTTGTGTCCTCGCTCAGGAGCATCGCTCGCTCCGGTTACGAGATGTGTGGCCAGGGAGTTATTATTCAGATGTGCCTCTCAGTTCGCTCCCACAGTCCTCGGGGAACAAATTATGTCAGTAACTCAAATCCCTCTTTAACTTCAAGGACTCTGACGATAGCAGATGAATTTCTGTGTAGCAAAGCAGCCTGGCACCTAGATTTAAGTATGTAATTATCTTCAGTTATTTTACCGGGGGAGGCGAGGCAGCACGCTGCCCGTTCGGAGTTGTAGGTGCTGGCCGGGGGACGGCAGCGTCCGCCGCAACGGAGCCCGGGGGCTCCATCCATCACATTAAACTACAGCTCGCCCTTCTGTTAATTCAGTGCTTTGAGCACGCTGTGGGGATTTTTATAATTCTGTCCGGCTGAGGGCACAGGAGCTTGTTTTTTTATAGCAGCCTTTAATGTTCTGGCTCAGTGCAGAGCCATACCGCGAGTCTCTGTGGTTTGAGGATATTACCTGTGCTCCTCAATCCAACTTAGCTGATAAAATGCTTGTCCGTTCATCCTCGGCTTAGAAAACATGAGGAACAATTTAAATTGCAGAAGTAAGTGGCAAGAATGTACCTATGGGAATATTCAAGTACGACACTCCTGCTCAAAAGCAGAAAGTCTCCCCGTAAAGCCGCGGTGGTTCGGAGACATGCCTGAGATGTTCTGCAATCCCTCCCGGTGCTCAGGGTTCCTCTGAGCTTTGTTCTTTGGCTGCGATAATTCATATTCTCCTCCAAAAGCTTCGACTTGCTCTGCTCTCTCATAGCGTTGTTGCTTGCGGGCACCGAATACAGATGATTGTTTTTATTGGGCAGTGAAAACTTTTACTGTCTCATAAACAGAAGAGGATGAGCACTGGCTGAAGAACGGCGTTTCTGCAGCTGGAAAACTCGGTGGTTGGTTTAGTTTCCTCAACAGGCTGCGAATAGTAAGAAAAAAATAATTTTGGCAGTTTCAATAAATACTTCTCACCGTATGTTTCTGTTCTTTATGCTGCTCTGTATAACCGATGTGCGTTATTAGAGTGACGAGGGCAGGGGTGGCCGAGCCCCAGTAGCCTCGAGACCCCCAGCGACCCAGCACAGACGTGGGCTCGGGGTCCGTGACACCGTGGGGCTGGAGGCACGAGCCCCTGGGACCGTGTAGGGTGGCCTCAGACATTCTGGGGACAAAGCCAGGGTGCCAGGGCTCCCTCACTAGGCTCTTGTGTCCCGGCCATCGCATTCTCCCCTATAACCGCAGTACTTTTTGGGCAAATGGTGGCAATTTCGCACCCACAGATGTTGTTGCATTTTCTGCCATAGGGCCGCTGCCTCTCTCAGAATAGAGCTGTCGTGCAGAGCAGAAAACACCCAGGGGTGCAAGTGAGAACGCGGATCCCCCCGCGATCACCCACGTCCCACAGCAGCTCCCAAGCGGCTGGAAAAGCTGCGCAGGGACCATGAAGAAAATCAGAGCAGCCCAGACTATTGACACTGAATTCACATCGCCACAGAAAAGAGGACTTATTTTCAACAATATTAAGAAGTGTTTTTTATTAGAATCCGTTGTCTAAGCAGGCAGGAAAAAAAAAATAGCAGAATTTGTGAGCTGCCTTGTTTTTCTGCAAGCTGGCTGGCGGGGATGAAGCAGCAGCTGAGGAGCTTATTGAGCAGGAAGGGAGGTTGGGGCTGTGAAACTCGATGTGTAAATTAGCTTCTTGCAGCACTCGTCTCTGCGCCTGTCACTTGCACCAGTGTCCCTGTCTGTTATAATCCTCCCAGTTCATTTGGCTAAACATTAGTGACATACTAGGGACAGCAGCCAAAAAAAACCTGTTGCCTGTAAACATACTGGCTGTTAAGTGCTGAACGAGAGGTCTATCAAAGCGAACAGGCAGCCAGCAGGAGCACTGGCTGCTCTTTTCCTGCTATGGGAAACTTATTTTTAGTTCAGGTGGCTGAAATTCTTCCTCATTAGCAGCATCTGGGGAGCAGCAGCAGGAGGAGGATCCGCCGCCTGACGGCTGGCACAGGGACCTTGACTCCCTCGCAGACCCGCTGGGCACCCCCTGCCCGCCACCCGCCAGAGCACAAACCCGCAGTACGGGCTTGGAGTCACAACTTTTCAGTTGTTGTTCTCTCCCCGTAAATGATGTTGTCGTGCCGGCTCAGGTAATGGCAGCCAAGGTTGAACTGCTGATTTGGGGCTCCCAGAACTCCGTCTCCTGGATGAATTTCTGATGAGTTGATACCCCAGCTAGAACCCAAACATCCAAGAGGGTCTGTAACCCTCTGATGCAGCTGCCCTGAGCACCTTTGCACCCCTCAGATTGAATTAGAGCTTCATTTTCATTATTGAGGAGTATTTACACCAGGAACTGGACAGCCCTGACGTAGAGATAACGGGGAATTTATGGCACATAATGAAACTTTGTGCTTGCCTTGTGAGAAATCTCTTTGAGTCTTATTTTGGATTTCTTTCTAGAATCTTATCAAGAACCAGATGTGGGAAGCCAGTATCTGAAGAAATTAATTAACACAACTGAGCAGAGTACGTAAGCTTTGCAAGAAAGAGCAACGAAGATAAAAACGATGAAATCCATTAATTTTAAAAAAAAAAGAGACGTGAGAGGACCCGTGTGAAGCTGGGTATCGTAACCCTGTCTGCGCGGGGAGCTGCGCGGGCCTGAGCTCCCCGTGACGGGAGCGACCGGAGACGCTGGGCCCCTGCCCAGGGCTGCTGGCCGGCGGGTCCTCCCCACCTTGGCTGCACAGACCCCGTTTTTGTAACGATCGCTCGTGCTTACACAGCAAATCCTTTCCAAAGCACTCTGCAAACACCGAGCAATGAGTTCAGGGCACCCGATTTGCCCAAGGTTTCCTGCCCTTCCAAAGACCTTAATTGCTTTGAGCAGCGCTGATTTTTTAAAGGGTTTCACAAAATGCAAGGAACTCTTTCCCAGCACAAAGCATCCCACTGAGAGCAAATCATTACCAGTGCTCCAGGAATCTGATTACACGGACTGTGGCAACTTAGCCCTGCCATTAAAATGCAGAACAGCAGCGCGCAGGACCCTTTCCTGACTTAATTTAATAGATGCTTTAGCTGCAGCCGTGCGAACAAGCACCCTCTTCCCCCCGCTTGCTTCTCTCCCCTGTGCCTCTGCTGCGGGGCCGGTGGTTTAATCTACACCAGACTGACCAGTCGCTGCAGCTCCGTCCCCGTTCAGCCCGGGCTGACGCGGGGGGTCAGTGTGGGACCGGGGATGTGGCGCCCGCGGCCACGCATGGGTGGGGGACGGGACACGCGGCGCCTTGGTGCCCTCCTGCGGGAGGCCCAGATGCCCCTTTTTTTCCCACCTTCAGTGCGGGGAACCGCGGGGAGCAGGAGCTGCTGAGTTCAGCGGCTCTGACAGTCGCTGCTCCCTGCAGGCTCCGGAACAAGCAGCTTCTCCCTGTTTTGTAGAATCACAGAACAGTTTGTGTTGAAGAACCTTCCCCGCTCCCCCAGTGCCTCCCCTGCCATGACAGGGACATCTCCCCCAGCTCAGGTTGCTCAGAGCCCGTCCAGCCTGGCCTGGGATGTCTCCAGGGATGGTTCATCCACCACCTCTCTGGGCAAATTCGATTTAAAAAAAAACCAAAAAAGCAGGGATGCGCTTCCTCCATCCTAAGCCCCAGTAAACATCAGGCTTGCCTAGCCACAAACTAGATTTTCTACCAGTGACAGGTAACATTTTGGTAAATGTTCTACATTATTTAACATTGTTTCTTTGGGAAGATTAAAAATGCTTTGAGTAAATGTGACTCTCTTCCATACACACCTGACAATGATAGAAGATGCTGTTTTACACAAGGCTCATTAAAAATAAAACCACAATGTTGATTTCAGCAGCTTAAATTACTTGAGCCGGTGTAATGGGATAAATATTTGATGGTGAAGTTTATTGAATTTCCATCACTATTATGTTGCTGCTAAAAATACAAAGGGTTCTTTAAAGCCTGCTCGGTAGTCTCCAAAGGGAAACGGTTGGAAACCTGTCTCAAAACCCACCTGCAGAGATTGCTTTGGGGATGGGGATGAATTATCTTCTTCCCTCTATTGTCTGCAGGTAATAGCAAAGTCTTGCTGCTCCCACCAGAGTTGGTCAATGCAGGAATAGCATGGGCCGGGTCTGCAGGGTTTGTTCTGCTTCCCAAGCGCTCCCAAACACGGGGTAACCCTGGGAGCCACACGGGGAAGCTGGGGAGCATCCCTGTGGCTTTGGGGTGGCTGCTCTCAGCTGTCTGAACAGCTGCACGAGCTGCGCACGCCCTGAAACGCAGGCGCACAAGGCAGCAGCGAGCGCTGCCCGAGGGCCACCCAGCCCCACAGCTGTGACCAGCCTTCCCGGAAGGGACACCCCGAGCTGGTGACACCCTGTGGGGGGGGCACCTCTGCAAGGCCTCCCGGCTGCTCTGGTCATCAGCGAGTGATGCAAAGAGGGAACTCTGAAGAGGGACTGGAAACAGAAGATCGCCAGGATACGTTAGATTCTGATTTTACGAGTTTTTACCAATTTCATCACATTAGCGCATCCCTTTGAGGCCAGCTTGAGCTGAGGCTCACCTGTCAGCAGAGCTGTGGCCCACGTGGGTGTCGGAGCTCCGTCCTCTGTGAACCCACAGCACATCTCGTGTCAGAGCACAGTGGCAAGTTTTGCAATCCCGAGCCTATAAATATTTCTATTTGCCTTTCAAATCGTTGCTACACAGTGACACTCTCCTTCTATCATATAATTAACTCTTGCTCATTTTCCATCACTTATCTTGTCATAATTCCACGCATAAAGTTTGTAAAGCCTCAGCGATCTAATTCTTGGCTCCGAAGAGTCCCCAGTTGCTGGGCAGTGGGTGATGTCCCCAGGGACGGAGCTGGCCCCAGCAGAGGTGACTGCTGCGCTGGGGCCGGTGGCACCTCCTCAGCAGAGCAAACAGCCCTCAGCGTTTGCGTGAGGCACCTTTTTCCCTGGCATCTGCAGGAGTGGGAGTTTAAGCCACCCCAGGAATGTTACCACAGCTCAATAGCTCCCCAAATTAAAAAAGGGTAATTACAGCTGAAACGCCCTGGAGAGGAGCGTGGGACAGGCCGCTCAAGTCAGTCCCTTGTCAAGTCTCACAAACTCCTTCCAGAAAAGGAGCAAGCTTTATCCAAAAAGCACTTAGACTTGGTTTTTTCCCCCTCCATTACCAGAGGTTACATGTAAAGAGCTGTAACTGTTCCTCAGAGAAGAGCTTCCACCAGTGGGGATCCTCAGACAGCATCTATCTCAAAAGAGCAGGAAAAAACAATCAGAGGAGACGTGTTCTGTTCATGCAACAGCAAGCAATATTGTACCATTGGCAGGATTCACGCTAAGACAACTGCTCCAGCAGCCCGGAGTGCTGCGCATTTGCACATTCATTCCAACTGGGGACTCCAGTGCAACAAGAGCAATTCAGTTATCAGCCCTACGAGGCTCCAGTGATGAAGCCAGATCTTCATTACAACCTGTTTAAGTATTTCGACATGCAAGCGTGCCTCCATCAAGAAGTCACTGGCGGATCGCCTGTGTACCGGTGCTTTTGAAGCGGTTTATTTGCAGGGGCAGTTCTGCTACACAACCCCACAGCACCGAAGTGATCTCCCGCCGCTCTGCGGGGCTGGCTGGGTGCCTCGCCATGCACCCGCTCACATGCTGGAAATAAAGCGTGGTGTGAGTGTCCGGGCCCCGTCCCAGTGTGCAGCGGCTGCACCTCGGGTGGAGACAGATTCATCATGTAAGCGAACAGAAGCTTTGTCTGAGAACTCCCGCACAAGCCGTGTGTTTCTGGGGCTCTTTTCTGCGTGCGCTGATTGTGCTCAATACTCGAACAGAGTCAGAATTAAATAAAACCTAGAAATAAAAGCTTAGAAGTGTTGCAGTAACACAAAAGCTGTTGTATAGCTGGAAGCGGGACTGCCGCAGTGTCTGTCCCTCCCTCCTCGCGCAGGGCAGGTCCGCGGTGATGCAGACTGGCTCCTCGAGCAGACACTGCTGTCCGAGCGCATCGTGCCGAGTGCCCAGCAGGAATGCTGAGCCGTCCCTGCGAGCAGCACCCGCAGCCAGGCGTTGGGAGCACGGCCCTGCTGCGGCACACGGCGCGACCGGAGCTCCCGGCACACAGGGGCGCAGCGGCCTGGTAATTCCAGCCCTCTCCGATTCTGCTGGAAGTTTGTGCGTTACAGTTTCTTCTTACCGTGTGTCTTGGGTCGTCTTCACTAAATAACCCTTGCTGGTTCTGCTTTTCAACTAAAAATATCCGTTCCTCAGATGTCCGTCTGGTGGCCAGAAGCTGTGGCTGGCAGACCGGGGATGTTATTTTGACACTTTGATTTGCTGCGAGGACACACGAATAGAAAGCCACCAATGAATAGAAGAATAAATCTATATATTCCTTGCTGTCACTTCAACTAGAAAGCAAAGCCGGCAGCTCTTGCTCTTTGGGGAATCTGAGATTATTTGGACAAAGGTTTCCCCACGGGTAGCACACTTGCAGGAACAAAGAAGCAGGGTTCACAGGAGGAACAAGTGTCCTACAGCCAGCGCGATCAAAAGCGAGCCCTGAAACACCGTGTAAACCGGGTTAGGTAGGAAAGACTTAACAACGATCAGGCTGCACAAGAAATGCATTCAGATAGCGGGTTCTGAGAGAACTTAAACGAGCGTTAGTTCTGTCATTTCCAGGGACAATGAGCGCAGACAGAGCAAGCGCTCTGTCTGCAGACAATAGCAATGTTTGAGGAGAAGCTACTACAGTATGCGTGGCGGTGATTTTGTCATCCTGCTTAATAGGAAAAGCAGCCAAGTTCCTCGGCAGTGCTCGGAACAGCAGCTGGTGTCTTACCCCGTGCCGCTGCCATCGTGGGCTCCATCCGCAGCCAAATGCTTGCTGAGCATCATCATCACTTCTTTATGTCCTGCAGAAAAACAGCCACAATGCCACCAAGTGCTTCTGCTCCCGTGCTGAACTCAGTGGGGTTTGATGCCACGAGTGTTTTGGGATAGAATTTAGGGTTAAAAGCAGCCAACGGTAGAACCACACCGAACCCCCCACTCTGGCCAGTTTGGAGCACCCCGTGCTGGGATGCGGGAGGGAACGCGGCTCCTTCCTGCGCGGCTCTGCAGCCCCTCAGCCCATCTCCGGGCACCCGCAGGCTCCTCTGCACCAGCGCCTGACCCTGGCTGGGCCCTGGTCCTTTGTGCCAGGGTGCCCCTCTCTCTCAGCAGTGGGTTTCTTGCCGCAGGTGGCAGAAGCGCGGTGCCCTCGTCGTCCCCCAGCGCTCTGCAGAGACGAGTGCTCTGGCCCAGCGGCCCCGAGGCACATCAGCAGCTGCTCCAGCCCCGGGCCCCACTGTTCTCCAGGGAACACGGTGTTTTTACCGCTGTCTGACATTCCTGCCGCGTAGCCAGGGTCGAGCTCCCTGCACTCCGTGAGCAGCTTCCCCAGCACTTGACCCGTGGCAACGCTCTGCATCTGCAGCTACACGTTTCTTACCGCTCGGTGCTTTCGGTCACGCTCCTTTGTGGGAAACACGCAAATTCCTCAATTTTGTCTCTACACTCAGTAAGCAGGGAAGGAAAAACCCCTGAAGAAGTGCCTGGGTTGCATCTTTGGGAAAGAGAAACATACAGGTGCACGCATCCATAAATATTTCAGAAAGGAGTTTATTAGATTCTACTAACATGGCAGCTGCTGCATTACAGATGCCCAGGACTTTGGAAGGAAGCCAAGCAGCAGTTTCCCAACGAATATTTTTATCGCCGTGGCGCTGTGCTGAGCAGGGATCCCTCTCCTCAAAGCACAGATTGCTGGTCGCAGGATGAGAGGGGCCACCACAGTCAAGTTGAAGCAATTCTTCCTTCTGTAGCTTAATCCTCTTCCCTCCCCTTGATATGCAGTTTATTTAATTGCAGAGACAAGATGCATTTCTTTCTTGAGGGATTGTGGGAGAATATTTGTAATCCAGTGGCTGTAATTGAACTCAGTAATAATAATTATACTTCTCTTCATTAATATGTCTTAGAGCTCATTACAAACTATTTTTGTGCCAGCATCTTTGCCAAATCCCTGCAGGGTTAGAGATAACTTTTCATTCCACTACAGCAGCAACTTTAAAGAGTGTTTGTACATTTGCAGGGCAGCAGCAATAGCCAGAACCGTTAGCTGGGTGCTAAGGGTGGGGAAGCTGGTCTGGGGTACAAGGAATTCCCTGCCCATGGAAGGGGGGTCTTTCTGGAGCCACGGGGCATTTCTGAGGTTTTCTGGCCCCTGAGATGCAAACACAACCACACTCGCCCCATGCAGCGTGCAGGAGGCAGAGACCGGGGACGCGTCTTTGTCATCTTATACCCTGAGGAATGGATCTAACAGCGGATGCTTTTCAGTACAAGAATGTCTATTCCAGATCACAAGCCTGCGATTAAGATGAAAAATTCAAACTCATTTTACTTAGACAAGAGCTATGGGGGATGCGGTGCATTAAGATACGTTCCAAACTCACAAAGCCCATTAACGCTGACGTGAGGTCCCCATGCAAATCCCCGTGTGCGGAGGAGAAAACATTCCCCAGATTTAACAGCATTTCAAGCCCCTCTCTGATGCAGGGATGCTGCTTTTTCGATATTCAAGCTCAGTCTGTGAAACACACAAGTTATCTAGCATTCATTATCCTGTTTGTGGCAGCATCTTTGCCAAGTCCCCAGTGCGCTGGCGGGAACCATTTGCTTGCTACAGCAGCAGCACGAAGGTGTGCTATTGCATTACAGGGGAATATACATTTACAGCCCTCCTGAAATCGCAGCACTCCTATTAAGGCAGCCCACTGGCTTTGTGCTAAATTTGCCCAGCCAGCGGCAGGGCCAGACAAAGCCACCCCATCGAGATCTCCAGAACATGCCAGGTGCCGCTGAGTTTGCTTTCGGATGAAATGAAGTCCCCTTTCACCAGCTCTCAGGCTCATATCAGTTTCAAAAGGGAAAACAAAAAAAAACAAACAAGAAAAAGGAGCAGAACAAGCAACAGCAGCCACAATAGGCTTTCTCTGACAGAATTCTTCCTGGTATATATGCACTTGCTCCCTAGATCTGCAAGTATTTGTCAAATAAATTCAATTAATTTTCTCAAACAACTGCTACTGCTTTTCATGAGAAACTGCTGAGCCCACCTGTGACGTTTTAAGTCCTTATTCCCCAGAGAGCTGCTGTAACCAGCAGAGAGCATGAGCTGCTCCAGGCCCTGGGAGGGCTGCTGGCCTTGGCACGGGGGACACCCCAGCTATGGGACACCCCGGCCATGGGATGGGGGACACCGCGGCCATGGGACATCCTGGCCATGGCACACCCCAGCTGCCTTCCACCTGCAGAGCTGTGACTCCTGGCCACAGGAGCTGAACCGGATCATCAGCTCTAGGTGGAGTTTGCAGGGACAGAAATAAAACAGACGAGAACGTGCCTAAAATGCTGAAGTTGGGAGGGCTGAGTGGCAGACAGAGGCCTGGAAAGTAATTTCTGTGTCCTGCTTTGGAGCAGAGCGAAGCAGAAGACATGTCAACAGGCATCCTGGCTGCAAGGAGACCATTCCCTCCTCCCCAACCCTGAGACCTGCACAATCCTGAGCTTTAAAGTGAGCCTCAAACCGCACAAAGAACATCAGAAAGCCCCAGCAGCAGCTCTCTTAGCCGAAGACAACAGCGCCTGTTCTCACGGCTTTCTGCCAAACCCTTTACTTCTTAGGAGATGGTTTTGCCCCTCTAGTCTCGCATCTCCTTCCAAAACATCGCATCTCCCTTAAACTGACTTGAATGTAGATGATGCAAAAGCAGGAAGAAGGTAATTAGTCTCTGGAGGCTACAATTGGGATTTAAGCAATGAAATCATTTTGGATGGGTACAATTTCACCTAACTGGAAAGGAAGAAACCCCTAACAAGCACACTGGTTTGGGGCGGGGCTGCAGCCCTGCTATCCCTGCCCAAAGCTGCCACCCTTCCCCAGCAAGACCCGCCCTGGATGGAAACTGTCTGGGATTTAAACCGCCTCCAAGGCTTTGCTGCCCGAAGCCTGGCGGGAAGATGGGCTGTGGCTGCAGCTCAGCAGCTCCCGGTGACACCGGCTGTTCCATCCGCTTCTGCTCAGCCCCACACAGACACATCGCCCCCTGCAAACACAAACACTCCTCACCCGCACCCTGGGCTCCGTGCTCCCGCAGCACCCAGCTGCCCCCCGACAGCATCTCTGCTCTTGGCCACACCTCACCTCCGAGTCCTGAAAGTCACTTCCCACCCTGGACCGGGAGCTGCAGCTGCAGTCAATTGGCTGGGCTCATATGCTCCAAATCACCCTAATGGCACTTCAGAAATGCAAATAAAAGTGAGATTATGATATTTTACGTAAATAAGCAATGTGGCAATCCCAGACTGGCTCAGCCTGCCAGGGAAATTCGCTGGAGAGATATTAACATTGAAATATGTGAGCGTGTTTGCATGGAACATTTATTGTATAACTCTGGGCTCCAATAAAGGCTTAGTATAAATTATTCATTTTGGAACTGAGATGAAATGCCAAAAACCCCACCCACCAAGGGGCTGCTTTTATTACTACCAAAGATCTAGTCCTAGTTACAACTAAGCTATTAGGACAGCACACAAGGTGATTCCGGTGGGAAATGAAGAGTCACCTCCCCGATGACACTGCCCTGCGCCCAGGGCAGCTCCTGCTCCTGGCCAGCGCGGCAGCCCCTGCTGAGCAAAGAGCACGAGCTGCCGCCCGCTCTGCTGTCGGGAGCCTGGAGGGCAAGCGCTTGCCAGAGGAAAGCAGAGCTGGGGCAGGAGCGCGGTGCGCTCGGGGCCGCGGGAACAGGGGCGCAGGGCGGGCAGAGCAGCGTGACCGCGCGCCAGCATCTCCCGTACCAAAAACCCAGGTGGCAGTTGCCATGGCAACCGCTCTCTTTAAACACCGCTCTCAAACATCTGCACGAACCCTGTGGGAGCACCGCGAGCCCTCTGCGGATCGCAGGAGCCGTGGCGGGGGCACCGTCCCGGCTGCCGCGTGGGCTCGTCCCGGCCCAGTGTGGCGAGGCGGTACAACAGGCTGCTGCGTTTTCTGGCACTGCAAAGCTAACGTTAAGGATCCAGTTACCAATTTGCCATTGAAAATTACTTTCTCTTCCATCTCAAATGCCTGCAGCACCCACAGTCCCCAAGTGTAGCTGCAATTAGTCTTACACACACCCCCTCCCTCCTCCCACCTTACGCCTGCCCCTCTTGAGTTTCCAGGAGGCAAAACAAGGTGATGGATCAGGAACAAGAATCTGGGGATGTCTGGCTTTCCTGATTCGAGTGGGGGAGTTGCAGGGATGCCCTTTCAGAGCTGCAGCCCAGCCTCACCTCCAGGATGCTCCATCAGCCTCCAGGCCGGGACAAGGAGCTCTGGAGCCCTTCCTCCCCCTGCCGCTTTTATAGTTTTGCACCTGAGGGTAATCGGGTGATTCCTTGCCCCCAGGGTAACTGGGTTACCTCCGTTAACCCTCTCCTGCCCACTCGCTGTCCCTGACCTGTGCACACAGGTGCCGACCCAGGAATGCAGCAGCCACGGTGCTTTATTTCTGCATTGGCAGCCCGGCGCTTGCGCAGTCACAGCCATCCCGTACAACTGCAATAAGTTCTCTTTACCAACTGTAACTTTTTAATACCAGCAGCTGTCTCTGCCTCCAGCAGCGTTTTATGGATCATAAGAAAAGCTAAGTGGAAGTTTTCCTTTTTTTTTTCTTGGAAGGAGATCACACAGCCCTCATCAGACAGCTTTGTGTGGTCTGGAGCAGAGACCTGTGGACAGTCCCCGAGGCGGGAGGTGACGGGGGGGTCTCTGCTGGTTCTCCCCCGGGGAGGGACACGCGCCCCCCACACGTTGGGAAGCTGCCCTGCACCACCCTCCCGTGGCACCGATTTGGGCGTCAGAGCGTGCGCAGGAGGCAGGAGCTGCAGGAATCACCTGTAACAGGATGGCCTTGTGCACCAGCCCGCTCTTGGCTTGTTTCAGCTGTAGGACGGGGAACGATTTAATTGCAGGGAATGCTAATAAGAGGTTTGTGTGACAGAGAGAAATAGAGGTGAAGCTACCTATCACAATAGTGAATAATGAAATTAGGAGAGTAATAATTACCAGCGCATAGGATTCCAAGCAGAACAGTTACCACAAGTGCTGGATCGCTAGCTGCCTCGGTCTCCGCAGACATGTCCCACTCCCCAGTTTGTTTTTGCACCGCACAGCCCTGGGCTGGAAGAGCCTTTTCTTGCCCAGCTGCTACCACTCGGGGAAGTAGCCAAGCTGTTTCTTTCCCTTATAACCCTGTGTTTAGAAGATGAAGACGAACAAACCTGTGCCTGCTGTTGGATGTCGGTGCTGCTGGACTCCCTGGCTGGGTTAGAAATCAGCCACACAGCACTGCCTGCTCCAGCGCCTTCGCAAGAGCCCGAAACGCACGGGGAGCTGCGGGAGGACACGGGAGTGGTGTCCGGCTCTGGGGTGTCTGTCTGTCCAGCTCTGGGGTGTCTGTCCAGCTCTGGGGTGTCTCAGCTCAGCTCACAGCACTGGGACCAGCACAACCGCCCTGGGAACGGGGCCCCATCTCCGCGGGGATGCAGCCCAGGCGTGAACACGTCAAACAAAAATACATCCTGAATACGTCTGACAAATGCATCTTAGACTTCAGGGGCCAGAATGTGCCATCTCATTGTGTAACGAGAGATGATATAATGCCAGATCGTGGCATCTTTAGTGGGGATTTTATTTCCTAGCCTGCAGCAGTGTGTCTTTGGGAGGGCTCAGTGTTTTGTTAGGGAGATGATCAAATGACTCTGAGGACCCGGAGACAGACAGCGGTGTCAGCCTCTCTTCACCAAGTTTATATTTAAAGCCTGTGCACTGTGCTGGAACGCTAATTTGACATATTTCTGAGGGCTGCCTCTCCTCGGTGTCAGCCGGCGCTCGCAGGGAGGAGCAGGAGAGCTCAGCATTCGGCGGGAGCTGCCTCTCCCCCCCGGGCACACTGGTGAGCAGAGAGCGGGATCAGGGCTTGTCTCCCCTGCGGGACACGGGCGAGCATCCTCACACCCTCACACCCTCACATCTTCGCATCCTCACACCCTCACACCCTCACACCCTCACATCCTCACATCTTCGCATCCTCACACCCTCACACCCTCACACCCTCACATCTTCGCATCCTCACATCCTCACACTCTCACACTCTCACACCCTCACACCCTCACACCCTCACACCCCCAGCACCTGGCGCTGGCACAAGGGACAGAGCCGTGTCCCCCGGCCCGTGGGGCGCATCCCTCCCCAGGTAGGGGGTTCTTATCACATCACTCAGCCCTACAGGGTGGGTTTTTTTCCATTTCCCAGCCGGACCGTGGCCACGTGCAGCTTGGAGGGACCGGCTGCCGGGTCCCTCCGTCCTGCCCCGGCCGCCAGACGAGGTTTCTCGTCCCGCACGGGCACCGTCCTGCGCAGCACCGCGTGGCTCGCCCGGGAGCTTCAGCCCTGCGGAAATCCAAACAATGAGGGAAAAGTGTCAATAAACATATATTTTTTACAGTCCATTATCTTACCCTTGCCAGCTTTTAGACTGTTATTGCACCAAGCCATTAAATCCCCTCCATGAGCAAAACATGCCGTTTGTGTAATACAGTGTAATGGGACCATTAATGCTCTCCCTCCCCCCGCTGCAGAGCATTTCCAGGAGAGGCATTAATATCCACATTCGCAAAAACAATCCCTTAGTTCCAGATTATTTGCACTTAATGCAATGATATTGCTAAAATCCCCCCTAAAATTAGCACAGATGATTTTAACAAAACCAATAAGATGTATTCATTAATAATCTCTATGATGAATGCATGAATATAAATAGGTCATTATATCTATCTAGAAGCTCTTTCGGGAGCAGGAGGACTCATGATTCCTTGAGGATGGTCATCAGAGGACAGGGATAATTTGCAGGCTGGTGGCCGATCAAGTCACAGCTGACTTGCCCTGAGAGCGGAGGACACATTTGTTGCTGTAAGACTCGCAACGCGCTCTGTGTTCACTGGTATTTCCATTTACTGACCTTCTAGAGTCTATTTTTTAAAAAATAATTAAGCGACATTTCCAGTTCAATAATGTTTTGCTCTATTAGTGGTAGAATCTCAGATGCAGAATTAAAATACCGAAGCGGAACAGTAAATGTGCGCGGTCTGGTGAAACCAGCAGCCCCAGCGCTGGTGTTGGGGATGGGGACATGGAGCCTCTGCTGGGGGTGCCGAGCTTCCCCCGCCCTGCACGGCGGCTCCAGCCCCCGCTCCCCCCAACTCTTTGCACCGTTTCCCTGTTCCACGCCGGTCGCTCAGCTCCAAGCACACGGCTGAGCCGTTTTTGCTCTTTTGCTGCTTCTTATGCAGCAGCTGAGGCTGCTGGCGGGGTTTGCCAGCGGAGGAGAGCGTGAGAGGCAGCATGCAGGGATTATTAGCAGCCCCCTTCTGAAAGCGGTGTGATCAGCGGGGTGACACGGGGACAGCCGCCGCCGAGCTGCGGGCGCAGAGCGGGGACGTGCGCCGGGGACACTGCGCTTGAGCACCGCCCAGGGCCAAAACCAGCCTGGGGAGCCGGGGTTTGGAAACGGCTGGAAGGAGCTGGGGTCGCTGTGCAGAGCCTGGAGCGGGGGCAGAGCGGGACGGGGTGACGTCCCCAGCGCCGCTCAGTGCGAGGGGACCGGCCGCCGGTGCCAGCCCTGGCCACGCCAGCTCCAGCATCGCCACTGCAGTGCTGAGCTCGTGTTTGTAAATGTTTGGATACTGCTGAGATCTGTATTGACAGCAGCAATTAATCCCTCGGTTTATTTGCTGACCTGCTGCATAAGAGGGGTCATATTCCAATCAGCTCCCAAAGTACACTGTTATTGTTGGAGGCAGCGACTTCACTTCGTGCCTCATGCCAGCTTTTAGATTTTATTCTTCCAAATCCTGGCACTAAATCGTAACCCCAGGCAGCAGCGAGGCTGGTGCTTGGGTGAGACGGGAGAGCTGGGGAGATGCTCTGGAGGGGATGGTGTGGGTGGGACAGCCAGGGTAACGACACCGTGTCCCCCAGCCCTGTGCCCCCAGCCCCATCAACATCATGGGGCTTTGCTCTCCTCCTTCTCCTCCTCCTCCTCCTCCTCCTCCTCCTCCCCGAGGTGCCAAGAGCGTCCTGGGAGCACGAGCCCCCATGTGCTGGTCCCAGCTCTTCTCTGCCTTTTCCTTCCAGCACCGTCACTTACACATTTTCTATTACGAATTGATTCCTAATCTCCTTTTAGAGAAAGATCAAACAAGCCCTTATGCCTTTGTTGGCTGCTTCCTTTGCTTACTTTTAAGTCATTACCCTGGTTTTGAAGTCCGATTAAAAGGGACGCGCGAATCCCTCACAGCTGGGCGAAGCAGGTTGGAAGCCCAAGACCCCGCAGACCCCGTGTCCCTATGTCCCCGTCACCCCCTGCCCGGCGCAGGACGCTCTGTCCTGCTCACACCGACTGCGCTGCTGCGGGGGAGTCAGTGCCCGTGGCCTCGGCTCTTTGCCCTCAGGTTTTATTTCTTCCCAGCAAGACTCTGCCATTAGTGTTTCTGTGCCAAGCCGCGCTGGGCAGCCGGAGCAGAGGAACGAGGCATTCACAGCGCTGTGGTGCAGCAGAACTCTTCTCAGTTTGCTCCAGTGCAGCCGCGGCACCGCTGCTGCAGGTGAGCAGTTTGTGCTTCGCCTGGACACCGCGTTACGTGTGTGCACAGCAAAACCTCTGCCGCCCTGCTCCAAGCAGCAAGTGCTGTACGTTTGATAACACCCATGCTTTAACCTTTATCCCCTACCGTATTGTTAAGGCCTGATTCTTAAACAGCAAAGCTGAAGCACGCTGGAATTTAGAGGATTTTTATGTACATACCATCATCTTGAACAATTGACAAGAGCTGGAGAAAGATGATGCTGCTTTTCTCCTGTGGCATCTTGAGGATGAGCTCAGAAAACGAATTGTCTTGCCCAAGACAATGCCCTTGATGCATAATAGCAGAGCCATCTCCGAACAATTGGGGTTTGATTTTTATTTTGGCTTTAACTCAGCTTTCTCAGCACAGGTGTCCAATTTGTTCCTGGCTGTATAAATTCTACCGTTTAAATGACTCAGCTGTTGGCACAAATCAACCCAGGAGATATTTCCCTGGCCAGGTTTGTACCTTATGAAGGCAGAAACATCACTCCTGTAAAACAGCCGGTTATGATATATTCACACCCTGAAGGAGGTTTACTGGAAGAAATTGCATGTGAGGTTAAAACAATAGTGGATTCCTCCATGGAGGCTGTCACCCTGCCTGCCCAAATCCTGCATGGCTAAACCCTGCCTGCCCAAACCCTGCCTGGCTAAACCTGGCCTGCCTGAACCCTGCCTGGCTAAACCCTGCCTGACTAAACCTGGCCTGCTTGAACCGTGCTTGCCCAAACCCTGCCTGGCTAAACCCTGCTCTGTGTCAGGGCAGCGGCTGCTGATTTACTGGGGGGCTGGCAGTGGGTTAAGTGCAATAATCTGGAACAGCATTTCTGTAACCTTACGACAAGGGTAATAAAATGGAATGAGATGCGCGTTGTTCTCTGGAATTTATCGAACTGAGATCGTCTTTCTCTTTCAAGAAAGGTCACGATACACCTTATTTTATGGTGCACAGAAGATCAAGGGCAGCTACCCTGGTGCGTGACTGAGTGTCTGTTTAGCAAACTTGCGGGTGGAAAGGCGTCGCTCACGGCAAGCTCACAGCAAGCTGGTGGAGAGCAAAGCCAGGCCCTTGCAGCTGCTCTCATCTGGTTTTAGCTGGGCTGGCCTTGCACATCCTGTGGTTTCCCGTGTGCCCCGGGCGGGATTGCTGGGGCTGCTCTGCCTCCCGCTGACCTGCATGGATCGGCGTTTCCTAACAAATGAAGAGAAGCAAACACTGTGCAAGTCCTTCCTTGTCATAGAAAATATTTACATTTGAGCGCTTGTGCGTTGTTGCTGCTCTCGTGGTGTTTGCAAACACCCCTTCCAGCCGCTGGGTACCAGTGACTGCCTGGGGAAACGGGGGGGCCCTGGAGCAGCTGCCGCTCCCCATCCCATGCTCAGAGCCACCAAAACCTCCGTGGGAGCCGCGGCTGCCCGGGCCCTGGGCTGCTGTGGAGGTTCAGAGCGTTTCTCATTGTCTGAGGCTGAAAAGCAAAGCCTGCATTGTATAAAGTAATTAAATGAAGCCATCGGTCTTCCTTCTGAAGTGGCTGGTACTGGCTGTTTCATTACGGTTCTTACTCTTTGGAATATGACCCGGACAATGCTTACACCATCGTAAGGTTTTGCTTCAAGGGTATTAAAAGGAAATCAATTATTTTTAGAAATATAAATATTTTATGAAGCTGCTGCTGCTTCTAGTGACGGAATAAAGAAAAATACAGACATTTTGGTCTTTAGCGATAAAAAGCAATGCAGCAATCCAATCTCAAAGCCTGCAGCACTTCACCTGAGTCACCTTCTCCAGGCGTCCCAGGAAGGAGCCTGAAATACGCCGTTCTGTGTTAAATTAAACGCGCCGGAGGTGGCCGCTCCGCCGTGCCCTGGCTCTGCGGGGACGCGCTCCAGGACACCGCGGCCGTGACACGGGCACTCGAACTCCCCAGCCCGGGTGGGCTCGGGCACCGGTGCCGCTCCCTCCCCCCAACCCAACCCCGCGCGCCTGGAAAACGCCGGCACTTAGATTTTGATATGGTTATTGTTTATAGCAGACGAGCGAATTCCCAGCCGCTTCTGCTTTGCTCTTACATAATTCAGACCAATCCGCGCACTGCCCGACGCAACATGCTCTTAACTTTGCTGAGCCCTAAGGCAGCGAATTTATATTCTGCTCTGCTGCTGGGAAAATGAATGGTATGACGGTGACAAGAGGAAGAAGGAGCTTTAAAGCAAGTGAAGAAGCCGAAGAGAAAGAAAGATAGTTGAAAGAAGCAGAAAGACAGGGAGAGGAGAAGATACAGAACAGCAAAGTGGTTTATAATGGAAGGACTGTAATTTATTTTGACACTAATCATGTATTATTCATTCAGAACAAAAATAAACCTTATTAACCAGGAAAAACAGATCTCCCATCTCCAGCCCACGTTGTGACGAGCGAGTGGCGGCGGTGAGGATGCTGACAGCCGCGGGCTGGCTCCGCGCCCATCCCGCACCGCGTGCCGGAGCAGCCCCCGGCCGGTGCCCCGCGGCGGCACCGGGGACTCCTGCTCTCGGTCAGCGGGGCGGCCAGGTAATGCACTGCTAGCGTTTCCATCCCCAGCCGCTGCCCCTCGTCTCCGAGGCTCTCGACATCCTCGCCAGGGTATAAACAGCCGGGTCGCTCCGTCCGCACGGAGATGGGCACAGCGGCACCTGGGAACCCGGAGGAAAACCAGCCGTCCCCGCCACGGGGCTGTTTGGGTGTTGCGAAGCAGCACCGCGCTGCCCGGGGTCAGGGCGTGCGGCTCTGCCGAGGGAGCGAGGTTGGCTGGGCTGAACTCACCCCCGCCAGCCCAGGAATCGGGATCTGTGTGTCTGTCCCTTCCCCACCGCAGCGTGACCCGGTACTGACGATGGTCTGCAGAACACATAAACTGTAGCTCATCAGCTCCCGGCGTCAAACCAGCCCTCCCCGGCTCCTGGCAAGATTTAGAGTGGATTTCGAAGCGTTATTACTGACTTATGAGGCTTTAAATAATATTGGACCCTGCGTATCTTTCAAATCTACTTTCTTTTAATATCCCTGATCAGGTTTTAAGGTCTAAGCCCGGGGATTTATGGGGCTGTCCTCTCCCTAATTCAGAGTCATGTGTGGCTTGCGATTTCAACGTTTATGTTCCTGGTTTTTGAAGCAAGTTTTGCTTCACGCTTTGGGGCTTCTATTGTAACAGGAAAAGCAAACACACCTTCAGCAAAGCTCCGTTCCTGTCGGCATGAGGAGCGCTGGCGAGGGAGCCGCGTGCCCAGGGGTGCTGTTCCCCCTCTCCCGATGCGCTGAGCACCCGGCAGACGCCGCGGGGCGGGAGCCGGCGCAGGTTTGCAGCACCAGGTGCGGTGGGTTGGGAAACGCCTGAGCAGCTCTCACACAGCCCGGTGAGGCTTTCGAAGGTTCACACAGCAGCACCGTTTGCTGTTAACAGGGCGAGAAGCCGCCCGTCCCGCTGCGGCGCTGGTACAAGTGCTCAGCACCCGCGGGGCCGTCCCAGCCCCGGCTCCTCTCCCAGCGCTGGGTTCCGTATTCACCCCCTTGTCTCCAAACGCTCAGGATCACCAGCTGACAAGATTATTTACTTGTTAGAACACAGAACAAATTACGAAGGGGCTCCCTGAGACCCCGTAGGCAGGAACGAGAGTGACCAGTGCCCATGGTGAGCGAGGGTGCCGGTGGAGTCGGAGCAGGTACGAGCAACAGGACAACACGCTCTGGGAAACAACAAATTATAGATAAAGGTATTCAATCTCTGGAAAGCTCACACATTTAATTATCTAGCCAGACCTTCAGGGAAAAGAATTAGAACAATAATTATCAATTTGTTCTTTGTATCCAAGGGCAAATTTAGCATTTAGAGGACAGAGTTGTTGCTGGGTTCTTTTTTTCCCCCTGCTCTTTGTAATCCTGGTTAGCAAGATGTACGTCAGTTGTTCAAATGAACGATTCCTCCTCTCCGGCCAGCGGAGCCGCCCCCTCGGGAGGGTGCTGGGCACAGGGCCGCCTGCTGCCCGCTCCGGGCGCGGGGAGGCTTTTCCCAAGGGGAAGTTGAGGCAGGGTCTTGCTTGCTGGCCTTATAAACCACCTTCTGCGCCGGGTTTCCATCGCACGGCACATTCCCTGCGCGTTGTCTCGTTATTGATCCCATTTCCTGTTAATAGCCCCCCGTCATAAACCGCATCGACAATAATGAGGCATTTTACGTTGATTGTTGATCTATGGGAATTTCCAGCAACAACATTCTTTATTTATTCAGCAGCCTAATGGTAATTCAATATTGTAGCTATGCAAATTAAGGGTCTTTTTTTTTTCCCTCTTCTGGGCAAGATGTAGTTTTCCAAAGCAGGATTGCTCCTGAGCAGAGAGCCGAGGGATTTGTGTCCCAGGGGCTGTCAGCCCAGTGGTTTCCCCAGGGAGGAAGGCGGCTCCTCCTCCTCCTCAGGACACACGCGGACCCGTTCTCCTTTCACCAGCTGTGGCCCTGCAAACCAAGGACCTCAGCCTGCAGCCCTTAGTGCCTCACCGTTATCTGCTCCTGACAGGCCTTAATTTATAGATAACGGACATTTTTTCACAGCTATTATTTGGATACATCCGTTTCCACTTGACCTGTCTGAACAACCTCTCGATGGATATTCAACCTCTCTCATAAACGGAGCTTATCCTTCAGCTCGAGGGGAGAATGAAACATTAACAAGAAATATAAAATGCAATTTGGCCTCTTCACGAGCAGGATGATTCCCGGCCGGGGCCGGCTGTGCGGGCAGGAGCCGGCACAGGGGCGGTGACGATGGCGTCGCCCGCTGTCCCCTCCTGCCCAGCCAGAGTCTGTGCCCACAGACACGCTGCGCTGTGCCTGCTCAACCCCACCAGCCTCCCCTGCCCACCTCTCCCTTTGGGTCATTTTTAAAGGCGTGGAAGGGGTGAAGATGCTGAAGCTGGCATGGAAAGCCTCCTGGAACGAGCTACATTATTAAAAATGCTCAATTTAATTCAGATTGATAACTGCATTAAAGTAGCGGGTTTTCCCTTCCATAATTGAGTTACACCTACAGCATTGAAGTCAAAATGATTTTAATCACCGCCAGTGTGAGGTGATGTATGCTAAATTCCCAGTGTCAATGCAACCGCTTGGAAACATCAATTAAAGACGCTGCTTTCGCTGCCTCCCCGCGTGGGTTCGGACGCCAGGGCAGAGCTCGGGCTCACTGGGGGTCACCGGGGGTCACCAGGGGTCATGGGGGGCTCCAACCTGCTCTCCCGGCCCCCCAGGGATGCTGTGACAGCGCCGTGGCCTCAGTTTCCCCACCACCACCTGCATCTGGGACCCAGATACACGACGTGAACGCACACAAACACGCAGCGGCCCCCAGCTGGTGACAAAAGGCCAGACGCTCTTTCATTTTGCCATCGGATAACCTTGATAAATTCTCTTATTAAATTTAATATCTTTGATCAATCACAGTAAAACTTGAGGAGATGAATTATTAAAATGAAGAATTGCTTTGTAGGGTTTATGGCTATTGTGCTACCTAAATTAAAAATGTAGGTGCTGTTATTTAAAAGAAAAAACATTTCCACTGTCCCTAAAGCCACGTATATCACTTCAGCTCCAGTTGGAGATCTCCGATAAGCAGAAATCACGTCACTCTCTTTGCACACGCTAATTAAGCAGCCCCTGTTTTCCTAAGGCTGAATTAAGGGTGCGAGGCGATGCGCAGGCCCCGCTGCATGGCACGGCGGAGCTGGAGGGGCTTGTCCTGACCAGGGTGCTCCGTAAAGGATAAAACGCTGGTGCTGGAACAGACACGGAGCGCTGGCGGGGTCTGTGTGCCAGAGGGAGGACGGGAGAAGCTGCTCGTGGTCCAAGAGCCTGAGCTCCAGCACCCCCATTGCACAGCGCATCCTGCCCACGAGGGTCACCCTGCCCACGAGGGTCACCCTGCCCACGAGGGTCACCCTGCCCACATCCCAGCGCTGTTTGTCACAGCTGGCCCCTGTTTGCTGAACTCTCCTCCCGCTCGGTGCGCGGTCGGACAAGGTGCCATCACCGTGATTGAAACTCAACTCAATTTCCTGGGCGGCTTGTCTCCGCTCCGTGCTGCTGTCACGCACGTGCTTCCATTTCCCGCTGAAGTGCCTCGGTCTTTTCTTGGCTATTATTCTAATTTGATACCATTATATATTTTTTAAGCCTAATTGTACAAAATGTAATGAAAGCAGTGAAGACGTCAGCACCCACAGTGCAATTGTGGCAGCAAGCCCCCCTCGAAGAAACGTTGTCCGAATGCAGGGAGCTCATGAAGATACAGATTCACAGGCTTAGAAGCTGGCAGATTTACATATTTTTCCCCCCTAAATTACAGGGAAAGACAACTAGAAGGGACCAAATCAAATGTTTTCTAAAATAACGTGCTATTAGGTGCACGTGGCACTGCCTTGTCAGGATGAGCTGCAAGGGACCAGCGGGGTCTGGGGTGGATTCTGTGTTCAGAGGGATAAAGAGCAAAGCAATAGTTCTGCACAAGGGAAAAAGCACCAGGGTTTCAATACGTGAGGGAAGAAGCCAAGGTGTGGGTGGGAAACCACGTTACCCGCTGCCGCCTGCCCCGGCAGTTCGTCCGTGGCCTCCGTGCCGGGTGGTTTTGGCAGAGAAGCCGCTGAACACGGGGGTCACGGCTCCGGCCGGGCCGGCGGCTCTCGCGGTGGGAAATCGGCTCCCAGCATCTCCCAGCGCAGGCGGCACCGGCAACGTCACCAGAAGCAGCGCTGACCTGGCTGCCGGCGCCCGGCAGCGCAGTGAGCCGCCCGATTTCAGGCTGCTTATTAATCAAAGTGAAGTTCAACACGGCTCGCCCAACACGAACTTCCCCCGTAGCCTTAAAACCAGCTTGGAAGTGCCAGGCTGCAGAGATTTTTCCTCCCGCCGCTTCCCCTCGGGTGGGAGATCCCAGGAGGTTTCCCAAGCACTCCCTGGGTACTTTGGGCAGATAATGGAACCTCCTGAAAACCGGGGCTCACCTCCATCAGCTGGGGTGGAAACGGCAGCTGAACAGCCGCCCCCCGGGAAATATCACTGTTCTATTGACTCCTCCGTTCCTTTGGCACCTGAAATTAATTTTGTATTTGTTTGGACCGTGATGGGTTTTAACCTACAGTAGCAGCAAGCTTCTGCCAACCCCAAGCAGTTTAATAGCTAAAGCGTTTGATTAAAAAATTTAATAGCCCCAGAATGATGGAACAGCTTCTGTCCACAATATATTAAGCTTCTGGCATTCAGATTTATATGCAGTGTAAACTTCCTTTATATGAAAGCATTTGTTTCCTTTCCTACATCCACAGCAGAGCAGACTCTCCTCCGACTTCATTTCCAGCCCCTGGTTTAATTGCCCATTTTTTTAAGCTGCCACGTACAGGAGGCAGGTTCCAGCGCTATGGGAAGGAGCAGGAAGAGCTGCTGATGCTGGCAGCCCTGGGCAGCGCGGTCGGTGGCTGCGCGGGATCCGAGCTCCAAACGCGGGGCAGGGAGGGCTCTGTGGTACGGGAGGTTCCAAGGAACCCCGACGTGAGCGGCTCTCCGGTGGAAAAGAGCCCTGTGCCGTTGATTTCTCGTGTGGCCGGCTCAGCTCCCTTGTCCGAGCTCGGCTGAGGGACGTGCCTGGTCACCTCTCTGCCGTCCCGCGGAGTCACACGGCCGTACCCCTCCCTCAGGAGCACTTTGTAACAACCTAAATAAACCCCTGCCAATGGCAGACCCCGTAAATCTTCATTACCATTTGCCTTGACCAATCTGCCCAACATCTCTCCTCTCCCCGAGAGTTCCCAAAGTGGCCATAACTCTTCTCCAGGTCAGGGAGTTAATCATATTTTATAGCAGATGGATACACTCGGTTTATATGGTATTTCTCAGCCTCATGTTTTTAGGCAAACGTTGTCTCTTCGTCCCAGCTTTGGCCTGGCAACCCAAGCCAAGAGCCGGGGCCACCTCGGGGAGTCGCCAAACCCGGGGGGCTCGGCGAGGGCTGCGCCCGGAGCAAGGGGGCGATTTGGGGCTCCGTGCCCTGGGAAGGAACATTCTCAGTGGGCAGCACCTCTCAGCATCGAGCCCAGGGGGGCGCCCGCACAGCTCCCCTCCCCGCATCTTCCAGAGAAACTGGCATTTAATTTCTCACGGCTCCTAATCCTCTTACTCCCGCGGACTTGGCGAGGGTGGATTTCGAGCTGTTTCTAGCGATATCATAATGTCAGGCAGAAACGTGGGCTCCAGGCTCTGCTGTAGGACTTAATAGAGATTTTTGTCACCGCGGAGAAGCTCGGGAGGAAGGACGAGTCCCCCCAGCAGCGCGGGGCAGCGCGGCCCCCCCGGGACCGGCAACACCAGCTCCGTGCCCACGTTCTACAGTAAAAGGAAATTGCCGATTATCTTCTGTGACACTTTATTAGCGAAGAACAGTTTGTTCTTATAGTCTTCTGACTGTCTGCCTTTTTCTTTATACGAGAAACTACGTGAAATATGGTGTAAAACACCTAATGTGCCTTTTTGGGATAATAATTCATCGTCTGTGTTCATAAATTCACATTTAGCTAAAAAAGGGGAAAAAAGAAGCAGGAGATACCAGGTAATTTATAACACTTACTCTGTGTTATTGCTCCCCAGCTGTCCTGATGCTGTTGCTCAGGGATTTGGATCCTGCACGGAGACGGCAGCTGGTTTGCAGTTCTTCATTTGGGTTGTTCAGGCTGCATTAGGTTTTTCAAAGCTGAAAAACAATTTGGAAAACACGTAAACCCACTTCTGAGAGCCGGAGGTATCATATCCTGGGAATGGAACTGCATTTATAGCCATTTTGATATACTGGCCAGTTAAGGATAACCAACAGAACTGGGAAATCTGCATCCAAATGTTGTTTCTGTCATGACGAATAGGAGTTTCCTGCCTGCACTTCAGCTAGAGGACAATCTCAGTTCATTTAGAGCTCGAGCTTGTCACTGTGCGAATGACTTGCAGCATTAATCACTCAACTATAGAAAACGCATTTGTTTCTCCTGAGCAGATTTTCCTGCGTGCCGAGGATCAGTTGTGGGTCTGTAACTGGGGACCCACAAAAAGGCTGTTTGTTCATTGCTGACTTTTCTCAATTAATGGCTGTTTCACCCGGGTCTGCAGAAAGCACAAGCAGAGAATAGCTGCTGTGCGAGCCCTGCACACACAGGCAGTAAAAGAGAAAAGCTGCTGATGGCCAGGACGATGCTCCGCGGTCCTCGAGGAGAGCAGAGTGCCCCAAAGCAGCCCCCGGCTGTCACCGAGGTTTATGTAACACGGCGATTTCAGGTCTCCGTTTCTGGGTTAAGCAGATCGACTCGCGGGGCTCGCCGGCCTCACCTCCGGGCTCTGCCAAGGCAAACAGCGGGACAGCTTTCTGTTTGCTTTCTCTCCTGCTTGCTAAATTGAATTATTATCCCCACAATGATATTCTTAAGGTTAAGAGCAAATATATATAAGAACATCGTGGAAAATGTGTCCACTTCAGAGCTGACAGAATAGCACAATTTTTAAAGCTGTCTTAACCGTTTCTCTATGGTAGCAGAAACATTTTTCACTTCATTAGCACCAAGTGCACTCGTCAAGCTGTTCTTTTGAGACTAATTTCTGTGTGGAATCTGAGGAGTCTCCACTTAAGGCCATAAGATGAAGGCTGCACCCGTCTGACGCAGCAGCAGCATCACTTGGTGCTCGCTGCCGGGCCAGGGATGCTCCTGTGCCCAGCGCTGGCACAAGGGGCAGCAGCAAAGCCGTGCCACCACAACCAAGCTGCGATAAACCCGAATTAGGACTTATTGTGCCAGGCAGATGTTTCTTCAATACCTCAAGTCAATGACCTCAATGTTGATTTTGAACTATTGTTCAATTTGCACTCATTGCAATCTGAAACTCGGCACCGTGATTAATCGTCAGCCCAGAACATCGCAGGGCTGCGCAAACGGGGATACAGAGATTAATTAGCGAAGGGTATGCGAGTGCACGGTTCAGCATTGCAAGTAATCAGAGCTGCTGCATCCCGAATTCTGCCCACGCACCCCTGACCTGCACGGAAATGTTCCATTCCTTCTGCACGAGCTCTGAGCTGGAGGGAGGACAGGGTTCAGTCCCTGGGGTGCAAAAGGGGTGCAAAAGGGGTGCAAGGACCTTCATGTCTGTAACATCACAGGGGACTTTTCATCTCCCCCTCATTACCTGAGTCAGCCACCAAACCTGCGCGTATCCCACACCCCAAAGCGTTTCAGCTGTGGCTCCCAGCTGTCCCTCATTCTGGATAACACACTTGTGCAACGCGGAGATGTGTGGCGTTAGCATTAATTGCAGCTTTCCTTGTGTGCGGGTTTCAGCACCTGCTAAGCTTTGTCAGAAAGAAAAAACCCGAGAACTGAGGAATTACTAAATGAATCAGCGTGGCTGTGTACCTGTCAGAGCTTTCGGGGAGCTGTTTTCTCCAAGCAATTAACTCAAATGATGAATTGAGAGATGACGATTTAAAAAAAAAAAAAAAAAGAACAAACCAAAACAATCCTTGTAATGTATTTGTCATTTAGATTCGCACTTGAAAGTTTGGAAGTTGTTCCAGATTTCTTCTACCTGCAAACAAATCCCCCTCGAGTTCTCTGAGCCTGGAGATGCTGGGAGTTGGGGACAAGGGCATCGAGGGATATGAGCAGCGGGGCTCCAGGTGATGAACATGAGCTCCCACTCAGCTTTTATTAACCAGATCCATCATGTGCCGGCGCAGCCGGGCGACTGGGAGAAAAATCGATGGGTGAGGGCTGGAGCGATGGAGCAGTCCTGGAGTTGGGTTCTGCCGCCTCCCTCAGCCACCGCTCGGGACCTGCGAGCAAACACCCTGCGGGTCTGCCCGGCAGAGCCCCCAGCTGACGAAAAACGTCATTTTACATGGATTTGTGGACACTTTTGGGGGAGCGTGGAGCCTTTTCTGCACTCGCAGCCTGGCAGCGGAGCTACAGGTGAGGTTTGCTCTGCTGCACATCTCAACTCTTTTTATATAACATGAATGATAATCAAAGGTAATGCGCAGGCAAGATCAGAGCCTGGAGGTGGTGTCAGTCTTGACGGCTTTATGAGAGTTTTAATATTCCTTTCACCTCCAGCTAATCTTAGGGTCATTATGATTGGGAAGATGAGGACGTGAGGCGGAGGGGATGATCAGCCCTTGCCTGGAGCAGCACCGAGGGCTCACGTTTCTGCACCCCAGTTTGGCCACCCCAGTGCCCCCCAGTTTGTGCACTGGCACACCTGAGCGGGACCTGTGCTCCTGCTCCATCGCGTTGCGTTACCGGAGCCCCATCGATTGCTGCAGATGTTAATGATGCCGTTAAAAAGATAGTTCAACCGGAATGTATTGATTTGCCGAAGATGTCCGCACCTCCAGCAGCTCCTGCAAGGACGTATTTTGAAATGGAAATGAAACTCTGAGCAAAACCTAATTTGCTTAAAATAACTGTAAAGGTTGAATTGTTTTGTGCTGGAAGAGCAAATAAACAAATGGAAGAAACAGAGTTTGAGTAACGAGTGCAAGCTTTGTCTGACACTTTTTAATATAGAATTATGGATGGAATCATCGCAGGAGTACACCCTATTTGTATTGTAAAACATGTCACTTGTTTAAACAATTGCATCACAGCCCTGAGACCCAGCGGTCTATGCAGGATTATTAATGAGTGCTTCGGCATGACTTTCTTTTGCGGAATTTCTAATAACTGCTTAATAAATATGTAAATCTGCATCCATCCGTTTTAGCGTTGGGTGCCAATAAAGCCGGGCGCTCTGCTCTTCCCTTGCTCCGCTCCGCGATGCCTTTTGCAGGGAAAACGTGGCTGTGCATGGCAGCCGAGGCGGAGCCGCCCAGCCGTGGATCGGGGGTCTCGGCCTCTCCGGGCACCCCCGTGTCCCCACAAGAGGTGACACAATTACAGTGCCACTGAATTGCTTTTTCACGGCTGCAGCTCCAAGCAGTAAGAGACCGACAATAAAAATAATTTGTCGGAGGGCTGTTGATAAAACCCTGCTTATTGCGAGCCGTAAATTTGGCGCAGACACTTTCACCTTTATGTCTCACCCGGGGAACAATATCCCCCCACGCCAAACCGGGGGGAGAGGGGAGGATATACTGCGATCATTCTGCTCCACCGGCCTGAGCAAGGAGCTCGTAAAAATTAAGGAATAGTTTTTATTCAGCAAGATAAGGGCTCCATGATTGCCAAAAATGAAGCACAAAATTGCTGCAGCCTGAGGAGACGATTGCAGCGTAGCGAGCTTTCTTTTTCCGTGTCCAATTTACCAAATTCTTGTAAACTGCAATTAAAGAAACAACAGCAATTCCAGATGTCTCGTTAAGCTTTTCCTTAACCCTTAATTTTGTCCCAGGAGGGATAATTTGACGTGAGCAACATGCTGGTTGTGTGCAGGTCCCGCACAAGACTCGGCAGCAGCTCCCGCCCAGAGCCGGGCGCCCAGAAATGGGGGAAAACCAGCAAGTTCAGGTGTTTTTTGATCTTTGCTCGTTCTCCAATGCTCAGGCTTTGCTGGATGGGCAGCAGGGCACTAATAGGGCAGGGGCTGGTGTTCCTGCACCCCAGAGGGAATTCAAAATGTGATTTTGGGGCAGCTGCCGGTGCCCAAGGGGTCGGTGAGTGGCTCAGGGTCTCCTGGGCCCGTGGCCTGGCTGAGCCTTTCACTTTGCAGTGCTTCCAAGTGACTAATCAATTATCCTTTATTGGGTTTATTTCTCTCATTAGTCATTTCTTCAGCGCTTTCAATGTTTCATTAGTCTCCTCTCAAGTTACAGTGGGTTTTGAGAACTGTGTGGAAGAGGATAATTCATTTTATTAGGTCATTTATTTTCTGGGTACATTTTTAAAGGTCAATTAATCCATCTAAATGGAGGAGGAAGTATAGAATCCCATACCGTGCCCCCTCCCACCGCGGCCAGGGACATCCCGGTGTTAGTTTACTTGCCCAAGTGGGGAGAGATGCATCAATACAGGGGAGTGCTGGGTATTGGTGTGACATTTGAACAGGGAATTACACTCCCAGAACCTGCTTTCAGGGCTGTGCTAACCGGCTCCTTCCCAAGAGCTGCTGGGTCTGAAGGAGAACAGCCAGCGCCTGCTGTTTGTTCAGGACGAGCATCCCGGTCCCCATCCCGCCAGAGCATCCCGGTCCCCCTCCCACCAAAGCATCCCGGTCCCCATCCCACCAGAGCATCCCAGTCCCCCTTCCGCCAGAGCATCCCTGCTCTGGGATCAGTCTGATTTGCCCAATGCATCCCTGCTTTGGGATCAGTCTGATTTGCCCAGTGCAGATGGAATCAGGCTGGGGAAGCTCCTTGGGTGTGTTGGAAAGGGTTGTATTCCATCTGAGACTTCACTGCCTTCCCCCATCGGTAATGCTGCCATCGATGAGACTAAATATTGTCATGCAGAGATTCAAACCCATCATTTTACAAATATTTACACCAAAGCAAGCCATTTATTCCGTTCAAGGGCCATGATCATTGTGGAAATTTGGAAGCAGCACGCTGCTCGTCTCGCTCATGTGAATCATCCCATTAATTTCCAGAGCAGCGGAGCTGGCAGGACCGCGTGTTGGGCAGCGTGTTACCGATGCCGAGGAGCAGGGGGACCCCAGCCCGTCCCCTCACTGTGCCAGGTTATTGCAGCTCCCCAGTGATAACCAGGGACCCCGCGGTCCAGCCGGGAGCCGCGGAGGAGCGTTGGTAACGAGGCTCAGCCGAGGAGCCGTCCCGCTCAGACACTTCGTCATTATTCCTTGTGGGGAACCGGAGACCTGTCAGTTCAGCCCAGGGAGCGAAAGCCAGAAAATCCATTGCTGCCGCTGCCTTTCCTATTTGTATTTACATTTTTATTGATGCCTATAGTGTAAAACACCCATTATTTTAACTGAAAAATCCATCGAGCAGTCTAATAAAGCTTCCCTTAAAAAAAAGGATGGAAAGCATGAACAGTCTGATGCCTCCACTGAAACATAAAAGGTGCGTTTTATTCCAACTGGGAAATACTTGGAAACCTTTGAAAAATCAAGCCCTCCACATGCAGGAGCCGGAGAGGAGCCCATGTCCCACCTGGCAAACAGAAGGCACGGGCTCCCGCGCCTTTTGGGGGCTGAAAACCTTTGCCAAGGGCTCCTTAAAACACCAAACAAGCCACCAGACAAGCATTTGAAGCATGCACAGCTGAGGGGTATTTTTCTGTAAATGAAAAAAAAACCCCACAGTATTTCTTTCTTTTCCAGTGCAGGAATGATTTAAAAAACTCGGTGATGCAAGACAGGTTTCAAACCACTTATTAAATAATACAGAGCAAGAGTTAAAAATTGATGCTAAACTTTATTTTCTTTGGCCCCCTGAGAGGCCACTTGGCTTGTTAGAGCCTGGAATCTGCACCGTTTATTAAGAGCCATGAGGCCAGCAGCGCGTTAACCCCCATCAAAGCTTACGGGAAATCTCCTCCTTTATCTCCTTTCCCATCCCTGACTTCTCCAGCACAATAAGATGCTCTTGTGGAGCAGCCCCCAGAGGCCGGCAGGGAATCCCTCGCTGGCCCTGATCCTCATCTCGTGCTGCCCAAGAAGCTGCTGGGGAGACATGGGACCAGTGGCCGGGGTGCAAGAGCAGCTCCCGTGCAGCACTTGGGCTGCACCCCTTGGGGTACCCTAAACCTCCTCAAACTCCCGCTGGGCTCTCGGGGGTCCCCGGGCGCAGCAGCCACTGAGCCACAGAGAAACTGGAGATGTGTCCCTGCAACAGGCTCAGGTTTTAAACAAGCTAAATAAATATTAATAAACCAGAAAGAACACGGACTCCGTTAGAAAAGTAGAGGGTAACAGATGGTCTGTAGTTAACCATAAGATTATTTTCAGCTGAGGAGCCGGGCTGGTCTAAGAGACCGTGTGAGCAGCGCTCAGCTCCTCGCAGGGCTCTCGGGCTGGGAGATGTGAAGTTCTGGTGGACTCCAGCCCATCTGGATGCTGCCACTGCTGCTGTCACCAGCACCCGGGACACCCAGCACCCTGCCAGCCAGCGACAATCAGCTTGGTGACTCGGGTGTCCGGCTGCAGAACACCAGCCCTGGCCGCCAGCTGCAGGGTGACAGGGTGGGGCTGTCGCTTGGAGCCTCGAGCAGCGTGAAAACCTGGTTTGCCCTGCAAGCGGCAGCGGGTGCCGTGGGGAGGGCGGGAGGGTGGGTGCGTGGGTGCTGCCCGGCTGCCAGCGCAAAAAGCAGCTAACAGGGAGGGGAAAACTGCCTCTGACAACAGAGGGGCCGGGAACCAGCGAGAAGCAGAACGATCTTCAAAGAAGCCGTCGGAGCAAATGAGAGAAGAAAAAGCCATGAAGCTTTTTAGTATTTTGTGCCAGGCTTGGAAGAAAAAACAGTAATGTGAAAAGACGCATCCTCTGAAGTACCAGGGGGGCCTGGGGGCGCTGCGCTGCTGACTCCCAGGGCTGGGGGGCTTCCCGGTGCCTGGTAAAGCCGTTGGTGACATCTATGGATGGCTGGTGAAAAGATGAAAAGGGAGGGAATGCATTGAGGCTTTTCTGAATTTGTTTTCTGTTTTCTTTTAGTGGGGCAAATAATGCAAGAAAAATGGTCGGAACACCTCCGGTCATCATCAGAGGGCGATCAGGAGGCTGATGGGTTCACTGCGAGTGTGGAGGAGACAGGGAAACAAGAGGAAAGGGTGGCGTTTATAAATTGTAGCTGTTAAATCTAAACAGGGGGAAACAAAACAGGAGATAATTGAGCTAACCGGCCATGGCAAGAATAAAATTTAAATTTCAGCAGTCAGCAAGAAAGTTTTCATAAATAGAAATACCAACTGTTCAGGTGGAGAACTTAAAGATCTCTGCAGAAGTGAATGATAAAAGAATTGCTTGAATACATTCAGGGCCCATTGTTCGGAAAATAAAGCAGTAAAGAAAAGGAAAATAGGGCTCCTCAAAGTAATGAGTGGAGCAGATGAGGGAGAACAAAGGGCCAGCAGCTCCCGTATCCAGTTAATTTGTTCCTATCTCATCGAGGAGAGCGAGAAGCGGGCAAGGCAGCAACGTGGCTATTTGATGCTACAGAAGAGTGCCGTTATTAAAGCTGAGATAAATTACCAAACAGGCACGAGTCGGTGGCTGATAAAGCAGATCAGGCTCTAGAAATTCAGTTCGGAGTGCGAGCGCTTCCTAAGAGGGTTTAACATCTCCGGTGTCTTTGTAACGAATCCAATTGCACCTATTCCCAGTGCCCCTGGCACAGGGGATGCTCCTTTCTGTGCCGCTCAGAAATGCACCGGCAGGGCTGTGCCGGCAGGGCTGTGCCGGTGCCGATGATCCTGGTGGGTCCCCCCAACTCAGGGCATCCTATGACTCCCTGCATTCCAGAAAGCTGCCCACAGCCTCTCCTACCCTGCTGCTTATTGTTCTGGGCTGCGTTTATTTCCAATTATGATTCAGTTTATCCCAATTAAATGCCACTTATACTTCAAGGTAGTTATCCAGTCCAATACTCTTAATTAGTTTGTAAAGTGTTCTAAGTCAATTTTAATTATTTCCAGTGGGTTTCAGGGAAATCTCACTTGGATGTTCTGTGCTTTTACTCCAAGCAGCTGCAATTCCTTCGCCTCCCCAAGTGTCGTTCCCTTCCCCGCGTTTCTTCTCGCCCATCGGCAGAGCCTGATGGAGCCATGGGGACCTGTTGGGGCTCGGATTGCAGCAGGGGATGCCGAAAGGGGCTTCACCGAGGGGTCAATGCCATGCCGTGCCGTGCCGTGCCATGCTGTGCCATGCTGCCCCCAGCCACCCCGGCACAGAGCACGGGAACCTCTTCTCGACGTGCCAGCGAGCGCTGAAGAAGCAGTTACAAATAGCAACGAGGATAAAAGATGACTCCTTAAAGTGATGAAAAAGAATCTCCCGAGTGCCCTGCTGAGTGTCACCCAGACGCAGCCGTGCTGTGGAACACCTCTGCGGATGGACAGAGCCGTCGGGAGCGGCGCGTCGGAATCCCCGCCGCTTCGGATGCGGATGAGCAGCTGCCTGGAGCTCGCACGTCTAAACGTGCGGGTCAGCGCTGCTCTCTCGGTCTTTGAGGGCTGGGAAAGACGAGCAGCAGAATCCTCCCTTCAGGGTAACAAAATAACAACACCGAAAAAAAGGGTAAAGCAATTCTCGGCTCTGACTGGAGATGAATCCTCCTTTTGCTCATTACAAAATACCTATTATCTCCCTTTATCTCCTAGCCAACAGTGTTATTTCAATTTAACAGTGTATGAGAAATGCAAGAAAATATAATAAAAGAGCCATGGATGCACTATTTAATGTCAGAATGACAGATGCTTCAATTAGGCAGACAGGGCTATTTCTCCCCAAAATAGATAAAGATGAAATTTTTATAAGATTGCACTGTTTGTGTTTACGATACGGTACAGTTACAAGCTTTCATTACAACATAAATTAAAATAAAAGCTCCTATTTCAGTGGAAACCCGGAGGGATTTGCCGATGATTTCACAGGTGGCCGAGCCAGCGGTGCCGCGGGTGCTGCCGGAGCCGTGGGCGGCTGCCCCGTCCGGCACCGCCGCGCTCTGCCAGCTGGCACGGGCCTTCCCCCGCCCGGGCTCCGCCGAGGTCACCGCGAGCGGCTCCCTCTGGAGCTCAGCTTGTTGTGTCCCCTTGGCCACCGCGGTGAGCGGCCTGGCTGTGCCAAGGCTGCCGGTGACACCGGCAGTTCAGGGCTCTATGTGTGTGGTGAGCCCTTGACATTCCTGAAGGTCTCACCTTCCCAGCGCTGCTGAATTCCCGGCGTGTTTGTACAGTATCTGGGTCAAGGAAGAGTCAACAGAAAAGTTATGTCTGTGTTTACCCTGGAGTTACATATATAGTTTGAATTATGGATGAATTAAAAAAGTCAACACGAGCTACACAGTAAACACTTTGGCTTTGCCGGTGGTTTGAAGAGGGGGGATCAAGTGGGGGATTGTGCCGGGGAGATTCCCGCAGTGCCGGAACCAGAGATGGAGCTGTGCCGGGGCTGCCGGGATGCAGGTGCCGCGCCATGATGGGACATGCCGTGCCATGCCGTGCCATGCTGTGAGATGCCGTGCCATGCTGTGGGATGCCATGCCATGCCGTGCCATGCTGTGCCATGCCATGGAGCAGGGATGGAGCCGGACCGGGCACGGAGCAGCTTCAGCAACCATCTTTCCACCCCCACTGTTCCATTTGCATTGCTGAGTTTATTTATGGCTTAAGCCCGGCTTTAATTGTTTCCATCTTGTATGTTTCAGCCATTTAGCGTGTGTCTGGTTTGTCACATAGTGCTGAGGATGTTTTGGTAACTAAGCACTATAAACATTATTTATTATTATATTTCAGCCAAAACAAGCATTACTCTAATTTATTTATTAATCACTTTTCAAATTCAAAGGAAACATCTGTGCAGATTTGCAATTAAGTGGGTTTATGGCTCAAGCGAGATTTCCCTAGAATTTCTATAAATAGATCCAGTGTTTATTCCTCATTGTCTTCATATTTCTGAACACTAATAATCACCATGATAATCCTCCCAGCCTGCAGTAATCCAACCTCCGGGCGCTCCCAGGTCCCCACCGCTCCTCGCCACCATAGCTGTGTCCCCAAAGCACCATGTGCCTTTCGGTACGGGGTGTGTGCAACCTGACAGCATCCTTGGGGACAAAAATTATAACTGAGCTGCTACAACTCAGTAGCTTCATCCAGTTCTCAAACTTAACAGATTTGTTAACAATAAAGATATTAACGCCATCAGCGTTTCAGAGAAGGAGCGCAGGAGAGGTCTCAGGACACAGAGGTGGTTCAGTGGCTTTTGGGAGATAGCAACGTGCTGCCTGCACTTTACTGGTGGGTGAACACCTTGGCCCGAAGGACGGAGCTCCCAGGCCACGGGTTCTTGGTCTTGCCCCGGCTCTGGCACAAGAGGAGCAGCTCATCTCACCTCAGCATCTCATCTCCTCATCTCACCTCAGCATCTCATCTCCTCATCTCTCTCCTCATCTCATCTCCCATCCCACAGCGCTGGCAGCCCCGGCTGCGTCTTCAAAACTGTCACGCCTGGGAGCTAAACGGTGTCTAATGATGTTGGGAAACAAGCTCCACATTTCAACAATTTCTTCCACTTTGCTCTCAGGTCTATAAATCACCCTCTTTTAGCAGGAATTTCCATATTCTGGCCCTGCTCTGCTCTGCCAGTCATCTCCTCTGAGCCGGGCTCTAACCTGGTTTGCTCCCCACAGACACAAGTAATGTGTTTAACCTTTCTTATGAGGCATATTTATTGCTTTGCGGGGCTACCCTTTCCAAATCTCCTCCTAACAGACATTTGTCTTTTTGAGGTTTCCAGTGTTTCCAGTGCGAAGCCGGAGAATCAATACGGCTCACATAGTTTCAGCTTTCCCAGCCGCCAGATCCAGATTGGATTTAAGCCGGGCTCTGTCCCCCGTTTATGCTTTAAGCATCCCAAGACGATGCACGCTCGCACAGCTTTATTGACTGTGGTGGGGAAACTGTGATTTATCCTCACTGATCACCAGTTCAATTTGCCCAAAGGACCCACTCCTGGGGATGGTTGTAAGTAGGACTATAAACGTATTTCATACTCTTCTCCTGCAGTGGAAGAGGAAAAATATAGAGCAGACAGCTCTATTATATCAGCTTCTGGTTATTCTCTCTAATATTTATTTCAGAAGTCCCGTGCAGAAAACACTTTGTGCGGGGAGGAGATAAACCTGCTTTTGAACTAATTGCAAATCACTTTTATTGGCAGAGGAGCCGTGCAAGGGAGACTTTCCTCACACAGGGCTGGGGCTCGGTCAGCGTTTGCAGAGCGCGCTGGGGAAAGGCGGCACGGGGGGCAGAGCTGGGGCAGACCGGGCTGAGCCTCCCCTGGGCTTTGCCTCCCCCACAGGAGCGTGGACCCATTTTCACACCATCTTTTAGGAACGAACAAGGGGATGAGGACCCACTTCATTAGGAACTGGGCCATTCGTGTCACTCCCTGTAATTATTTGCTTGCAGATAATTTCTGCGGAAGTTCTGCTTCCTCCCAGGAGAGGGCAATAAGACTCGCACGCTGTCCTGCTGCGAAGGCTCCTGGCTGCAGGCTCGGGAGGTGGGAGCGGGACCGTATCTCATATCTCGTGTCTCATATCTCGTATCTCCTGCTCGCAGGGCTCCCGCTGCGGGTCCACGGCGAGTACCGGCCGTCCCGCTCCAAACCGCCCTGCTCGGGATGCCTGGAAAATCCCGGAACGTGTGTGCTTTATCAAATCGGTACAAATTAAAGCAGCTTATGCTCAGGAAATCATCCGCTTCCCAGATAGCCAGGAATGAGGGTTGCTGGCGTCTGCCCAGCTCGCGGTTAACAAGCAAGTGTTCAATATGTGGCAGCCAGATCCGATGCAAATTATTTGTGCAAAGCCAGAGGATTGCATCTCAGATGAGCTGCCAAAGTGGGAAGTTTTAATAAGAGAAATCCTCTAACATAATTAACCAGTGAAGAGGCCGGTCCTGGAAGGTTTAAGGGCCAGGGGTGTCTTGGTGCTGCAGACCGAGGGCTGGGAGCAGGCGCTGGGTCCCCACTCCCCCTGGACACACTGACAGGCAGAAAGCCTCGAGCAAAGAGTCTGAAACAGCCCTTCCAGAGCCGGTTTAATACAGAATGGTTTGGAAGTTGTTGACCAGGAGCCCTGCAAAGGGCTGTGATGTGGGATGAGACCAGTTTGGCTGCAGGTCCCCATGGGACTGGGAAACTGGAGCAGTTCATCGGTTCCTGACTGTCAGCTCCACACAATTCCCCAGCCAGCGGAGTTCCTTAAAGACCCATATTACAGCAATCATGTTGTCTTCTCTCCTCTGCTCTGGTGACAGTTTCCCCCTGACACTGCCGTTATTGGAAGCTATATTCATGTCACATCAGGAGAACAGATCGGCTCTCTGGAGAGTCCTTCTTTACTGGGAAGTGGCATCTCTGTCGTGTAGTCCAAAGAGAAATCAATGAGAAAACTAGTCGGGGATCAGCAGATGAGGCTGATAACTCTTTCCATTACACCGGCGGGCCTCGTTTTGGCTGTTTGAGGGGATGAATGGCAGGGGCGCGAAGAGACCGGGGCTGGTGAGGGGGACTGGGCACCGGGGCTGCCCTGCTCTCGTGGTTCTGCTTTCCTCCCGTTCCACCCTCTCCCCGCCTGCATTTCCGGGCAGCCGCTTCCCCCAGGGCCTCAGCGGGTCCCCCGGGGGCTCAGGGGGCGAATTCCGCCACGCTCAGCAAGTCTGTCTTGCAGCAAGAAGGGATGTACAACAGAAATGATCGGATTTTCCCCTTCATTGAAACAGTTGAATATTAGCTCCCAATATATAAGAGAAAGCGGGGATAAAGGGTCACGTTTCCATTAGAGCTTCTTAATTGGGCTTTTTTCCTGAAGGCACAAAATCAATACTTCCATCTGCACGTACCCAATAAGCTATTTGGGTCTCCTTTAATAGCGCAGGCCTGGCCGTGTTGGTGCAGACGGACGGGCAGGGCGGGGGTCCAGGCAGACCCCACTGAGCAGGCACCGCGGCCACAGCCGGCACGGCCGGCACACGGGGCACGGCACAGCGCGCGGGCCGGGCAGCCACCGCGGCTTCAGCACCGGGGAGAAAACAGAGGATTCTGAGCCCAGCACCCTCAGTCGATATCTGCCAATTCCTAAGAAATTGGCCACCTTGAAGTAACTGAAGTGACAAAATAGAGCCGATTAGAAAAATTAAACTCAGACCAAGCTGGAAGAAAGGCCGTTTGGCTCACTGAAAACATTATCTGCTCTAATTGGAACCTTTGTTTAATTTGGCTTTGAAATTGAATTTCTTTTCCTTCCTGGAGAACTGTTATTACCTTAATTCTCTGCTTTGAATAAGACCTTTTATATGGTCAAATACAGTTTGTTTTCAGCAGGGCAAACTCGCCGAGTGAGGCAGCGATTGCTCTCCCGTGCCAGCCGCCTTCGACGAGCCCCCGCATCATTTCCTCACACTGGTGCATTTTCACTCTTTTCATTTCACCTTTGCTCAGTAACTGTTTTATTCATGAAAAGAGAGAAATGCCAGGTCTAACCTCCTGCTCCTCGCCAGGCAGACACGAGCGCTCTCCACGCTCCCCTTCGCATTCAGAGCAGGCGGAGGGGAGCGAGCTCGGGGACGGGACGATTTGCACCCCGGGGTGTCTCGGGGCAGGATCTGCAGCCTCTCCCTGCTCCGGCCGGGTTTCTGCAGGAAAACGAGCCCATCCTCATGTCCCGGGGCTGCTGCCAGTTCAGGGTGTGATGGCAAAGCGGATTTTCCCCTCTCCGAACCAGCCCGTTTCACCCATTTCAGCCAGCTCGCTGTAGTGTAGCTTATTTGCAGAACAGCAATAGAAGGAAGACAACAGCGTAATGAAAGCATTGCATCCCAATTTCCAAGTGTGGCCAACAAGATCAATCAGGCACTTTGGAAAAATGAAGAACTTTATCTCCAATCAGCCAGCTTTTATCTGCTTAGGAATAAACAAGGCTGAGGAAGCTGGTGGTAGCAACAGCTGCATCATAAATAAGCCTGAAGCCAGACCCTTCTGCTGGAAGTAAATAATTGATCTCAGAAAAATTCTGCTTAGGCAAAGCCATTTCAATTACCTGGCAGATGACGACGAGTGCTGGGAGAGGTTAATGGCTCTAAAATATTTAGAGAGAAGATGTTTGCCTGGGCGCGCTGTCATTTGTCTTTCATTTACCCAACAGAGGGAGGTTATTTGACAAACTCGGCGGCAGGTGTGACTGTACCGGCCCGCTCTGGTGCGATTTATTGGGGTGATCCCCTCACCAACGGGGTGACGAGGGGCACCCGGTTTAGGGGTGAAAGGCTGAGAGGGCTCTTGTGGCCGGTCACACCAGCCCGGTCTGCGACTCCTCCGGGCTCCCGGAGCACCGAGGGCTGCTGCTTTCCCGGGGGATTCCTCTCTAAGGCAGCACAAGTCGCGCACTTCGTGGAGCCGGGTGGGTGCGACAAAGCAGAATTGCTGTAAGTGAGGAGCCGCTGTGCGGGATGCCCGGGGGCACCGAAAACCTGGACATTGCGGCTGGTGCTGCAGTATTTCTCCCTCACAGAGGGAACCTCAGAGCACCACCAGATGCAGACCTGCTTTCAGGGTGCAGCCCTCAGCTCGGTTCCGCTGAATTTTGGAACAATACAGCTTATCACAGGCTGTGTTAAATGAGGGATTTGTGAAACAGCAGACTGTGGTGAGCACCATGTGCCTGGCAGGCCTGGGGTCTGTCCCCAGGGACCGGTGTCCCCGAGGGGCGCACGCGGGAGGGGACGCCCCGTGCCGCCCGCAGCCGCTATCAAAGCCGTGGTGTCGATCACCGCAGCGGGTTGCTCAGCGATCGGCTTTGCTTTTGCAAGGGCTTTGATCATGATACCTCAGCTGTGGGAAATGCGTGGTTCCCTTTGTTTCGGCTAACTTTCCTTTCTTCACTTTCATCCTCATAAATAATTTATTCTTGTTTGTTCTATTCACTTTCATATTTTTGTTTTCTTCCCCATTAAAATTCTGCTTCAGTGGCTCGTGGAGAAACTTTGAAGCTCTCCCTCCTTGTCCTCAACCTTTCTGGGGAAACAGATTCCTCCCCAGTATGGTCACAGGGAGGGACGCACTTAGCTCCCGCGCTCCAGGCTGCGCTTTGCAAAGCCCGGCCCTGCAAAGCCTCTGTCCCCAGGCGCCTCTGGGCCCAAGAGCATCTCTGGATGTGCAGGCAGCGAGTGTGCCCGGGCAGTACCAGCAGAAACACGGCTCTGTTGAGGAGCTGGCCATCAACGTGAAGCTATTTCTGGCATTATAACATATTCTGCTTTGGATATGCTGGGTCAATAAAAGCCTTCTCTAAGGAGGGGTTGCTTCTCTGATGTTAAAAAGGTTTTAAATTTTCAAAGCACAGCCCGGGTTCGGTGGACACGAATGCCCTCACGCACGGCTGCTGAGAAGGCCTTTCAGCGCCGCCCGGCCCCTGCTGTAGCAGCGGCTGCTTCACCTGCCCGCTCTTCTACAGAGCTCTATTTTTTACCTTTTGTCAATATTTTTTTCTCCATTGAAAGATGGATTTCATTGTATTCACCCTTAATTGAGTCCTCCAAAAATAAACAAGGTGCATCTGCTATTTCCCACCGTATCTATAATACACAGGTGACTGTTGCCAGGGTTAGCAGCTCCACCTGTGCTGGGGTTGGGTTGAGATAGCCCTGCTGGCAGCAGGTTTTCCTGCTTTGCTGATCAGACCTGAGGCTTTAAAACCCCCGGGGCTGCAGGTCAGTGGGTTTTCTTTGGGAGGCTCTGTGTCCCTTGTTCTGGGGTGTGGGATGGAACGTGGCTGTGCTCTGTTAACATCCCTGCGGAGCAGGGGAGGACCAGCCTGCGTGCGGAGGAGAAGATGGACTGTTACCCTCTCAGATAAAGAGGTCATCTGCAGCCTTTTATCAGAATCAGAAAGGTAATTACTTGGAGGGGAAGTGAAATGCCTTCGCATTACGAGGTTTCATTTGTTCTAGGGCGGCAAATTGTGCTGTTGTGGCTGTTATTGCTCTGACAGCAGCACCCAGGGCCCTTGCGAGGAGGGGGGTGCTGCTCCCTGCCCCGGTGAGCGGGGCTTCTCTTGTCTCCTCCCGTTACCATCAATATTTGTAAGTGGATTCTGGAGAAGTGGGCACATTTTCCAGTTTATGAAGGCTCAGTGTGTGTGCTACTTTGAGCAACCCAGAGCAATAAAGGGGCAATTAGCAGTTATTATCAAACATGCCAATGACAGGACTGACCCCAGAGAATCTAGGAGCGTTCTTTAAACTGCTGTCCCCAGCCCTGCGGTCAAGGAAAGAACCCGCGAGTGCTGACCCAGAGTGAATCTCGCCCTTCGTATGCCACAAACTCGTGTCTGCAAGGTGGCCTCTGGGGAGATGCTGCTCCGATTGTAGCTCCTGTCTGAAGTTTCTGGGTCAGGGTTATTGATTGGGGTGGTTAATTGGCCTGGCTGTGCGGGAGCAGGGATGTGGGGCTCTGTGCCACCGAGGTGCCTTCGCGCTTCCCTGCAGCAGCCGCTGGGCTCCGGTTCTGCTGCTGCTCGGGGCTCCTGGAAGACGCTGGTGCTGGCTCGCGGCCTTTGCTCTGCCCCTCTTCCAGCTCTAAACACGGGGTGAGCCTCCTGCCCTTGCTCTCTCAGCAAAGGGAAGACAACCCTGCTTGAGAGAAGGGACATGCATCTGCAGGGAAACTCATCTCTATGGCTCTCATGGCAAATATATCTCAAGCTGAAGGGCTTATGGCAATAATAACCCTCGGATATGTCTCTTTTTCTTTGCTGCTGTGGGATTAATAACATCCAGAAAACAGCCAAGCCCAGGATAGCACCTTAACCAACATGCATTATGTCAGTTCACACCATGTTACCCTCCCTGCATATTTTCTGTAGTAATCGGATTTGACTACTTCCCTGCAAATTGACAGAGCTCGCAGGTTGGCACACAGGCAGACACAACTCTTTGAATTAAAAATAGTTCCCCGTGTCAGGGCTCATCTCTGTAATCAGCACCGGGCAGCTTTGATCTCGGTCCCGTGCGAGCCGCGCTGGCTTTGTGGCGTTGCACGGGCAGCGGGTGTGAGTGGGGCTGCTGAACCCCCCCGAGGGACGCGTTGGGAACCCCGGTGTCGCTGCAATGCGCCAAAACCTCCCCTGGACCTGGGGGCTGGGGATCAAGGCTCCTATTTGGCTGTGGCAGGCAAAGAAAAGGCACTTCCAAAAACCAAATTCACAACTGCAAAGTTTTTTAAGAAGCTGTGGCTGGTTTGAAGGAGGCAGGAGTTTCTGAGCCTGGAGGAGGGAGGAAAGACAATAGGTACAGCTCAGTTAAACTGTAATCACAGGTTGGGAAAAAGAGCTGAGAAATTTAAAGCTAATTAAAAGTATCTGAGGCTTTTCTAAAACCACTTCTAAAGCAGGCAAATGGAAATAACCCACTGGGTGATGATGAGGTTTGAATTTTGTTAGAAATTGCAGAAGAATAAATTTAGCAAATCACCAATGAAAGACTAATGCAGCATTGGAGCTACAGCACACAGTTGGTACCAGTAATTCTCCAAATTCCTGACAATTATCCATTTCAGGAGACATTTCCACTCATCTTACCTCACCTCAAAACCTTCCTATTGAACCCTGCCTGCGATTAATCCTCGTTCGTGCTCACCTTCCTCTGTTCTCCATTATTGCTTTCCTCTGTTTCTCAGCGTGGTGACATCCATCCTCACCTACCTGTCCTTTTCCTGCTGCTGCTCCATTTAAGGAGGATTAAGTTTTTAATTGCAGAGGGTTTTTTTGTTGTTCCATGCTGTCTGGCAGCTCTTTGAGGCTCTGGGCAGCGGGGTGGGGGCTCCTGGTGATGCCAGACCCCATGTCCCAGCACCCCCGGCTGTGCCGTGCAGGAGGTGCAGGCGCTGGGGAATGGAGAGGGGACGATTATTTGATGGCATAATAAGGAGGAGGAGATCATAATAAAAAAGGAAATGAAATAAACACATGAAAAAAAACAAGCTGCATCTCAATAGACTGTAGGGTTCAATGAGCAGCTGGGACAGAAGAAAAAAAATGCAAACACCATGCTTCCTGAATAATACAGAGATAGGAGTACAGGTGATAAGAAGGCGACCAAAGGAAGGAAGGAGGAAAAAATAGGAGAAATTACTGAAGGGAGAAACCTGCAGGTGATGTGCTATTTTGCTATGCTAATAAAGAGATGAAAGCAAATGGAACAGGAGCAGAGACTGGCTAAAGTCTTACTTTTGTTGGAAAGAATAAGAGGATAAACGTTTTTAACATTTATGAAGGAGCAAAATAAAGCAAAGAAAGGCTCAGAACATCAGGCTCGTAGATGAGGAAATTAAAGTACATAAAATATTTATACATTTGTGCTTAGTGGCTGTCAGCCATGCATGCATTGGAGAAATGGTATGTTTCTAGGCACGGTTTTATTCTTGCTCCTATTTTTTTCCTCCTCTCCCAAGATGAACAGGAACAATTTGGTAAATAGTAGCTGAACATTCAGCTCCCCTTCTACATTCCATTAATGTTTCATTTCTTAATACCCTCGAAACAAAAATGGGAAGTTGGTGTAAAACATTATTCTCCTTTCAAATCGTGGTGAAAAGGAGCGCGGTTCCAGGACAGCCATCAAGATTATCAACTGGCATCTGCACTAAAAGGGGAGCGTGGCGCTGCTGGCCCTGCCGGGCTGGGGCAGCGCTGTAACGAGCCGCGGGCAGGGCGATGCGACACGGGTCTCCTCGCGTCACCGGCTGTCTCGGTCTGGGCCCCAGGGGCTGTTTCTGGAGGATGCTCTTGGCTTCTTGTCCTCCGAACATCTCACCCGACACCCCGGCTGACACGGCGGGTGGATTCATCAGTTCAGGAGACTTATCGGTTACTGTGCTGGAAATTAAAGCAACTTCCTAATTACAGATGGGGGCCACGATGGCTTGAAATGGCAGCATGTTCCCCGGCCGGGAGCCGGTGGCCCCAGGCAGTGCCGTGTCAGCCGCTGGCCTGATGCTAATTTTAATTTGTTTGATGGGGATCCCGGCCACTCCGGTGACTCGGCCGGCATCGCCTGCTGCCTGTCAGATGCATTTATTCTCCACCAGCAGCATCTAGAATTTACCAGCCCTGAGCTAACTCACTGCTGCTTCTGTTCAGCAAACATTTCTCCTCCATCCCCGGGCTGCTGTTACCCATTTACCTGCCTGTTCGTTTGCTCTTTGGGGTCCCGCATCAGGCAGACAGTGGTTTCCAGTGAGATACTTGGATGATGTAAGCAAAAATCAATTCATTGACTTCAGCTGGGATCTGCCAATTTGTACCAGCTGAAAAGATGGTCCTTTTTTGTCTTCTGGTGACAATTTTATCTAAGTAAATCTGAAGGAAATGAGGAGGAGCTGATAACCACAACAAGCAGTTTACTGCCTGCTCAGATGATGGAACTTCCATCTCTGATGCAAGATCAGAATTTTCTCAAGGAGAGGGAAAAATAGAAGCAACAATTTCTCAGGATCACCACTGAGAAATCACTTTAACAGCTTATAATGACACTTTATGGAAGGCGCGCACGAGCTCCCACATCATTGCGATCGCAGTGTTTGTGACCAGCGGATGCTGCGAGTGTCCCCATGAGCATCGTGGTGGTGGCTGAGGGGAAGGGGCAGCTGGATCTGGTGCGATGACACCCACAGAAACGCTGCTGGGTCCGCACTGACCGTGGAGATCAGAGGAAACCCACCTGCGGGGATGGAGCTTCCGGATGCACGGGGGTGCAATCGAATGGGGTGAGGGATGTGCTCTTTGCCTCCTGGCTCTGCTGACCCTCCCTTATCTCCCCTGAAGAGCATCTTGCTCTCCTCTGTTGTGTGTCCCATTTTTGGCCTCCAAAGCCCTTTGTATTTCCCCTGTGGCCTTCATCGTCAATGTTCTGCACACAGGCTTTCTGGCAAGCCCTTGCACTTGATTCAGTCGCTGCTTAATTTAATCCTCTAATTCAATCAACACTTCATGGACCAGATCTTTGTTTAAAAAAAAAAACAAAAAACAAACAGCAAACCTTCTAGTATTTTTTTTTTTTTGATTGCTTTCTACGGGTGTTATTAGGTTAATGCAATCAGCGGTGATAAAGCTGCCATCCCTCTAACAAGGGAGCAGTTTGTTCTGCATGTGGTGGAAGGGAGGGGAGCCGGGAGAGGAAAACCGCGCGCTGCCAAAGTTGGGTGCTTGAGATGTGACTGCTGCTGTCATCAGATTCACAGCGGGACCCTTTCTGTTGCAGACACGATGGGAGGCACCAGCAAGGACTCACTCATCTTGTGGAGCATCTGGAGAGGAGGGGAAGACGTGGGATGTGCTGCAGTCTCAGGAGAGAAGGACGGAGACAGGTAGGATGGAGGGAAGGCGGGTGGAGGCAGGTGAGATGGTTTGCCTGAGGTTGTGCGGCTCTTTTGGTGGGGATGAAGCTGCTGTTCCTCGGTGGAGCTCCAGTTGTGCCATGGCACAGGCACACGCTCCTGGTCACCGGGCTGTGCCTTCCCGGCGCTGGCTGCGGAACACGTGCTCGGTGCTGGCTCTCAGCTTCAACAGACGATGCGCTGCTCTCGATAAACATGAATCTTGCAGCTGTTGTTCTGTCTTTAGTCAAATTTGTAGAGCCTCAGGCTGTTCACGGGGAAAAAAAAGAGTTTTCCATCTGTAATAAGTGGAAAGTTTGGCTGTCGAGGGGCGTGAATCCTGATAATGAAGTTATCCTTCCCTGTTGCATTTGACTATGAATTCTTAAGAATACTCTCAACAAAGCAAGGATGCATATGGGAGATTTTTTTTCAGACTTGGTGAGAGGGCTGGTAAATGGTACCAAGTATCTTCTGCAAGTTCTAGTGCTTTGGTTGCATTGCTCTACTGAAGAAAACTAACCACAGTAAAGCTATCGAGGAAATAAACTCCCAAAGAAACTACAATAAGCACCAAGAGGGTGATGAAAAGCAACAGAAACATCTCTACCTTCTTGTTTTTTCGAGAAAGGTCAATTGACTCCCTGCCACCTTGGAGCCCATAACAAAATCGATGATACTTCATCTCTAATTTGATTTTTCCCTTCAATAAGGGTGGTAAGCATTAGTGTCACTGTAATTTTACAGAGTACCATTAGACACAGGAGAATATCAAACGTGAAGATTATGTGCGGTATCAGTGGCAAAATATTATACCCAGCAATGATTTAGAAGAACGTTAATGTCTCAGGCATGCTATAAGACATGTCAGGAATTGGACAATAAACTGTCTCGTTCCTCAAGTAATTACTCAGGGGCTGACGTGTGGCTGCTCGGGAGGCAGCGGCACCCGCGGAACTGCATCCCCGTCCTGCAGATCCCCTGTTCTCTGGGGGCTCATCCCGCGGGGCAGTGATTGCAGGGGGGATGTTGAACCAAATCCCGGTCCTGCAGATCCCCCGTTCTCTGGGGGCTCATCCACGGGGCCGCAATGCCAGGGGGATGTGGCCCGGGGAGTGACAGACGCTGCACGTTTGCAGCAGATCGATAAGAGGATCAGTGTAGACCGCCGTTATTTTTGTGTTTAATTCACTGAATAAAATGAAACAGGTAAATCACTCAGAAGAGATGTGAACTGATGTTAATGGGCACATTTGCAGCGCTATTGAAAAATGAGTTCTGCAATTACCGCCTGGTGCCGCGGTTCGTGCTCCGCGGTGCTGCTGGAGGCGGCTCTGCCGGGGCCCCGGGGGCTGGGGCTCTGCTGGGCGATGCCCGGACCCTGGCGATGTTCCATAAATCTTCCCTGTCCCTGCAGAGGTGCAGGGTGTGCTCAGCTCCTCCTGGCCCCGCAGGAACGGGCTGGGCAGCTTCTCCAGGCTCCGTTCAGCAGCACAGAGGAGCCTGCCTGGTCTTTGTGCCCGGGGCAGGGAAGGGAGCAGTTAGTGTCCCCATGGATGCGTTCCGCTGTCTCTGCTCCTCCAGCTTCCCTCCAGACTCTGTGCTGTGCATGGTCCAGGGATCCCAGCTAATTTGGTGCTGCAGCTGCTGAAGAGCCGGTTCACCCCGGGCTGGACTGATAGCAGCAGGTACCAAAAAGCGCAGCCGCAGGGGAGGCTGAGCTGGCGGGGCGGCTGCTCCCGCGGGGGACGTTGGAGCCGTGGGCGTCTGTCCGGGATGAGCGAGGTTATCAAATGGTCATGGTTGTTTGGGTGCTTTTGCTATGGCCTGCGGCTGTGATCGAGCCCACCTGCGCTGCTGCTGGCTTCTGCTGGGCTGGCTGCCCGTGGGCTGAATGTGCTTCGTGGGGGACGTGGTGAAGGGGCTGAGGGCAGAATGCCAAAGGATGGGGTAAAGGTTCCATACCCCTTCTGCTCTGAGCAAAGCACCTTGCAGCACCCCGGGGTGCTGGGGTGGGCACATGGGTGCTGAGAGCTGCTGCCTCTCGCTTGTGGTGGGGTGGGATGCAGAAGCATCCTCAGCCATGACCCTTCCAGGCCTCTGCAAGGAAAAGCAGTGCTGGGATGGACCAGACGTTGGGATGGGCTGTGGCATCCACACATCCCTGTCTGTGCCCATGGAGCCTCCCTGCAGCAGCCCCTGCGGTGGGAGGCGCTCCCGCCAGCACGCAGCGCTCCCACCCCTGCCGATGAAGGGAAGGACCAGGGACCTGGATGCCACAGCGACCAACCCTTTTATTGGGAAGGAGCAGAATTAATCGCTCGGATCAGCAGACTCATTGTGGCTTACTGAAAACAAAACAAAGCCAATTATTATTTGCAACTTGTCGGGGGGGCTGTGCCTAATCTCATTACACGCAGAGCAGCAAGGCACAGGGGAAATCTCACGGTGCTGATAAAGTGTTCGGTGGCTGCACCAAGCAATTACGGTGAACCTCTGGGCACTGAGGGGGTGCACTGGGGGCTCAGCCCCCGCATGGGGCCAGGCAGGGACCCCCGGGAGGGGTGGCCCCAGCTGAGCATCTCCTGCCTGCACAGGAGCCCCTTCTTCCCCCAGCAGTGCCCGGCGAGCAGGGACAAGGCGGGTTCCCTTCCTCCAGTCCGCCCCCGTGCCTTTTCCCTCACAACTGCCTGTTTGCCTGGTCGAGACGCGGCTCTGCAGAAACCTCTGCCGGAAGCCCAGCAGTTCGCTGGGGGCTGCGGGACCAGCCCCTCGTAGGCAATGTCAGCGCTGAGGCCCCGTGCCAGGGACAGCCATCCAGAGGCACTGGGCACACAACCCTCTGAGCGCTGCGGAACAAAGACACCTTGTCCCAGAAGGTGGTAAAAGATATTTATGGGTAGTCGTGCAGGCCCTAATTGAATGGCCTTAGAGTGGTGCTGGGGGGGGTTGGCTTTTTTTTTTTTCCATAAATCTTAAATCATTCCAAAGCTCTCGCTACTGTCTTAAATTGTAACTCGGCTTTTTAAAAGTTTATCATGCACTAATTCATTCAGCCTGTTCATCTACATTCTGCTGACAAGGTACGAAATTGCTTCTTTTTCATCCCAGAGAATTCTAACTTTGGCAATTTATGGCGCCTTTTTGAGTTAATCAGGATATTTCCTAAATTTCCATGGCAATAAGAAGCCATTTTTCCCTCAGCACCTGAGGGATGGCCCGGTGTTATTTACAGCCCCGGCGCAGGCGGTGTTTCTGAAGGACCTGCCACGAGTCGCTGCTGCTTGCGCACGGGCTGGGGTCTCAGTGTTGCTTGACCCTGCTCCCCTGGGACCACCTGAGAGCTCCTTTTTTGCCTTTCTTTGGCATTGTCAAAAACGCCCATGTGTTTCTTCCCACCCTGAAGGAGCCTGAAGCCCTTGGGCAGAGCTGGGTGCCCCAGCCCCTCGGGAGCACCCGTCCAAGGGACCCCCCCACCGGCACGTGGCTGGAGCCCCTTTGTGGCTGCTCGGCAGAGCCGGTATCACACCGTTAGGTGCCGGAACGCCGTTGTTTCACTCTTCCAGACACCGTCAGGGCAAGTCACAGGAGGGATTATTTTTGGCTCTGTTCAGCATAGTTACCTAGCAATTTGCAGGAGGCTCAGTGTTACTGGGTAGTCACTCGAGCAGCTTTGCAGTGAGCGATTCATTTGTTGCATTTAGTTCCTTTTACCGCTCACAAACAGTCCAGATGCCAGCTTGGAGTCTTACACATTTGTTCTCTGTTGGAAAGATTTAAGCCCTGTTGCTTATTTGTGCAATATTTCCTCTGATCGCTGCTTTGGAGTGGTAGCTGCCAGTAGTTCTCAAATTACGGCTGGGCTCGGTCCACCAGCGTGATGCGGAGCTTTTCTCTGTCTTGTGCAAGGAAGGGGAAACAGCAAGGTATGCTGATAGGAATGTTCTGTAGGACACTGCTTGGAAATATCTTCTGATATTTTGCTGTCACATTTCTTGGGTTGAAAAGAAATAATGTGCAAACGCCTTCCTGTTCCGGCTTCTTACTGCGTGTGTTCCCATGCACACACAGCATCACTGCTTTAATGAGCCATAAATACTGTTTACATTTGGCTTATTGTCTCCAAGGTAATTTATGCTTTTTTGCTCATCTAGGGCATTTACAGGCCTTCTGTTCTCTGCAGAACTTGAAGCATTGTAATGAAGAATTGTTATTATTCAGCTAAAAAGCGATATTGATTGCTAAAAAGCAAAGAGTCACTGCCTTCCATCTTCCCAGTCTCGAACTGGAAGGGAAAAGCTCCAGGGGAAATCCCAAGTGGTGCGGAATAGGGAAAATAACATCCAGGTGGTAAAGAGCCATGGTGCTATGGTAAATCTTCAAGGATCTTAATCAGGAGCAAATTAAGGAGACTTCAATTTTATGTATAGCATTAACCGTGTTACTAAATTACAGCTAAAAAGCGAGAAAAACTGCTCTAGGTTGGTTTGTCTTTCAGGCCTCTCCTGTGTCTGTCCCAGCGCCGCGGAGGCTCCGGGGCTGCAGCCCAGCTTTGTGCCCATGCCCAGGGCCCGTGGGTGCCCACCTGCCGCTCTGGGCACATTTTGGCCTGGCCAGGCTGGGGGAGATGGCGCTGGGCGACGCTTCTCCCCACCACGGGCTCTGCATGTGCTGCCCGCTGCCCACCCTCAGCCAGCAGCTGCAGCGAGAGCTCAGCAAAGGCCGCAGCGGCTGTTCCCTCCCTTTGACGCTCGGGATGCAGAAAGCATGGGCAGAAATTGCAGCATGGATGTGTGCTCAGCGTTTCGCGGACAGCAGTTTCATATCGCGGTGAAGCGTTTAGTGCGGGAAACAGCTTGAAGCTGGTCCAGTTTGCGAGTGGTTTTTGAGCAAGGTGCTGCCTCGACGGGTGGCTGCACCCCGGCATCCTGCTGCCCGCGGGCTGGGCTGGCAGCTGCAAAAGTGAGGGGGTTTCTGTCTGCTTGGTTGCAAACTTCTTGCAGCCCGGTGCTCACCCGGGGCCGGCGCTTGCAGGGGGCTGGGCCGGTTCGGGTGGGGGCGTCCCGCGGGTTGCAGCGTCCCCCGGGGGGAGCCCCCCGCTCCCGGCAGCAGCCTGCCAGCACGAACTCCTGAAGCGATCAGCAGAGCTGAAGGACACTCATTTAATCTCATCGACCTCTGGGCTGTGTTTGCTCTGCCGCTTTTGTGCGCGATGATGTTATCAGGTACGGGCGACGCTTTGCAGGGGAAGGTGTTTATGGAACTTTGCTCCCGCGGCACATAAATGTTTGTTAGCTCCATTATCCTGACCGCTTTGTTCTCCAAAGTGTTGCAGAGGAGACAAAATGAGAGGGATGGCTCTTTTGGAGCTCCTGCGTGCTCTGGATGTTTGCTTTAAATAGAATTAACCATGCAAATTGAATCACGTGAGCGTAAATTAGCGCCCATTTAGCTGGTGCTCTCGGTATCGCTTAACCTACCATTTACCCCAAGACATCTGCTAAGTGCCATTCTTTCAAGTACTTAAACAGCACCTATTGGTACCAAAAAAGCCCCAGCCCCACGGAACAACAAAGCTGCTGGAAAGCCTGTAATTATCATTAAAGGGCCATTGTGCTTCGGGATGACAAAGCCGGCGGTGAGGTTTTCCAGGCTGGATTTCCCGAGCGGAGCCGGGCCCGGGGCTGCAGCGAGCTCGGTGCGGCTCCTCCGAGCCTCCTGCAGCGGGCTCTCCATTGACACGGTTGTTTGAGCCTTTGTTGTCATAGCTGGGGGAATTAATGCGTGACCCCGGCGGAGCGGCCGGAGCGCGGGTCGCGTCCTGCGCAGCAGAGCTGGGCAGTGAGGGGGTGGGAGGGCTGGGGGCGGCACCGCTGGGGCCCGGGCAGCTCCCGGGGGTCCCACGGATGCTCGGTCCCCTCCTCAGCCACCCCCTCGTGGGAAACATCCCCGTGATGCTCCCGAGCTCCTCGCGGCTCTGCCCCTTCCCGCAGCGTGAGAACTCCGTTGTGGCTGATGTGAATGGCGCTGGACACAATTCCTCCTCCCGAGCGGTTATGCAAATTCTCCCAGCCATAATGACACATTGTCTTGTGTGATCCTGCAAACAGATGGCCCAAAGACAGGCTCAAGATCTGAATTAGTCTCGGGTTCCTGCAACGTAGCTGGGAGCATATGGTCCTCATAGATTCATGGTTTAGCCTTAACAGCAAAGTGAACTATTTCAGATGAATAAAGGAAGAAAAAAAAAAAAAAAAAGAGAAAAAACAATATTGTGATGAGTCACAAGTACTCAGGCTCTTCTGAAAAGCTGAAATGGTCCCTCCAAAAACTCGGGCACCCTTCCAGCAGCAGATGAAGTTTTGCTGTTGATGATCCATAAAGATGTGAGCAGCTCTTCTCCTCTGCACAAACACAAGTTGCTCGGGCAGGTGCCTGTTCCTGGGCACGTCCCAGGATGGCGAACGTCACATCAGCCCGAGGAAAGGCTCGGTCAGCAGCAGATGGTTCGGCTGGCTGTCAGGCTCACACAGAGCCTGGCTGTACCCAACCCATCCTGCGCGGCACGCTGCGGGGTCGCGTTGCACGTGGATGTGCTGAACTCACAGAAGTCTTGCCCTGGGTACCAGGGACCTCACGTGTGGTGGGCAAGGGCTGGAGGATGCTGGTCTCATCTTACTGTGAAAAGCTGCCCCCATCCCCAGGCATCGTGTTGGTTTGACAACAGCGATCTGCGGGGACCGAGCTCAGAAACACCCTCCAGACCTGGTATTTATGCTACAGCTTCCCAACCAGCTCTGAATGGACCAGCAGTGGTTTATAATTCCATTTGGCACTTTGTTTTATTGCGAGGCTTTAGGAACTGTTTTGACAGATAGCTTCTTTTCTCCCGTTTGTCACCTCTGTGCTGCATGTTTTACTAGTTGCTGGTTTCCAACTTAAAACCACCAAGAGAGGCACCTGGTTTGGAAAATGGGGCATCAGATGTTCATTTTTTATAGTTCTGTAAATCCACAAAGTACGGGGTTTCTTCTCCATTTTATTTCAACCTAAAGATGTTTTTAAGGCAGCTCATCGATGCTGCTTGGAGTTTCTCTAAGGACCAAATAGGAAAGTAATACATATGGTGAAAATGCTGAGCAATGATGATTAATTCTGTCAGTTAAATATCATACAAGTATTAAACAGCGCAGTGCCATAACTGCCTCCTCTCCAACACCACAAAAATGTACCCTTTGCATCAGCAGCTAAGGTCTCGCTTTAAGCCCAGGATGCAGCATCTGGATGAAAAGGGACTTTTTAGTTTTTCTATTAGAGCTATGCTATTTCCGATCGGTCTGGTCCTAATATTTGCCTAGAGTGAGCTCTTTCAGTAACCTGGATAAGTCATCCCTGGGGCTGGGAATGGTGGAAGCGTGCAGGAGGGATTTTGGTGCCCGTGCCGCTGCCCCACGGGAAGCAGAGGAGCTGTGCTGGGGCTGCCCCAGTGCTCCTGCGCTTTCTGCAGTTCTCCCCTCTACAAAAATAATAAGTAGCTGCGGATGTTCCAGACTGTTTTTTTTTTTTCTTTTCCATGTTTTGCATCAGTGTAAAGCAGCTCAGCAGGTCTGCTGGGATTTCCCTGGTACAAGGGCACTCTCATGCTGGGCAGAGGAGAGATCCAAGATTCAGTGTCTCCATGAGAATAAACAGCTCCAGACACGTGGGGACCCTGGGAAGCTTCAGACAGGGTAGGACGAAAGCGCCACGTGCGTTGGACTGGAAATGAAGCGGGGTGCTGCGAGGTGGGTCCGTCAGCCCTTGCTGCCGCTGTTTCTGTAGTGCCACCCTTTTCTCATGTCAGCGAACGCAGAGCTCGCTGCTGTCCCTGGGTTAGGTGTTAGGATGCTCTTGGAGGAAGATCAAACTGTTGCAGGGGACATGAGTGACCTTTCATTTCCTTTTAATTACAACGCAGATTTGTAATTAATTGATCCAGGCATTTTCTTGAAGAGGGATGAAAGTAAGAGGACGATGCAGTTTCAAAATCAGGACAGATGAAATGCCAGGACAGTTGATATTTAATGCTGTGAGCGGCCTCACCAGCCTCCAGGGGAGCTCTGGTCCCTGTGCCGTGGGGGCTGGTGGCTGCTGACCGGGAAACGCTGCGGGGTTTGTGTCTCCTGCTGGCTCGTGCCCCACAAACACCTGGTGGAAAGGGGTTTCTGACACCCCCAGCTTGGCAGCGCCTCTGCCTCTTCAGTTTCCATGGTGACGGCAGGATGCTGTGCAGTGGAGCTGGGTACCGGTGCTCCTGCGGCACCGCCGGGGCTGCTGGTTCCTGCGGGTGAGGGTGGCACCGGCGGCCCCGCGGCTGGAGGGGAGCACGGGGCACGGTGTGCGGCCGGACCGGCTGCAGGGGAGCACTTGCAACCCTGCAGGGAAGCACAACACTTATATATCTAAGGGCAGGGAGAGGCAGGTTACACTTTTTCCACTGGTCTCAGGAAGTCTGCAGGTGACTGATGCTCATCTGTTGTCCTAATTTTAGTGCTCTTTTCACCCATGGGTGAGGATGGGCAGGGCCAGTGCGACACCCAGCACCCCAACCTGCGACCAGGGCTCCCTGTGCTCCTGCTCCCTTTGACAGATGCGCTTTCCTCTTTCTGCAGTTTGTGTCTTTTCTGTGTACTGTGACTCACTGCCCTGTGCTCTGGCTGTAATCTGGTGTGTGTTGTATTCTGTCAGCATCGCAACCCCCGCTGACAGGGCATCGCCTCCCTCTGCCCAGGAGCGCTCTCCTGTCCCGTTGTGGGGGCTGGATGACCACAGCACGTCTCCACGGCCCCGCCACCTCCCCTCCCTGCACCTCTGCAGGTTTCCCACACGCATGATCGATGCACCTTGTTCCCTTTTTAACAACCCCACAGCCAGTAAAAGGGAATAAAATGTGAAATGCCACGCAAATGGCATCCCCAAAGAGTGGTAAAGTGCTAAACCACTGCTCCTTGTGACGATGAGATTTTTGTCTTTAAACAAATCACCCTAGTTAACGAAGAGGAATATTCAAATGCTGGAACAGAGGCGACTCCTCACAGACCTGCACCGCACCCCAGGCCTTCCCACCCGGCCGGTGTAAATCCCCAGGGCAGGAGCCTCTGGTGCGGCACAGGGCCCGGGGCACAGTGAGCGGGGAGGGAAGCTGGGGCTGCCCTGGCCTGCGCTGTGCGGTGGAGCTGCCGGCACGGAGCGCAGCTCGGTCTCCCTGGCGATGGTTGCCATGCGATGGCTGCGCTGGTGCTGCCGCCATCAGCCCAACGCGCGGCCCTTCCCAAGGGAGCTCGGTCTGTCCCCGGAGCCCCGTGATGTGACGGCTGGGGACAGGTGTGTCCCACGATGGGGACAATGTGCCCCGTGATGGGGACAGTGGCGGTGTGAGCCCGCGGGCAGCTGGGTACGGCAGCAGGAGCAAACAGTGCGTTCCCCAAACCGCGTCCCTGTCCTGCCCTTCCAGGGCCCTCCCCGGGTCCCAAACCCCGTCCTGCCATGGAACACAACCACTGGTCACAGCTCCACAGCAGAGGCAGTTTTCCAAACGTAATGTGGCCAGGAGGACATTTATAAGCTATTTTTTGGTGGTTATTTGGTGCCCAAGAGGCAGTTTGTCTCTGTAGTCTCACAGCCCCTTCTGTGCTCCTGAGTTTGATGCACAAACAATTCTAGAGTAGCGTTTTCTGTCTCCCCAGCAAGCAATTAGAGTTATGCTGTAACATAACTCTGCTATTTTTAAAAACACATCCTCTATAGCAATGCAAGTTTCTTATTTTAAATCCAAACGCAAGAAGGTAGCAGGAAAACAGTGGGAAGAGGCAACACCCCCAGATGAACGAGTACTTTGTCTTTTGACAGGCCATGCCTGGTTCAGCTCAGAGCCGTGTGCCCCTTCGTGCCGCAAATGTCATAAGGGACAATACGGGGGGTGCGGAGACTCCCACCTGCGCGGGGTTGAACGGGCGCTGTGTGCAGAGGGGTCCTGACTTGGAAAAGCATCTGATCATGCGTTGAAATTAATCCTGCAAGAGCTGTTCTCTTGTATTTCACCAGGATTTGGGGTTTGCCATCAGGACGGGCTCAGTTGTTTGCCGGGGCCGGTGGCTTCATCCGCTGCCCGCAGCGATTCTGCAGTTGCCCCAATAGAAATCGCCTGGTGTTGCCTCATTTACTCACATCTGATTTTTGTATCCGCTTTTCCACATGAACAATAGCGGTGAATCGAGCGTCAGTCATCAGACAGACATAATTGGATTTGGAAAGTGTTATATTGTGAATTAAGTTGACTGATGGGGAAGTGTCAGTTTTATTAACAATCTTCCTTCAGATGATAATTTTATATCTATGAGGATGAATTACAAAAGCGTACTTGAAGGCATCAGTTCAAAACGATGAAGTCGTTTTAATAAAGGCTGACTTTTTCTTTCATGCACTTGTTTTTAAATATTTTATCTCCTTGTGGGAAACTGTATCCAATTAAGAGCCAAAACTGGTGTAGAAAGTGCCACACAATCACGCGATGAGTTTGCATCTGGAGCCCGGGCGTGCGGAGCTGCCGACCGGGCAAACCCTGGCCAGGGACCAGCTGGCACCGGGCGGCTTCGGTTCGCGTTTTGCTCTTATTAACGAGAGCAGAGCGTGGTTTTCTCTTTCCAAACTGAAATACCTTTGTCCTGGGGAAGCTCCCGCTGGTGCAGCCTCGCGAGGAAGCCCTGGGGTGAAGGAATCGTCACCCACCGCTCACGGGTCATGGATTCCAGCTTCATCCCGTGATGCTGCGAGATCAAAAAATGTTTTGCTTCGTTTTCCACCTCTGAACAACTTTTGTGGTTGGAGTTTTGTGCGTTGTCCCCGTGGCTGTGGGGAAAAGAGAAGGGGCTGAACTCTTGGTGTGGGAAGACCTGGACAAGTTGTTCTGCTTCACACGAATGGTCTTTAAGAGGAGTTCACTGCAATACAGTGCTTAAATAAATCCGAGGATTATACCAGTGTGAAAAGGCTGGAGTTTTGCAGTAAAAACCTGTTTCTGTTGAGTATTGTGATAAACAGCCGGGTCACAGCCAGGTGAGAGCGAGCGGTGCTCCAGGACACCAGCTCAGGACGCAGCTGCCGCCTGAACCGCCCAGCGCCGGCACGGGGCAGGACGTGTCGGCATCTTCCTGCGTCCTCCCCCAGCGCGTTTATTTGTGTTTTATACATATTTATACTTATTTACAAATAGTTACGTGTAATTTCTATTTATTTATATTCTGTATTATTATCTTTTATATAAACAAATATTGTATATTTCCGTTTGCCTTGAGAGATGAATGGAGGGAGCCAAGTGCTGAGTTTGCTGATAACCAGGTTACCCGCGGCTGTGGGAGGGTGAAGGGCGGGTGCCGATATCTGCGCTGCTGCCAGGCCGGGATGAGCCCCTGCGCTGTGGGGTCCGTCCTGACCCCCTTACAGGTACCGGCTCCATCACAGGGCGCTGCCAGACGTGCCCGCTGCTTTTCCCCCGCACAAAAGGAATCCCGGATTTCAAAGCAAAATTAGAATTCTGGTTGTTCTTTGGTGCAGATCTGAATCTCTGCTGCTGGAATGGTTTTGTGCTGCCATGGTTTGAAGTCAGATGCTTTAGCAGCACAGAGAGCGTGAGGCCGGATTTGCATGTGAAATGAATCATGCCTGATGTGATTAAAAATGCCATAAAGGTTGGATTTAAGACTTTTTTTGTTACTTACTACTAAAGTTTTTCAGTAATTTTCCACCCCCTCAGATGAGCATCGTTCAGATGAACCAGAGAGAAACTTTCTTTGCGATTCATTACTGAGGGGTCTGAGGGGAATTCTTCACTTTTCAGTGAAAAAGCAAAGCTAAAAATAAAGGTTTTTTTCCACCAGATAAGTATTTTTGTAGAAGCCGAGATTGTGGGAAACACGAGGGCAGCTTTTTATCTTGTGAATTGTCGGTGGTAACTAATGAGGAAAGGGAGAAGGAGCAGGCAGGGTGCGATGGGCACGCGTGGCCATGTGGAGCAGCTCTGGGCACCGTGAGCAAACAGGAGGTCAAACTGGGTTTGTGTTGCTCCGTGTCAGTGTTTCAGCATCAGCCGGCACCTCTATCTCCATCCCACCAGCATCTCCATCCCGCCCGCATCCCCATCCCACCCATATCTCCATCCCACTGCATCCCACCCGCATCCCTGTGCCCACGGACACAGCCGTCAGTCCCCGAGGATGGATTATTTGCATGATTAAAAAAGAGTGGGAGGAACATCACAGGCAGCAAACCACATTCCTTAACTGTGCTGTTATGAAACAGATGCGTGTCAGCGTATGTCTTAATATGAGCGTCTATAGCAATGACAGCAGAATCAGTCAGTGGCTGGAAGAAAAGAGGAGATATCTCTCCATCTATGTAGATGCGGGGCTGAAAGCATATTTGTATGGAAATGTGGTTTTTCTAAATGCACGCTAACTTACCAGTTGCTACAGGAGATATTGTATATTCATAGCAGGAGAGCTTTTTACCAGAACAGGAGTTTTCCAAAGTACTTTGCATGATTTTTGCCTTTTTCTCCAAGTGTCGGAGTTTGACTAACACATTGAAAATTAAAAAATAATTGAAACAGATCATACGCAACTCAGCAGGGGCATTATTTTCCGGTGAGTGGCAGGGGAGCGGTGGAGTGGTAATGCGCGGCTTTTGTAGCCTTGTCACTTTGATGAATTCTTTAGTACCATCAGAGCAGCGCAGGGGGACTCGGGCTTTAATCTGCCTCTCCCGTCAGGGAGATGCCAGCTGGAGTCAGGGAGCCTCATTCCGCAGAGGATCCTCCGTGTTTTCCGCTAATCAGCAATATACTTCTGCCTTGTAAACACAAATTGGACATGGGAAGGCGGCATTAGGAGGAGCATGGGTTTGTGCCTGTGTTTTTCCCCGGGCGCGGAGCCTGTGGCTGGTTGCAGAGGAAAGGCCCAGTAAAGGCTCCTGCAAACCCAGCACATCCCACAAGGGTAAAAAAAAAAATTTATATATATATAAAATGGAAAGTAGTGAAGTGTGGGGCACCTGAGTAGGGCGATCGCTGCAATCAAAGGTTTACCTCCTAATTAATAAGGATGCTATTCCCCAACCCGTGCCTTTGCCTCGAATGCAGACATTTGTCCGCTCTGGGCTGCCCAAGGCCAAGTTCCCCTCAGACGTGACGTTCCTGGCGTTCCGGAGGCTCCGGAGGTTCCAGAGGTTCCTGAGCGCTGGCCCTGGAGCTGCAGCCCCGTGTGTCTGTGGGCGAGCGCACGCGGGGCTGATCCAGCTCTGCTGGGGGGGTCGGCCGGGAACGGCTTCCCAGGGAAAATAAAAACAAATCATGGCTCGGAATCATATCTGCCAGTGAACATTTCCATACCACATCTGCTGCTTTGAATTAGGACCTGAATATTCATCTCCAAAATGTATAATTTATACTTACAGCAGACAATTCATAATTTAAGTGTTATTGCTCTAAATTAAGCATAACATTTAAGCTGGCTGCGGACCAGATAACGAAAACCAAGATAGCATGAAGAAGGGAAGGCGCTCTCGCCGCAGGGCCCCCGCTGAGCCCGGTACCCGCGCCCTGCCCGGGCAGAGGATGCTCGGGCAGAGGATGCTCCGGAGCGGGACCTGCTGCCTCGCCTCCTGTGACGGCATCCGGAGAGAAAGAAACGGAAAAAATCCAGAAATGAAAAAGGAAAATTAAACATGAAAATTTAATTAAATCACCCTTTGATCACTCTCTGTGGAATGGACTTAGTTCAGAAGATTATTTGTTGGAGAGCAATAATAGCTTCTAATTAGGATAGGATTCAATGTGAAATGAGGTTCTTATTATTTTTTTTAAATCAACTCGTTTTTCCCCTACACAAATCAACAAGACTCCGCGCACATTCCCAGCCAAATATTATTAAAGTTGTATTTTATAGCCCGGTTACTTGCCATTGTTTATCCGTCTGAAATTTCTGGTTTAAATTCAACACGGAAACATAATCAAAGCGGTCGATGGAGAAGCAGTTTGTGCTTTAATTGCAAAAAGCGGGTGCGGGGTGCACTGTGTGCTCCCACGGAATGCAGGGCTGCAGCAGAGCGTTTGTCCCTGACACGTTGTCCGTCCTTCTGTGGGCACGGCTGGGGTGGCCGGGGGTGCCGTGTCCCGTCCCTGGCCCCAGGGACCAGCGCGATGAGCTGGGGACAGCGGAGCGGGTGCCACAAACCCTGCGGTGGGGTGGCAAGCGGGGACCTTGGTGTCCGTCATCCTCCCTGCCAGGCTCTGCCTCCCGCGCCGTAAATCCCCTGCAAGCGGCCGCCTCGGCGCTGGGAACGAGGCCCTTAAAGATTTGCATATATCATAATAAATGTGAGTCATAACCAGCCAGCATTTAAAATGCTCACCGAAAGAAGGAACCAAATATCCCCATTAGAGCTTTTATCCCCTGCTATTTCGTATCACAATAAAATGTCAAAAGGAAAAGAGAAGCAGATTTCTGATATTATTACTTTGAACTTTTCTTGGCTACACTCCCCTGAAGCATGACATTTACTGAGGAGAGGGGAAAAAAAGAAGAGGCTGGAATATCTCCTTAATCATCTTTATTTCAGTGTGTGGCATCGAGTGGCTGGACCCCATGTCCCGCCGGCACAGGAGCGGTGAGGGGGGTGACATGGGGACCTTGTCTGTCCCTGGCACCCCCTGGGGACCCGGCACCTCCGGTTGCTCTGCCTGGGTGCAAAAAGAAGCACCGGGGAACGTTTATATTATTATTATTATTATTGTAATCACCACCGCTATCAATAGCAACATTAATATTAATATAACAACACATGGTGTAGTACAGTAATGTAATAATAACAACATTCAGCGCTTTTCAAGGCACCAACCGGTGATCCTGGCGGCTCTGTCCCAGCAGTGCCCCTGCGGTCGGGCTTTGCCGTGGGATTTACACCGCGGTGTAAAGGTGCCTCCTGGGGACTGCAAATGAATCAGTTTGTAAAAAAATTATAGGTCATTAAAAGTTCGTAGTGAAAGGAAAGGCATGAACAGACGTCATTAAAAAGTTAGAAGAATGAAGTGTTTCTTCCATCAAAAGCTTTTACGAGTCCACTTAAGAAATCCATTTTAACTGTATTTTAATTTCATTTATGGACCTAATAAAGTCAAGTGGTGTCAGGGAGTCACAAAGGTGGGGCATTAACACCTTGCATGACTTCCATTTTGGAAAAAAAACACTTTTTGCCATGGCCTGAGCTCCCGGGGGCTTTGCTGGCACGGAGCGGGGTGCCCAGGGGTGTGCGGTGCCGGGGACGCCGGGTGGCACCTGCCGCCTTTGGTGGCCTGTGATGGAAGAATTGAATAGCTGAGGGAGAGCTGAAGGGCAGACTGGGAAGCTGAGCCTGTGGAGCAGGGTGAGAGGAGCTCCTCCTGGGCTGGAGGGATCCTGCAGCCCCCAAAGGGGGAGCCCTGACCCCTGCGTGGGGATGCTGGAGCTTTGGGGTTCCCGTGGGTGCCAGCTCTCTGCTCCCAGGGGCCAGGGAGGCTCCCCCCGGTGCTCCCCAGCCCAAGGGCTTGTTTTCCACCCGCTCACCGGGCGTATTCCAACCCGGCTGTGCTGCCAGGCTGCGTCAATCACCAGAGCTCGTCTCCCTCCCCTGCACCCCGGCCGGCAGAGGCGATTGACCAAAGTCTGAATTTCACATCCCATTTTCACTCCCCATTTGCTGGGGCACTGGTTAATTTTGCAAATCCAAAGGTAACGCTTGCCGAGCGCTCAGGCGCCTGAGCTGCTTCTGCGCTTCCACCCTCGCAGCAGCCAAACCGCGGCGAGGTTTTCCAAAAGGGAATACGGAGAGGGCGAGGGGCCGGGTGAAGCGAGGCTATTTAATAAATAAATCAATCTTGCATGGTGAGAGAGAACGGGAATTGAGATGCTGGGGCATTACTTGGCAGTGTTTGCTCATCCTTCCCCTGCCAGCTCCCGCCTCCCGCAGCCGCGGAGCCGGTTGGTGCCGCCGGGAGCCGGGGCTGTGGGGCCGCGGGGCCGATTCCAGCAGGTCCTGCCAAATTCGGGGATCCCTGGGCCGCTTCTGTTCCCTTGGGAGCACTCAATGTTCTAACTGGTTTTCATTTTATTTTTGTGTAACTCCTGGAATGGGGGTCCCCCCGTTCCGGCAGCTGCTCCACGGCTGCTTTGCCTTTGGCCCGGCTGCTGCTGCTGGGGCGAGTTCGATCTGTGCAAGTGAATCCAATTTAGCAGCTTCATCTCTTGTGTTTAATTTTCATATGAACATAGGAGGGTTATACCTGGCACAGCAAGGGCCCAGAGGCGGGATGGGGAGTTTCTAACAGGCAGGAGCATTAACAACCTTGCAGGAGGTGCCTGGAAAAGGAAGTTCTTGCAGAAATGCTTTGCCTTGGGGCTTTTGGGGCAATTGAAAAAATTAAAAAGCAAAGCTCCGGGCGCTGAAGGATGTCGTGCGATCGGGATGCAGCTCTGAGCGAGGCCCTGGCAGATGGATGTGCTGACCTGCTCCTTCAAAAGGCAGGAGCGCTGCCCAGGAGATGCTGCACATGAGGCTCCGGCTTTGCTCAAATGGTGCAAATCCTGCAAAACTGAGACCCGGAGCTGGACTGTCAAAGGGCCACATTGAACCGCTGGGGCAGCACCGGGGGTCCCGCCCGTGCCAGGGCGGGGGGTTGGGGGAGAGGAGGGGAGCAGCGGCTGCGCTCACAGCGCGGGAGGGAAGGTGTTGTTATGGTAACAAATGCCTTGTATTCTCCAAAGGAAGCACGATTTGGGTTTAATAGGGGGAAACGCAGGGAAGAAGAAAAGGCTAATATTTCAAAAAAATTTAATGAGACATGAACTGTACACGCTCGTTCTTGGGAGTGCGTGATGGCTCAAGAGGGAGGACGAGGGGCGTTTATGACCCGGCTCACGTGCTGAGCGGGGCTGCCAGCGCCCGCCGAGGAGCCCAACCTCAGGGCACCCGCTCGGCTCCTCCTGGGCCCGCAAACCAGCTCAGCCAGGATTCCCCAGGGGGTTCTGTTTGCTCTAAAGCCTCAGCTTCTGCCAAAAGATGCTGCTCATTTGACAGCACTGTGGGGAAGCCAGAGCCGAGGCTCCCTGCGCAGGAAAGCCTGGCAAAGGGGAGCACTCGAGCGATGCTGGGGGCTGCTCCTGCTGGTCCCAGAGCATCCCTCCCACTGCCGCCACGGTCCACACACCGCTGGTCCCAGAGCATCCCTCCAGCATGGCACAGCCATGGCACCATGCTGGAGCGGCCCACACCAGCCTGGGCTCCCCGAGCATCCCTCGCCTTCGTCTCTTACCCGGCTCTTGGCTTCGTCTCTTCTACCCGGCAGTGCTGATTTACCAGGGAAAGGCAGTGGTTTGATAAGGAACACAATAATTAGGAATGTGCCAGAAACCAGGTATTAATAGAAGTGCTATTAGAGAATTTATGGATGATTTAAGATGCAGCCCATTCTCCTAGTGAATGCCTCGTCTGTTTAAGAGCAGTAATTGCCTATTATCTAGCAGCTTCTGATGTGCTTGGCTCGTGCTGGCATGACGCGTGAAGATGCAGCACATATTTAAAGAGCTAATGCCAATTCAAAGGACCTGCTTGTAATTTTAAACACAGGAATCCAATAAAATTCAAATGGCAGCCGGGAGGTGAAAAAGCAAACGGCGCAGGCCAGGCACCAAATCAATATGCAGGTAAGTGCCCCATAGCACAGACCTGGGCACAGCTCTTGGTAGCTGCTTAAGCTGCAGAAGACAGTTCTGCTTATCTTTAAAGCGGGTAAATTTTACCCCTCCCTTGCTATATGCCACTTATTTTGTGCCCCGTAGCAAAGACAGTTTCATTGATCAAACAGAAGCCATTTAATGGCTAAAGGAACGTGAAAAATAATGTAACATCGAGCAAGCCTGAGAGCTTCCTGCTTGTTTATCTGCACGTATGTCTTTTGAAATACACCAGTTTGCTTTTTTTCACGATGCTGCGGAACCTTTTCGCTCTTTGAAGTGCACTAATCTACCGGAGAAGCCTTGATTTCTGGATCAGGGTAAGCGGCTCCTCGTCTGCTGCCGCTCTGAGCATCAGGGCCCTGTCCCGAGCGAGAGGAGCGGATGCTGAGCACAGGCTGCCCCGGGACGCGATGCTCGGGGGAACGGCCGCCAGCAGAAGCATCCAGCCAGGCTTGGTCCTGCTCCGAAACACACCGCCATGGTCCACACACCGCCACGGTCCACACACCGCCATGGTCCACACACCGCCATGGTCCACACACCACCGCGGTCCACACACCACCGCGGTTCACACACCACCGCAGTGCACTGAACACCACGGTGCACTGAGCACCACGGCAGAGGGTTTTCATATCTGCAGGAAGGAATCTTTCAGTGGCAAAAAGCTTTCTTGGCGTTGGAGGGAAAGTTCCTGCTGTTTAGCTTGCAGGGCTCCCGCTCTTTCTGCATGGAATAAATGCCTTTTGAAATCCAGCCACGGGAGCCGGGAAGCTCGTTCGCCTGTCTTCTTGGTGGCTTTTAATTTATAGTGTGTGCACTTTGACGTGTTGATCTTCGTGATTGCACAAGGAATTGAATTTGATTCACATTTATTTGTTCTCTTTGTGCCTCCTGTTACTTATCGCTGCAGCATCGCAGGCTGCGGATGGGTTTTGTTCAGCCATCCCAATTAAAGCCTGCAAAGTGCAAATACACACAAGAGCAGCTGGAAACACGACACGCAGAAAGCAAACAGGCAAACAAGCCAAGGCCCACAGTGACTGCAAACCCCAGCCATTTTGGTGCGAGTTTCACCAAGAGGAATCCCAGCGATAGAATTGGCTCCGTGCATTTGCCAGGAGCTGCTCCTGCTCCTTGGCCAGCGAGGAATTGCTTCCCGCCGCCCTGCGAGCCCGCAGCCAGCAACAGTGCCCGATGTCGTGTGGAGAGTGGAAACCCATTGTGCGTGATCCGTGCGAGATGTTCTCCTGCGCTGCAGTGCCCGTCCTGCTGCCCCGGACGTCTCCTGCTCAGGTTATTATCTCCCGGCTCCCCGGCCCCTGCAGTCTCGGTTATTTAGAGCCTCATTTTCGGAAGGCTGAGCACCGGCAATTCCAGCTGACTTCAATCTCCTTGTCTGCAAGAAAGGGGACAGTGGCAGCGACCTCCTTTACACAGCGCTGGGAGATTTGCTGATCCACAGCTGCACCCAGGAGGTCAGGATTAGTCATAACGATCCGGAGTGAAGATAAAAGGGCTTTGCACTGCTTGGTAGCAGTCCCTTCCTGGCCGGTGTGTGATGCTGTCCCCTCAGCAGCCCCCGCCGTGTCCTGGCCGCAGCGCGGTGATCCCGGCCGTGCCCTCGGCAGCTCGGACTCGCTCCACGCTCCTCCCCGGGCTGGAAGCACCGAGAGCCCACCGTTTCTCTTGGTATCATTAATTGCCCTTGGTGCTATCAGAAAAAAAGACCTTCAGGTTTAATTGGAGTGTGTCTGACTCTAATTCCGCCCAGTGGTTCTCGCAATGCTCTGTACCTGGAGCCCCGCAGTGCTGGCCCTCCCATGCGAGTCCCTGTGCAAAGGGTCCAAGTCATCCCGTGCTCTTCTTCTAACAAGCTCAATAGACTGAGCTCTTTCATTTCCTCTGGGGGAGGGATTTTTCCAGCCCTCAACTCATTTTTGCCTGCCTTTTCTCCATGAAGAACCTGCCTGCCTTTTGTGGAGCGTTTGCTCTGTTTGTGTTTCCATCAGGCAGGATTTTCTTTTCTCCTTTTTTTAAAAAAAGGCCTATGTTCTCCTCGCAGGTGGCACTATAGAAATCCATAAATAAATAACAATGCTGCTGAAGGGCTCTGGCGGGTCACACTGTCAGAGCCGGTTCTGCAGAGCTCAGAGGCATTCGGGGTGTTCTCCCCCCAGCACCGCCGGCTCCACCTGCCCGGCGGGGACCCCCCGGCTCCCGCCCGCCAGTGCCATCTCGCTCCGCCAGCCTCCCGCGGTGCCCAGAAGTGACAATGACATGGCAATCAATGGCAATGATCTCCCAAGTAGCCCAGCTGATAAACACGCTCTCCAGGCTGCTGCGAGCATGTCTGAGCCGCTCGCTCTGAATAAATTGGGTTTGATGTACACAAGGCGAGGTGTATATACTGCTAAATTTATTCCTTCGGTCCCCGTTGCTGCTGAGCCCCTGCTGCTGCGGGGGTGGGCGGGAGGGCTGACGAGCTCCCTGACGAGCTGCGGGGACATGGGACAGGGGTCACACCTCCAGTCCCTGCGGTTCAGGACCGAAGGGCTGGTCCCCATGTGCTGAGCACACGTTTGCCACAAGGATTCTTCCATGGGGAGGGAGCCAGAGCCTGAGCCGAAGCAGCTGAGACACATTATCCCATCCATTTAGAATCAGCCATTGCGGGGCAAACACTTGTGCTCACTTTAGCAAAAATTGGGCTTTAAGGACTCCCCTGAGGCTGCAGTACAGAGCAGCAGTGGGAGCACCCTGGTTTTTCTCCGATAGCTGGGCTGCTGTGCTGGTTGCCCTGATGGCAAACCCTGGACCCAGGTCTGTGAGCTGGGGCTTGGGAGGGGATGGGGATGGGGATAGGGATGGAGCCGGAGCCAGGGTGAGGTTGGAGCCGGGATGAGGTTGGAGCCGGGGTTGGTTCCCAGCAGCGGATCGTTGGGGATGGGTTTTGCACCGAGGCAGTGATGTTTGTCTGTGTTTGCTTTGTTTACGGAGTATGTATGAAAAATGAATATAAAGGTGCTAATCAGGTTTGGTCCTGAATGTGAATCTGCTGCAAATATAAACTGAATAGCAAGTGGAGAGGAAGGTTTTATTGGAAAACAGGTTTTCAGCTCAGCCGGGGGCTGTAACTAACGCCTGGGTTTGAAAATCTCGGTAGGTTTCATGGTCTGAAGGCTGAGCAGAGCTTTGCATAAAAACATGCTGTTTGCAAAGGGGAGGTGAGAAACCCCGGCTCCCTGCCCCCCGTCCCCCAGGTCCTTCTGTGCAGGTATCCATCAGCTCCTTTGTTTGGTTGCTTTAATTGAGCTTGCTATTTATAGCTGATTATTGGAACCAGGTCGAACTCATCTTGGTGCGATTTCCATCAGGAGACAGGCAGTGAGTCACTGCGAGTCCCACCTGTCCCTGGCCTTGTCCCTTGTCCCTCGTCCCCGTGCCGGTTGGGGGGTGCCCACCTGGCCCCACCGCTCCTCTGCGCAGCACCGTTCTCTCCTGCTGCCCACCCGACGAGAACGCCTCTTAAACCTCAGGATAGCCTTTGATTTGCAGCTCTGTTCTGCAGAAAATACACATTAGCCTTTTGATCCCCAAAGTGGGTTTTTGAGTAGGAACGGCAGTAAAGTCTCCGGGATGGGGACGCTGAGCTGCGTAACTGCGCTCCCGGTGACATAATGAACGGCTGCCGCCAGCAGCTCTCGGCGGGTTCCCGCGTACTTCAGCCGCCGTTTAACACAATCATTTTCCTTTGCTGGCTATAAATATGTTTGAATTCTCTGACCTCGTGAGCTGGCATTATTCTTGGAGGCAGAATTATTCCTTCCTCTGTGGCTCGTAGCTTGGCTTTGGCCTTGAAGCCACCCGGCCCCTGACAAGTGCGTGAAGCCCAATTTACGAAGCAGACGAGAGGCGGGCAGCAAACCTTGAGGGATGCCGAGCGCCCTCCGCTCCAGCCATCGCTGCCACCTCGGGTTTGGGGTGACAATTAGCAAACGATGTACCCGTGGACATCGCTGTCATGGCACTGAGAGCCCGGAGGAGCCCGTCCGGCCCCTGACGCTACCCGTGGGTTTGCAGATGTGTTGCTGCGCCGCTGTTTGCGCCTTCCCGCGCTCCCCAGGGCAGCCTGTCCATCCGTCCGTCTGTCTGTCCAGCAGCCCGAGAGTCACACCCGCCACACCTCGGTGGGGCAGAAGCCCCCAGCGCTGCCTGCGGCCCGCGCCTCCCTTCAGCCGCAGCAGTTTGCTTGCATAAATAATTAAGATTACAGTCCCCTATGACTTGCTCCTCATATTCAGTGCTAATCCCAGCGTTTTGTTGAAAACCTGTTCCTTATTAATCGCTTCTGTTTTACAGTAGCTCTTAGCTGTACAGTCACTTATTAGCAAACCCATTCCTGTTCCGATGTTCTGCTGGCGGTGACCTTGTCCCCAAACCCCTCTCTGCTGCTCTTCCCTGTGAAATGGCTGCACCGTAACAGTGCTGGACTGGAAAGAATTTACTGCTTAAATAATTTGTCTAGATTCAGTACAGAAAGTCTTTTGAGAAGATTCATCAGCTAATAAAGAAAATTGATTCTGGAAGCCAAAGTAAATACAGGGTTAGAGAAACACCACCCCCCGCCCTGGGCTCCCTTCCAGAAGCCTCTGCTGCCACATCTGGCTGGCGCTGCCACATCTGGCTGGCGCTGCCACGCGCCTCCCCAGCACTGCCAGCTTTCCCGAATCGGAGGGGATCTGCCTTCCCCCCTCCAGCACCCGGGCGCCCCTTTTCTGAATTGGAGCCAGCAGCAGGGCAGCGATGCCTCGTCCCCAGCTGCCTGCCCGGGCACCCTCTGCCCAGCCTGCTCTGGTTTTTGGGGAATATTTTCCATTTGCACGATCTGGAAGGAAAATACAATGAAATTTAAGAGAGAGAAGCACCCAGAAAATGGCTCACAGTGGCTGTCAGAAAGGGAGGAGGGACCTGATGCCATGGCTGGGGATGTGGAGGAGACCGGGCACCTTTCGTGGCAGCCCATAGGAGATGAAAAATAGCCAAAGGAAAGAAAGAGAAAAGAATATTTGGCAGAAACATTCAGCCATATGGCTGATTTGTACTTCATGTGTGTTTCTCCATATGTTGTACGTACATGTGTTTGCTCACCCCATGTGCACTTTGCGTGCTGGCGATAGTCTCAAACCCATCAAAATTAGCTTGTAAAAGACTGAGGAGCTCTAGGCCTGCTTTCTGTCCCCTGGCCGCTCCTCAAAGCCGTTAATCCAAACCACCTTGATCGCCTTGAAAAATTAAAGCTGCCTTTGCCCTGACGTGACTTTCCTGCTCGCCGCTGTGCTGGACCGTGGGCTCCGGCAGGTAATTTACTGCCAGCCCGGTGACATTTGCTGGGAAGGGAACACTCGCTGTCTTCATCGCCTCTGCTGGAACCCGTGTACCCATCAATAATTCAGGTGCCCTCAGAGCCACCCCCAGCAGCTCCCTCCCTGTTTAACGGGAAAGCAGGCTCCGGCGCCCGGCTCAGCGGCGATGCTGAGTGCCGGCTGAGACCGCGGGAGCTGCCAGCATCGCGGGGCTGCTGCTTTCCGAGCTGGGGAGGTCAGGCCTGGAGGTGAAGATGCATGTGAAACTGGGAACACGCAGCAAAAAACCTCCCAAGTCATCGCAGTCATCAGAACTGAAGGAATACCTCCACGTGCCAAGCCTGCTCTCCCAGCGTGATTTAAACTGGAAATTCAGAACCGTTTCCTGGTACAAATTGTTTGAGCGGGACGAAACAATCAATGGGAGATATAATCTGCGAGTCGTCTCTGCAGCCAAAAACATCTCATCTGTGAACACAAACTCATTAGGAGCATGATTAATGGGGTGCGCAGGCAGGAGCCGGGGGTAGGAGCTGCCTGCGAGCTCTGGCCTCTGCTTAACCCGCGCAAGGCGTGCGAAGCAGCGGTGAACCCGCTGTCCCAACCCGAGGGCTGAGGGCTCCGCACCGGCTGCCTCGAGCGCTGCAGCGCTTGGCTTTGCCAGCAGCTTTTCTTCCCTTGCTGGAGGGAAGAACTTCTGCCCTCGCTGGAGCCCGGGGAACACCCAAACCGCTCTGTCGGCAGGAAGAGCAACCCCGGGCTGGTAACGGTAGAAACAGCCAAAAACGGTCCCGGAAGAGCAGGACCAGCTGGGGAAAGACACAAAAAAGGGAGAAACGGGATGGCAGCTCCTGGGTGACGGGCGCAGGGGCTCTGCCCAGGGCAGTGTCCCCGCAGCCCCGGGGTGGGGAGGCCCCGTTCCCCGTGCCGTGCGGTCCCTGCAGCGCAGCCCTTTCCAGCAGTGCCCAAATCTGTATTCAGGAGAGACCTCGTTTGGTTTCTCTTCTGAATTGCCTGCTTGATTAGACATATCAAGAGTGCACGTGGAGGAACAAAGCTCCTCTTGCTGCTGTGACCCGACACCAGCGTAAGAAGTGACCCAAAGCCTCTCGGTCTCCTCATCAAACAGGCCCTGAGAAGCAAAAAGTGAGGAAGATTTTAGGAATATGGCTCAAACAGTGAGGGGAATTAATTCTGGAGATGCCACAGAAATGATGGCCCATAAAGTTAATGAGATATTGCTGAAGAAAGGGTAAACAATTAGAACTATTAGCTGCAAAGATAAACCAAGACCTATTGCCCTCAGAAACACTGAAACTAATTAAATTGAAAATTACAACATGGGAGTACAAAAACAAAAGCAAATAAATTGAGAGAAAGAATTAAGTGGCTTAATATCACGATGATAATATTATTAGCAATGGGAAGCGGGAATGGTCTGATTAAAGCTGTTCATTCTCGTGCTGTGTCACCGGCAGCGGGTGAGGATGGCCCGGGCGGGCAGGAGGGGACGCGTGGCTCCGGGTCTGTCTGTGGTGCTGTCCCAATGCTGTGACCCCCCAGGGGTGGCCGTGTCATCCTGGTGGCATCGCCGGTGCCACCCACTGCACCGGGAGGGAGCTCGGGCTCCTCTGCCCACAAACCTGCCGGTGCCCTCGTCCGCCGCGGCCAGGAGAGACCAGGAGAGTCGTTAGCGCTCCAATAATTGGTTCCGTTTAAAGGGATTAGAGCCAAATGAACTTTGTGGTGTGCCACCCAGAAATAATCCTGTTTGAAGTGGACGATGAACGGGCGCTGTGCTGCTCGAGCGGGTTCTCAACCGCGAAGGGCTCCTGCTCCTTCCTCCAGGGACCTTGCGGAACGAACCCACGGGGCTGACGCGTCAGCTGTGGTTTCAGCGGTGTGATGGATGGAGGAACAAAACCCCGGCTGAGAACAATAGAAGGAGCTTCAGGCAGGGGTTTGTGCACCGGGGAGGAGGCTCTGGAGTAAGCCCTGGGCTGAACCCCGGATTGCTCGGGTCAGTGCAGGGCTCCAGAGGGTGAAACAGGCATTTTCACTTTACTCCTGTGCTTTTACCTCTTCTGGCAAAGTTATCTACGGGTGGAAGGCGATGTGGGAGCCCTGTTATTCTATTGCCATCCCGGCAGCTCCGGGGTGCCGCGGGAGCCAGCGCTGGGCTGTGCCCACCTGCACCGGGGCAGATAAGGGACCTTGCAGCAGGGAGATAACCCATCCGGGGAGATAACCGGGTTTGGGCTTTGGTTTTCATTTCTTACACCGTCTTCACCTAACGAAAGGAATTAACACCAACGCATTTCATTTTCTATTTCTTATAGGCTTAAAAAAAAGGTTACTTCTTCGTCTGGTTAAAAGAATCCGGCAGGAAATACCAGGGTTTCTTTCGCAGCCAGTGGCTCGATCTGCGCAGGCACGGAGAGCTGTGGTTCCAAACCGCCTGACCCGAGTCCGTTCGGTGTGATACGTGCTGCCCATCGCGAGCTGCACGCAGGGCTCCGTCTGCGCTCCGTGTGTCCGCTTCTGATGGGTGTAAATGGTGACCCTTAGCACTGAAAAAACTCAATGGATACAAATATTACCCATACCTTGAGGGTGCGCTGGGCCTCATTATCCTTGGGTAATCGAGGCTACGTGGAGCTCTTCTCCTTTATCTGTCCCCGTCTCTCTCGGCAATGTGCTGGAGCAGAAAAGCCTCTGGGATGAGTCGCGGGGGAAGCTGGAGAGGGGCTGGGACCCCGAAAGCTCGCCCGGCAGGGGTGAGTTAAATCATGGGCTTCAGTTAAATCTCTGCAAATAGTTACTTGGTACATTTTGTTTCTCTGTCTTTACAAATCGCAGGCAAAAAGCCAGTGACATTTTGAAAAGGATCCGCAGTTATTTCTGACTTTCTCCCAGAAACGCTGAGATTTGCAGGGTGTGCGGAGTCGGTATCGCACAGGACGGTTGCTTTTCCTTCCCCGGGTAAACATCTACCTACGTGCTACCCATCGCTGTGTGCACACGCTATTCTGAGAGCGCAGAAATATCCCTTCGGTAAACAAACCCGGTACTACGGAGACTCCCCCCAGCGCAGGATTTCGGGGGGTTTGTGGCTCTGGCGGAGCTGGCTGCGCTCGGGAATCCCAGAAGTGACTCTTTCCGCTTCTTGGTGGGAGTTATCTCGCAGCACACGTTGTGTGTTCTACAACTGAATCTATAATGCAACATTTGCCAGCGCCAAATGCATGAGCATTCAAGCTGAGAATTTGCTTTCTGCAAGTATTCTGACTAATGAAACTGAGGCCGTAAAATATTCCTGGAAAGTGCTTACAAAAGGCTTTCAGATGTGTCAAATGATGGTTTTCATATTATCTCAAATTTGCTTTCCGTTTCTAAGGAACCCTCAGACGTTCATCTCCCCCCTGCCTTTCCCCGCCCGCGGTGCGTGGGGTGAGTTTGGGAGGATGCTCTGTGTGCGCGGTTACACGGCAGCGCAGCCGCGGAATCTTCTCACCGAACCCCTTGAAGACACGGAGCTGCGTTTTTGCACTGAAAGGCTCACACAGATTCAAAAAGCTCCAACCCTGTTCACTCCTGTGTTCCTCGAAGCCCCTTTCCCTGCAGAGCCCGATGCCATCGCAGAGCCAGCCCCAGCCCGCCTTCTCCGCTCACTTTTTTACCGCAGGCAGGAAAACCATTAATATGATGGAAATGACCTCAAATTGCTATTGCTGGATTATTTAATCTGCCCAAGATCTTTTCCACTCTCAGCCGCCATAAACGAAGACAAATTGCCTGTCTGGTGTTTAAAGGTTTTGGAACACAGGACAGCATCGATTTTGTGTATCTGGAAAGGTGACGGTCCCTGCGCTTGCCAGCGAGCGGGCGTTTTGATGACAAAGCGCCTTCGGTGCTGCTCGTCCCCGCTGATACCGTCACGGAGTGAGCGGCTGGGGCGTCGTGGATCACCCGAAAACTGGAGCAGGGGACGAGATGGGGGAGGAAACACCCCCCCCCATGCCCTCTGCTGTCCCCCCCGTGCCCTCTGCTGTCCCCCCCGGGCCCGCTGCTCCTCCGGGCAGCCGAGCGGCCCCGTCTCCCTCCCGAGGCGCTGAGCAGATGGAGCGCTTTGCCTCTCCCCGGGAGCCGTTATTTCCAGTTCTTGACTCAAAACATTGCAGGTGTTTGTCCAGCCCTGTCCCTGCGGCGCTGGGACGGCACCAGGGCCAAATCACTTCTCACCGCGACCTCGCTGCCACCAGAGCGGGTGGGGGAGTCTCCAGCGCAGCCCTCATGAGCCGCAGGGGCTGCAGCCCGGGCAGGAGCCACCGCTGCTCCCGGCTGCCCCGCGCGTTACCGGCTCTCGGCTGCCCGGCCGAGCTGGGTGCCTATAAACCGGGGCAGTTACACCCCAATCTAGTTTACACGCAAAATAAAACTTGTTTCTTGTTTGTCTTTCTTTCCGCAGGTTCCCAGGAATAGCCCACAAAGGGGCAGCTACAAAGGAAAAAGTGATTAATTCTTGGTGGCACATTTAAACACCATTTTTATTACAATTCTGCCTTTTCACACACTTTGCCCTTTTCTGATTCATTCGTGCTCTTTTGAGGTGGAACAAGGCTGATGTTTTGCAGCTCCCATTTTTCAAGAGGAGTTCTTAACCCTTGATTTGCTGTTGTGGCTGCATCAGTGAATGAGAACCTTTCCCCCCGTGCCCGTGGAAACAGGGATGCTCCGAGTTTGCTCTGCGTTTGCTCCGGGTTTGCTCCCTGGGAACAGCAGCGCGCTCCGCTCTCCCAGCACGGGGCTTTGCTGCCTGTGGGATCCAGCCCCACAATGATGGGGTGCAATGGGGTGCACTGGGGTGCAGCCTGGCCAGGGCCGTCCCTGGCTGAGCCCCCCCGGCTCCGCCGCACCGTGCCCAAGCAGCGCTGTTCTACAGCAGCGCAACAAAACCTGAAATGTACTGGAAATAATTCTACTATCTAATGCATTCAGCTCTGTTTGTTTGCTTTTAAATTAACATTGGGGATGAAATAATTCACTGAACTACAAAGAGATGCCTCAACTTGACAAGAATCGCAGGCAGGATTTCTTCCACTTTCAGTTATCACAGAAAAAAAAAAAAACATTTCAACATCTTGTCTGCTCAGTGAAAGAAAAATAGTTTTGTACTCTATGCCTGGGAAACAAGGAGCTTATCAAAAAGATCTCAGGCATCAGAGGGGCGCGATGGCAGCGGCGCTGAGGAGGCACCTTCTGTCTCCACGGTGCGGAGCCGGGCGCTGCTGCGGGAGGACAGGGCTCCGCGCTCTCGTTAATTGCTGCTGCCCCTGATGAGCAGGATTAACGGGCTCCAGGGGAGGAGGAGGAGCAGTGGAGCAGTGGCACTAACAGGGTGCTCGGGGCCAGCGCTGCAGCCCAGGGCCAAACAAGCGGGGGAAAAGGGAAAGTGTGCAGGGGTCCCCTCCATCCCGACACGAGGCACGTGGGGACAGCGGGGACGGGCAGGAGCTGCTTTAGGTAATGACGAGGAGCCGCAGCAAAGCAAGTGCGAGTGGATAAGCCGGACTAGTCAAAGAGCACGTAAGCCTGAAGTCATAATTAGACATGGGGAGAGGAGCCACGACCTTGGAACTAGGGAAGAGGACTCTAATGAGCAGGCAAAAGGGCCAGGCGCTGTTTAACCTGTTTCTAAAAGTCGCTGAACTGCCCCGGATGACTTTGTTGCCAGGAAGATCTGGAGGACGAGCTGATGAGCCTGAGCAAAGCTGACCAAGCGGGACGAGAGGCTGCTGGGGACGGGGAAACGCTCCCTGGGCTGCCCCCGCGCGCACTGCGGTTGCTGAGGGACCCGCAGCGCTCCCGGAGCCGCCGGCGGCCCCGCTGCAGGACGGGCTCCGCTGCAGTGGTGGTTTCTAGGTGGATTAGGGCTGGAAAAGGGTTTTAACTCGGGGAAGAGCCTGGTGAGGTTTTGCTTCTGGGCAAACCGGAGACAGAAAGATGGATCTCAGGGAAAGGCTCCTGCGGAACATCAGGCCACAAAGTCATAAATTTCCAAACGGTTTTAGTGCACAAATCCTTTCAATTTTAACACCGCAGGAGCAAGCATGAAACAAAGCTCAGAGAATGAAATAAGCCAAAGGAACCGAGGATGTCTGTCTGCTGGTCGCCCCTCCGGAGGAAGCTGCAGCTGCCGGCTCTGCAGCCCGGCCGAGGCTCCAGGAGTGTCCCGGCGTGCGGTGGCGTTTGTGCACAACGCTGACGCTTGGGGACTCATCGACACGGGGGGGAAGCCAAGAGATGTGCAAGTTTACGCTCTAGGTTGTCTCTTATTTCTATTTAATTGAGCTGGCTTGCTAGTTTGGGTTTGGAAGCGCCTGACTGATCCAGAGTCAAGAAGGGGACTGAGGATCAAGCTCTCTGCTCCCATCAGGTCTCTTCCACCCACGTAATGAAAACAAATGCCACCGGGACAAGGGCCATCCTTCTTATTTGTCTTTTCAGGCCTCGAGAATGGGCTTACTTTAGACTTCTTTGTATATATGTTATTTTAACAAATGAACCAAGTTATATGCCCTGGCTGCTCCCAGATACGTCTAATTCCCAAGCGCTAATGGAGCTGTTGCTGGTCTCTGCTCGTTAATCCCGTTAGTGTCAGCGTTAGAGTCTGGTCCTGGGTGTCCAAAATCCATGCTACTTTCAGAGTGCAAAGGAAAAGCTCTGGGGAACATTTTCCACATGGGGGCTGGGAGGTGCAGGGCTTAGCGGCCAATTAACAGTTGCTAATTACCTCTGCCCCACCCTTGGCCCAAATCGTCTGGAGGAGGGAGCTGAGGAGCTGGAGGGGGCTCAGTTTGTTCTATGAAGTTTGTGACCCCAGCTTTGTAATAAACCCCAGCGTTTCAGCCGGTGAAACGCAATCGCCTTTCAAAGGCAGAGAATTAGAGCTTCCTGGATGGCTTAGGGCAGACCCTGGGCAGGAGAAAAGCAGGAGCCGGAGCCGGTGGCGGGAGGGGATATTTGTGCAAGACACCGAAGAATATGCAGGTGAGCAAACAAGAGCTGATGAGGATCGATGGGTTTGCAGCAGGGCCTTGGCTGCAGCAGCTCGTGTTTCCAGCAGCATCAAACTTCATTCACTCTTAAGTATCTCCAAACTTCCAGGCCGTTTTTTCCCCTCAGTATCGCAGCGCTGGCGCAGTCTCCGCTTGGGCCCCGCGGGTACTGGGGGGATGAACGAGTGCGTCATGAAACGGATTGGAGAGAACAGCTGACTTGTATTGTAGATTAAAAAAAAGGAGACGGGGGAGAGCGGAGAAGAGCTGAAATAAAACCCTGCAGCTGTGCCCGGTGCCACCCTCGGAGCCCCCGGGGCTGGGGCTGGAGGGGACGGAGCGGGAGCCTCGTGGGGTGCCACACGGGCAGGGCACGGTGTGACGGTGACGGTGGGTGTGGCGGTGGGTGTGGCGGTGACAGCGGGTGTGGCAGTGATGGTGGGTGTGGCGGTGACAGTGGGTGTGATGGTGACGGCGGGTGTGGCGGTGACAGCGGGTACGGGGGTGTCACCGCGGGGCAGCTGGCAGGGGGGTTTTACCCTTGAGCGCTTGTTTTGCTTTTGTTCTCTGGAGCAAGACACCTGCTCTTCCCACAAACAAAGCCATAAATTGTCATGCAAGCAGGTTTCAAGAGGAAGAAAAAGCGGCGCGGGGATGACAGCGGTGGGGAGTCGTGCGAGGAGGTGAATTACGTGAAATATGGCTGAAAACTTCCACGCCATAAATATATTTCTGATCACAGGTAATAAATCATCGTAATTATTCTATAAATAAGGGAAAGGCTGGCTCTATGGTACCTGGCTTTTTTCTACAGGCCTCTGGAGCAAATTTGTTAGCACCTTAAAATAAACTATTTGCTCCAGATAGTTTGTACTCTCCAGGCTGAATTGTCTCCTCATTCATTTTTCATCCCCTTTGGTTCAGTAGCTGGGAATCTTTTTGTGCTCTCTCTTTTTTTCTCCCTGTCTGCCTCTGCCAAAGAGGCGCTGAGGGAGGGGAGCGCTTGAAAACCGAGCAGAAAGCTCTTGCTTTTCTCCTGTGCCATGAGGGGTCTCGACAGCCGAGACCGAGGTTTCCTTCGGTGCCCCGGGCTGGCCCAGCTCGCGGTTCCTCGGCCGGCAGGGTGAGCCGCGGAAGGCCCTGCGCTGGGTCGCGGTGGCTCTGGTGACGCGGAGCCGCGCGTCTGAGCGCCCGGGCAGGGCAGCCCGTGCCGAGGTTCTCCCTCCACACGTAAATGGCACATTTCATGACCGGTTTGCCACAACGTCCCCTTGCAGCCGGGGATCTCTGTTCCCTGCAGAAACGCCGTGTTCAGCCCCCCGCTCTCCCCAGAGCTCCCTGTGCTGAGGCCTCTGTTTAGTGTCTTTTCCACAGGGCTGTAAACTCGCAACACACCATTTTTTTCCCTTTTATAGATCAGCATTACTAATTTATTGGAAGTTTACTATTTGGAAATGTTCTCATATAAATTAATGGGAAGGTAATATTAAGCCTCAGTCCCTGGGGGAGGAGGAAGCCAAACAAAAACCACCTTTGCTGTGCTCAAGGAAAGGCAGCCCAGTAAATCATCCCCTTGGCTCTGCAGAGACCGGCGCTCCAAGGGCAGGAGCAGCACCGGAGCTGGGGCTGCGGCTGTGCCGGGGCTGCCGCGCTGGGCCAGCCCGGCTCTGGTGCTCAGAACACGCGGGGTGAGGTTTGCCGGTCCTACCGGATTTGCTCCTCTCCAGCTCCCAGGTCTGCACCGCCTTCCTTCATGACTTGGGTGGGGAAACGCGCGCCCTGGCTGTGCTTTCCGTGGTGCTTTTCTGGAATGCAACGTCTCCAGAGGCTTCACCAGGCATTTAATTATCCGCCGGAGGAAGACGTGCCCGACTCAGCTTCGGTTGCTGTTGCAAACCGGCAGCATCCTGCAGGCCACGGCATATGTGTTTGTGTCAATTAAATGGCATCACTGGAGAGAGGTTTCCCAGCCCCACGTGTGAGATCAGACCTGGAGCAGGGACAATTCCCCCCGCGGATGGGATGGGATGGGATGGGATGGGATGGGATGGGATGGGGCCCCTCGGCATCCCTGTGGCCGGGGCAGGGCTGGAGGTGATGGAGCTGAGCGGTAACGTTGTGTTCGTGTACACACGCCTCCTTTCATTTGGTAAAACTATTCCCATTTGTGAGAAAATCTTACTGGGTTAAATCGCTTCTCCCACAGTAATACAAAAATGCCGTGGCTCAGGAATACTGACATGCATGAGAGTCGGGCTCACTTCTCTTGCTGAGCAGGAATGATTATTCTGTATCACTTTACAAAAGAGACCTTACTGTAATATACCTGCTGTGCATTGATAAATAGCACCAGCAGATAATAAGGGCCTTAGGCAAGGAGCAAGGAAGAAAAAAGGCTTTCTGGCATGTGAACACAAATGCTTTAAATGTGAACTAAATTGGCCTTATCATTCCTCAGATTTGCAAAATTAAACCGTGCCCAATTGTCAACATCACTGAGATATATGAGACCAATATAGCCAAGCAAAGGGAATCTATAACAGCCCTGCTAGAGATGCTTGTATGGTTTAAGAAGGACATATCATTAACGAAGCCGAGTGTTCTGATTTTGTTATCCTGTGCGCCACCTCCCAAAACAGAAAGCTGGAAAAGTTCATCAGGCAGGGATGCGTGAGAGACGAGTGCACCGGAGCTGGAAATAAGCCTGGCTTAGCATCAGGCCTCTGCTCTCAATAAACCCTCTTTGCACAAGGGACTGTGGAGCTGGACCTGTGCGTACTACGCACCGCCGTCGAGATCAAAAAGCCGTCGTTCCACACGAACAGGTCGCGGGGAGCAGCAGGCAGACACCAGAGAGCGACGGCAGGACCCGCTCGGGGACGTCACCGAGCGGCAGCCCCTGCTCAGGGTTTGCCAGCGCCGTCTCCTGCTGCTGGGGCCGCGGTTTTCCAGCGGCAGCTGCTCCGTGTGATGTCGCTGCTGTGTGTCCGCTGGGAACTGCAAGTTGGTGAAATCAAAACCATTTTTGTTCTTGCCCTGACTACACCTCACTTTCCCAGAGCCCCCAGACTCCTGCCATAGCCCAAACCCCCACTCCTGCGGAGGTTCAGAAAGAATATCCATCATTTTGTGTTTGTGCACCTTATCCTATTTAGCAAAACAGGCCTGGATTAGCTCTTCTTTCCCTTGAGGAATGGTGCGAAGTGTTGCACCCTGTAATGACACCTCTCCTTTGCAAGGCAGAGACCTCTGCTTCAGTTCCACGTCTCCAGATTGTTAATGTCTCACAGCCACCGCATGAAGGAGAGCCACCTTGCTTCACCTTGGATGCAAAGCCCGGGGAAACCATGGCAATGCCGGAGTCAGTGTCACCTCTCTAATGACGCCCAGGATTTCTCAGCAGAGTTAACAAAGGCAGGTTACCTCTCGAGCTGTTCAAAGCACCGCTCCCAGTCTCCTGCCAGTGCTGGTTCTCAGGCGTTTGATTTTGACCCCAGCTGGCGCCCTGGGCTCTGCAGCCCCTGCCAGCTCTGCGACAGGGACGGGAGGCAGGGGGACGCGGCTCGGTGTGCCGGCGCTGCCGCCAGCCGGGAGCTGGCTGTGCCCCCATCAAAACAAAATGTACCTGAGCACGAAGCGCGGGGTGAGCAGGTGGAACCTGGATGCCTGTGCTGAAGGCAATTAAGCTGCTCAGATGCTCATCTGTCCTCAGGGTCCTGCTCTAGTCAGGGCTCTGCAGGCCGGGCAGGAGGCGGGGGTGCGGGCGAGGAAGCCAGTTGGAGCAGGATGATTGATCTGAGCTCCTTCCTCAGCGAGCTGGAGCGGAGCAGAGCACAGCACCCACCCCCCTGCACCCCCCACACCGCACCCCCACACCGCACCGCACCCCCACACCGCACCCCCCTGCACCGCGCTGCTGCTCTCAGGGTGTTTGTGTCTGGAGGAATCTCACAGGAGGAGTTTGTCCCCATTTAGAGACACACCAAGAATCCCCACCCTGCCCTAAGCTCTAACAGGGGCCCAGGGACTTCCTAAGCAAGCTCTTGAAATCAGAAGTGCAAGAGCACCTCAGGACTGCTGCTGAATATCGAGAAAAAGAGAAACCACCAAGATTGCAGCTCAGCTCCAAGAACAAAGTGGTCCCGGCTCTGTCCCCACATGGGTCCTGCCCTGTCCCCAGCCAGACAGCTGGCAGTGACCTTGGGGGGGCTCATGAGGGACCTGCAGGTAACAATGAGCACCTGGGGCTGGGCACGCTCTGTAACGACCGAGGGCTGGGGTTCCTGATGCTTTGGCGAGCTCTGGGGCCGCGCTGGGGGCTGGGGAAGGTAGGCATTTTTTCCTTCATTCATTAATCTCTCAGGCTTTCACTTAATTATGCTACTGGGCTGCTAAGTCAGGGCTTCATGCTTCCTAATTTTTTCTTTTGTCTTGCATACACACATGAGACAGATTTTGCTTCCACAAGGGATATTTATAGGACATATGTTAGAGCTTGAAGAAGCTGATTAGCAATGTTTAGATTAAAAAAAAAAAAGAAAAAAGAGACTGCCTGAGAGCAGCCGAAACAGACAAATATTAGAGGGGGTGCCAATTCCGGGCAGCGCCCCCGGCTCCCTCTCGGTGCCGGACAAACGCAGCTGGGGGGCCGGAGCTGGGGGTGCGGGCAGCCCTGCGCAGGCTGGCGGTTCGAAGGCAGGACCGGGATGCGCTGCCTGCGCTCCCGGGGAAGGATTGGGGACAGAAGTGGCTGAACAGCACATTTCCCTGCAAAAGGAGCTGGGCTGGGCAGCTGGGTGACATCCCCAGGGGCACCCGCGCTGCAGGGGGGCTCTGCGAGGCTGGGGGGGCTCTGTCAGCCTTGGAGACCAGGCGGCAAGCAGACGTGCCCCGTGAAACACTCCCCAGGTGTCTCACAGCTCCTCGGACCCCCCTCCAGCTCCTCCGCCTCGCTGTGTGGTCCTACCAAGACCGTTAGAGGAGTCTGAGACCTTGGGGGACGCTTTCTGAAGTGAATACGAGTCCCTGAGTGCCCTAAGAGCTGCTCAGAGTGTACAACTCACCAGGCGCTTTCCAGAATCCTGCTCCCTGCCAGCACGGCTCCGAGAAACCAAAGTGCGATGTTACAAGGAGGCAGAAATTGCATTATACTCCTCTCTTCTTCACAAGCTCTAAGTAACACTTCTTTTTTCCATATGAAAGCAAAATGGGTAATGACAACCTATTTCTATTGAAGAGACTATTTTCACTCCTTTTCGGCAAGTGTAGCTGGGATAGTGTCTTTCTTGCCACTCAGAGGCGAATTAACAGTTTTTTGCCTCAAGAACATGCCCGGTGCGGTGCAGCTGGCGACGTTCACCCAGCACAGGTGGCACCCTCGGGATGCCCACACCTATGGAAGCTCTTGGTGGGTGGGTGATAACGCAGGTGCTGTTACGGGAAACCTGGGAAGTGCAGTTTGGATCACAGGGAAAACCCTTTTTCTTCCAGAACACGGGTCTGCAGCAGCATCTGTGACCCGCCGCGCCGCAGCCCCTGCCAGGCAGCGCTCGCAGCTTTGCACCAGCGTCAGGAACTTCGCTCTCTTGGAGAGATGACTCTGAGAAGAACAAGTTAGACAAATGAATTCACTAATTACTTCCTTCCCTCCTACTAAATGGTGGGATAATTCGCAGTTCCTGCTCCCGCAGCGGGCTGCTCCATCGCCTGCCGCCCGCTCCGCGCTCAGCAGCCCCAGCAGCGCTGCCGAGCAAATGAGCCAGACAAAGGGGGCCAAGATTGCTGGTTGGCATCAATCTGCCTTTCGAAACGCCACTAAAAATGGTGCAATGGCTATTTTAAGGCGGCGCAGAAATGATGCCTCGTGTGTCACCTGGTCCAAGCAGCAGCAGGGATGCGGGAGAGCAGCGAGGATGCAGCTCGGACACCCACACTCTGGCCAAACCTCCTGCGAGGTTTGCACTCCAACTTCCCAAACCAGCCCTGAACCCATGGAACAGCCTATGTAAGAGCTTTGCGTGCCCACTTGCTTTGGGACTGTTGAAAGCCTTAACTCTGCTTTGATATCTCTTTTTACGCTTTAAAAATACTCTGGGAGCTCCTGGTTGGCGCTGTTTCGATCCAGGGCAGAGGGCAGAAGCTCTGGAAGGGGCTCGAGGCCAGGGAAAAGCTGATGACAAGGACATGGGGCCTTCCAGTACTGGGGTTCACTCGCCTTGCTAATGTCTGTAGAGGTAGAACAGATGTTTATAGCCCAATAACCACAGGCAAAGTTTCCTGTTGGATTCCAGCCCCCTTTTCAGGCCCTACCTGTGCTGCCAGGCCCCAGGCTCCCCGGATGCCGTCCTGTCCCCCCTCCCCAGCACACAACCCCCACAACAGCTCCGCGTGTTCGGCACAAATGGGGAAATAATATTTTTTTAAGTGGGGATGAGTTAAGAGGATTTGTTTCACATACAAGACAGCTCTCATTAATGTTTACTCGTTTGGGTTTATTTAAGCCTTAATTGATTGTCTTCTACTTAACTGTGTTCCGGTATCTCTCAGGCTCCAGAACAGACTCTTAGGAGACTGACAATTGTGTGCTCTGCCCTCCTCCTCTCTGAAGATCTTTCATGTTAGTTTGCCAAGTTTAATGGATTATAAAGTCACTGGGCTTGCAGCAAAGCTGAACTTTCAAGTCACTGCACATGCAGCCTCCAGAAAGGCTGCATCCAGGTGAGTGTTGTGCTTTGATACTTGGTTTTGCTGAAGCTGTTGTAATTTGCAGCTATGAACATCACACGTAAAATCATGGGAGTGCATGTCATGAATGTCCTGGGTCTTGTGGCTCCTTCCCTCCCGGCTGTGGAGGGACGAGAGCTCAGGGCAGAGCTGCGGTCCAGGTTGGAACTGGCCTCATCATGGGGGATGGAGAGGGGACTGTCACCGACCTTGCGGCACCACCGAACGCACGCTGCCTGGCCTGCAAGTCGGGATTTCATGGGTGGCTTTGAGTGGACTGTGCCCAAACTGCCCAAGGAGGTCAGAAACACACTTAGGGAAAACCACTAATCAGCCTAGCTGTGATTTAGGACACTTATGTGGTCCTGATTCTGCTTGGGCTTGGATAGGAGAGATCTGTGTCCCCGGCAGCTGGAATCTCACAGGAGAAGCTGTCCTTCAGGCCAGCCCCTGAGATTTCACCCTTCCCAAAATAGATTCCTTCCGACCAGAAATCCGACTCCAAATATCGTGGGGATTTGGATGCTGAACTACAGCACTTCTAGTGGCAGCTGGAGCTGCTCGGCGGGAGACCCATAAGGAGCAGGGGCTTGCGAGGCCTCACGGGGCGAGCGCTGACCTTTTGTCTGGCCGCCTCGCTTCAAGGAGGCTCCTGCTGCTTCCACAGTAAGTTTATACGGAGACAGAAAAGAAACCCAGTGACTCAGAAAGGCGGCGAGGAGACTCGTTTCTACTTAAGTCTTGCTTGTGCTGTGAGTGTTGGGAACAAAGCGAGCTGTGGCTGGTGAAATGCCCCTTCCTCGCTGGCCCTGTGCGGAGCTGAGGTTTGTTCCCTGCGGGGATCGCCCAGGAGGTTCTGACTGCAAACCGCAGCCCTGATTCTCACTCGTAGCCAGCAGCAGCTTCGAAGAATCTATCCCCAAATTCATACAAAAACTTCTTTTACTGCAGCAGCTGAGCAGAAACCATCCAAAGAAGCTCATATTTTCAAGAGAGACATTTTTCTTTCAATAGACTAGCGATAGGAATAATTAGCTTCTTACTGGCAGCACCCCTGGAAAGAGAGAAGCTATCAGGCGCTGATGAAACACCTCTTAAAATAACCGAAGCCTTTCCCAACACGTTCACTTGTCCTCTTTGTGCTCTATTGTCTTTAAACGAGCACAGAGTGAAAAAGGCACGCACTTTGTGCTGAAGGAAATTTGGTGGTGGCGGCTGCTACAAATCTGCTGCGGGAGCCTGAGGAGGAGGCGGCTGTTGGGGAGATGCCGCTCGCCAGCGGCACAGCAGTGTTCGCACTTGCTCGACATTTTCCCCGCAGAACAGATGTGCGGGACCAGGAATGGAAACTCCCTTTTTTCGGTCGGGAGCAGGAGGCGGCAGGGGGCCGAGGGATCCCGCCCGCTCCCCGGGACTTTCAAAGCACGGATAAAAATGCAGCCCCTTTCCCGGTGCTCTTTAGGAAACCGCCTTCAGCGCGGAGACTGGAGGCACCGGCTCCTCAGGGACGGGGAATCAGCGCAGTGACACCTCAGTCCCGCACCGCTGACCTGCCAAACGCGCGCCTAACTAAGCTGGCAGTCGGCCTGGAGCAGGTGCCTGAGGATTAGGCAGACCCGTAGTTGGGCCGGTTCCGGGAGAAGGAGCGTTCCGGTGCCCGCTCCGCGGGCGCGGGAAGTTGCTGCCCGAACGCGCGGTCCCGCGGAGCCCGGGGCCGTTTGCCGGCGGGTCCCCCCGCAGGACCCTGCCCGCCGGCTCCAGCGCCCGACGGAGCCGCTCGCCCCGGCTCCGCCGGCGGGTCCGT
>VWYH01003353.1:1019596-1033820 GCA_013399365.1 Pampusana beccarii
CGCCGCCTGCCCCGCCGCTGAGCGCCGCCGCGGGCGCGGAGCGGCGCGCCCGGATGGAGAGCTGAGGCGGTGAGCCCCGCCGGGCCGGGCCGGGAGACGTGACGATGTGGATGCGACGGCTCCCGGGAAGCAGGTAGGGCCGGGGCGCGGCGGCTCCGCGGAGCGAGCGCCGGCTGCGCTTCTCGCCTCCGCCCGCCCGGTGCGCTCGGGGAGCGGCTCCCGGAGTTAAATAATGAACTTCGCGGAGCGGGGTGCGGGATGGGGAGCGGGGCGGTGTGGCTCGGCGGCTTCCAGCGCTCCGGGAGCCGCGGCCGGTCCCGGTGCCCGGCGGGGCTCCCTCCGTCCGGCCGCGCTGCCCGGGGACACGGGGCTCGGTGTCCCTTCGCTGGCCCTGCGCGCTGCCGGGAACGTGCGGTGCCTTTCGGAGAAAGGGGCCGGGGAGCGGCCGGGGCATGTGCGGCGGGCGGGCAGCAGGCTGGCTGGGTGGGTGGATGGATGGCTGGCTGGATGGATGTGTTCGGGGGATTAATCGAGAATTGCAAAGCAGAGGAGACGGAGGCAAAGTGTTATGTAACACGTTTTCATTACCGCTGCGAAGTCATCTGAGCCGAAATCTTGTTATTTCCATGGTAGTGTGTGTGGAGAACACTAGTTACCCAGCCCCTGCCTGCGCTCTGCCCGGCTGCCCTCGAAGCCGCAGGAATACCTGTTTTTCTGTGTTTTGAGCCTGTCTCGGTGGAATTACATTTAAAGCAGCAGCGTGTTAAACAAGTGAGATCATAAGGAAAACTACAGTGCTGTGTGATCTGTTCCTCTTCCCCCTACACCCGATTTTGTATTTAGAAGTCCTGGTTTTGAGCTGGCGAGTGGTTTGTGTGGGGCAGGGGTCAGACCCTCCTGCCTGCCCTGAGCATCCCGGCTGCGGGGCCAAGAGCGGTTCCTGTGCCTTGTCCTGTTCTCTGGCTGCTGTGGAGGGGGCTCCCAAGGCCAGGGGTCCTGAGCAGGTGTCCGCACTCTCACAGCCCACAGCGGGGCCTGTGGCTGCTCCCCGGGCAGCGGGACTCGGTGGAGCAGATGGACGCGGCCCCACCGCCAGCCCTACCCCGTGCAGCGCCAAGGGGAGCCCCCCGGCCCGCTCCGCTCCCCCTGCTCCGGCAGAACATGGCTGCTGTTTGGGGGTGCAGGAGGGGGGGTGGCAGGGCCCCCCTCACACCGTGGGAGCTGCGGGTGATGCGAGAGGCCTTTGTCCATCACCCGCCAGAGTCACTGGAGGCTTTGTCCCTCTGCCTGAGCTTTGGCTGGAGTCCCAGAGGGTGAGACTTGAACGGAGGTTTTGTCTGCGCTGAGGAGCTGGAAGAGGCCCTCAGCTTTTGTTTTACACTTGTGTGTGCTGTGCAGCATATTCCAGGTGCACATGGCAAGTGAGCTGCCGGTGTCCCCGGCCTCGTCCCCTGTCCCCAGCCGATGCACTGTGGCAGCGCGGGCACACGAACACCTAACGCTGCTGCCGGAGACGTCCGTCCGTCTGCCAAGAGAGTGCTGCTGCTGGGTGGGAAGGACAGAGTCTGCGGTGATGTAGTGACCTTAGGAATTGCTCCTTGGAAAGCACCCGAGCTGTTTTTCAGGGTCCTCGCGTGTGGATTTATTCTGTGGCAGATGAAAAGCCCGGTGGAGCTGGAGGGCTGTTTCCTGAGGCTGAAGCCAGAAGAAGACTGTTATCTTGGAAACAGAGGACGCCCTCTGCTTTTTTATTTTTGTGAAGAGTTTAGCAATGAAAACAGGAGCCTTCCGGTCGTTTCTCTCCTCGATTCGCCTGGCGAATTTCTTTGCTGTCTATCCTGGATCCTCAGCGCCAGGCTGTCCTCTGTACCACCTCATCAGCTTCCAGTCCCTCCGTGTTTTATTTTTAATAAGAGACAACTTTACTGCTAACCCTGCCTGCTGCTCTCACTTCTCTCTAACTCTAATTGCTTCTAGCTTTATTTCTGACATTTCCCATGTCGTTTCTCCTCATTTTCTTGAAGACTGCTAGAAAAATAGCTCCGAGAGAAGCAGTAGACCTTTCCAGTGCCCGTTTCACCCCGCGCAGCCCCTGCCTGGAGCTGCTGCCTGGCGTGGGGAGATGGTACCTTATTGCTCCTTTCAAGTCGGATTCCTTTTGCCTGGGGCAGCAGCAGCTGCGTGACCTTGCAGGCGAGCTTTGCTCTTACGCTGAGCAGGGCGAGACCTGCAAACCCACCTCGCCCAGAATTATCCTGCCGGTGTTTTCCTGAAGGGGAGCTCGCTGCTCCCCCGGCTCCGAGCGGGGCTGGGGGTGCAGCATTGCAGCCCCCGTGAAGTCGCGGGGATGCTCCAGATCCGCTCTGCCCTTCGCAGCGCGGCAGGTGGGACGTGGGGGCTGCAGGGAAGGGTCCGTTATCTGGGGGGACCGCAGCCCCTCTGTCACCTCCCGGGTGTGCAGCGACGTGTGTGCATGCGGCTGCGTCAGCGCCTGCGCCTGCCTGGCAGGGCACGACAGCTTTCTGCAGCGTGCCGTCTGCCGCTCCCGGCTCTGCTGAGGGCTTCCCTTCCGTAGCCACCAAGACAATATTTTAAACAATATGCCGTGGTTTTTACAGCATTTAGCTCCTGAGTGATTTGCAGTATGAGTAAAAATACTGTTTGCAATTTCTAACCGATTGTATAAAGCAACTCATTAAAAACATACATCCCTGCGCACTGGCACCGAGGAAACTTTATGGGCCTTGTAGTTACTGCCAAAGCAAACATTTTCCATGAATTTCACTCATCAAGTTCACGCTGTCAAATGTAGATTCAGCCGCTCGTCAAAGATGCAAGCCTTGCAGTCTGGAAAGTAATGAGAGCAGTAAGCAGTGGGAGTTAATGGCCTCCACCAAGGAGCCCTTACTCATCCCGCATCCGCGCAGGGGCTGAGCTGGCTGCTCCCGGGTGAATTGATTGCCACAGAAATTCATCTAGTGTCACCAGCTATGATACTTAACAGGCACAATAATGCTTGAATAAACTGCACTTTTATGCAGCGGTTCGTACCTCCTAACTGGCAGCAATTTCACAGATGAGGCGAAGGGAGCGGCGCTGGTCTTTAGCAGCCTCTTCCCTGGAGCATGAATAATTGTGGTAATAACGCCGGGGCCGCCGCGCTGCGGTTGTGGCATCTCCAGTGGGGTGAGGGATGGGAGCTGCTGCTCGCCCTGGGCGCTGGGGGCTGCCCCGTGTCCCCAGCATCCTGCCTGCGGGACGTGGGAGCGTGACCCGCTGTCCCCTCCGCTCCGGGTGTCGGAGCACCCCAGCGTGCGTTTGCTTTACCTAACAGTCGTCTGCGGAAAACCAGGAGCTGCTAATGTTCCTTCAAAGCCCGGCTGTGGAGGGGAACCGCACGAGGCAGGGACCAGCTGTGTAGTGGCCTCGCTCCCCTGTCCCCGAGGTCTCCCAGCATGGCTGGTGTACATTGGTGTCTATATGGATGTATATGGGGCGGCGGCGAGCGCCCAGAGCGGCTTCGCACGACGGCGCCTTAGGGTGTGAACAATCCATATGGCTTCCGACAGGTCTGAGGTTCATTATGGAAATGTATGCGTGCTAAAGCCTTTAAATATAGTTAATAGGAGAAGGACTGGGAGGAAGGATTATGGGCATCAATAGGAGGAGCGGGAGCTGCGCTGCTCCGGGCTGCCGTGTTCGTTATTCTCGTTAGCGGCTGGTGGTGGTGAAGTGGGTTACAGCACCTCAGGCCCAGCGGAGTTTGGGACCAAAACTCTCGCAGCAGCGTCGCCCCTCGAGGGCAGGGGCGGTGGGTGGGATGGAGCCCCCTCAGCACTTACACCGCTCCTTTAACCTGGGGTGGGCTTTACCTCCTGTCCTTCCTTCCTGTCCTCCTGTCCTTCCTTCCTGTCCTCCTGTCCTTCCTTCCTGTCCCCCTGTCCTTCCTTCCTCCATTCCCTGGCCGGTACCTGGGCCGGGGCTCCAGGCTGAGCCCACGGACCCGGCTCCCCGTGTTTTGCGGGGAGGGTCCCGAGCCGCCGCGGCCCCTCTTCGCCCCACGTACACACTTTGCATCAGAGAGGCTTTTTTGTCTTTTCCCCACTGGAATGGTGTAAAACTCTGGACCTGAACTGCCTCCTCAAAAATGGAATTCGACTTGATATGAGTATTTCCTGTGGCTCTTCTTACTGGGACCTGCACCTACAGACTTTGATAGCTTACATAATTTCCTGTGATGGAGATGTACTTCATCTAATTTCACTTTGAAATGCATTGATTAAGTCAGAACTGCTGGGAGATTTAAACTGAGTCTCTGTGGCCTGAACTTAACTGTGGGAGGTTTACCTGCCTTCATCCTTCAACATTAATTTGGTTTTATGAGGATTCCTCGTGAAATGAGGTTTTGTCTGCCACTGAACTGCTGCTGCTTCCCGGGTTTATCGGCTCCTTTCTCTCGGCAGCAGAAGCCGCGCTGGGGCCTCCTTGCAGGGGACACGGCGGGGACCACGGGGCGGTTCTGGCATCGTCTGTCTCCGGCGCTCCTTGCCCGGCTGCCCAGGCCGAGGCGAAGCCCCCGCGCTGCTCGTGGCGGGTCCGGCGATGCTGCGGTGAAGCTCCCGCCCAGGGCCGGGGCTGCCGGGCGTGATGCTCACGGAGCAGGGTGGAGACTTGCAGCGATAACCAGCGTTATTGCAGGAGCACGTGTCACTTCCCCAGCGTGTCCTCTCCTCCGGTCAGCCTTTCTGGTACCAAGCAACAGCGACAAAAGGAAGAGAAATCTGTCTTGGCTGGAGATGGATGAGCCGTTGGATGGAGCTCAGCGGGGACGGGGTCAGCGAGCACCAAGCACCCCGGGCAGGCGCCAGAGCACCCACCGGGGACTCGACCGGGTCCTCCCCGGCCGAGCAGCGGGTGGCACAGCCCCGGCAAAGCCCCTGAGCCTGGGGCCGGTTTTCTGTCCGAGATCACTGAGCGGCCTCGGGCCAGCGCCCGCTGAAATTCAGTGGCAGAGACTTCCCAAGAACCTTCATTGGCTTCCTGGAGAAATTTAATGGCCTTTTTTTAGAAAAAATTGAAGCTTATCATTCATGAAGTGTTCATTTTCAACTCTGATCTGCAAAATGTCTCATTGTGACTTGGAGATGATGTGTGGGCAGGAGGTATGCTTTAACATGCGATGATTTTTTGCTTAAATTTGCTCTGAAGGGCTTTCTGAGCAGCTCTGCCTTTCTGGAAGCGTCGTTGCACCCCCGGCGGTGCTGTGTCCGTTCTGCCGGTGGCTGCTGCTGCGGCCCAGCGAGCGGTGCTGTCGCTGCACCCCAGCATTGCCCAGCTCGCCCAGTCCTGCCCGCAGCTGTGGGGGGCAAAAGCCGTTCCCTGGTGCCGCGGTTTGTGGGCAGCCCTGCCCCGAGCGGTGATGAAGCGGAGCGTGACGGTGGTGCTGTGTTTCTTGCAAGAGAAATACAAATGTGGACCCTTGAGGTGTAAAACCTGGAGCTTGCCAGAGCGTGCGTGCTCTAACGCAGAGGAGCGAGGGGACCCTGTGCCCCGCCGTGCGAGGAACGTGGTTTTGTGGATCGGTCGCTCTCATCTGCAAGGGGTTCTGGCCCCGGGCATCCCGGGATGCTCAGGACAGTCTGCAGCCATGGCTTGGGGCGCTGTAAGTAGGGGATGCGGCTGCGTGGCGCTGGCTGAGTGACGGCGTGAGCTGCTGCGGTGCCCGGGGAGGCTCCTTGCTCGGCAGTCGAGGCTCCGTTAAGAGCGAACGGTGCTAATTGATGTTGCCACTTGACTGCATGTCATTCAGGTTAACGCCGTGGCGAGGTCGGGGGGCAGCCCGGGTGCTCCCCCCCGGGGTTTGCCTGCCCGGCGAGCCATCCCCGCCGCACACGCGGTGTCCTCGGGGACACGTTCCTGTAATTGCCAGAGTCCCGTGCGTGACCCCGGCCCCGCTGCCGGTGCTGCGATAGCATCTCGGTCTGCAGGGCTCGAGTAATGAAGCGTCAGTTAATTGACATGGATTAGGACATCCACTTAGTACCCACCGACACGTGGGTGATTGATGCCGGAGCCGAGGCCACGTGGAGCTGGGCTGAGCCCGCTGGGTGTCACACGCAGCTGCCGGTTCAGGGGCTATTTTAGAAACGGCTTCCGAGAAGGATAAACCTGTTTTCTACAAGTAGTTGTTTTTCAGGGGTTTCCTTATGAAGCTTTGTTTGGGAAAGATGAGGATGAGCTACTTGTCTTCTTGTTTCTTGGCTTTGTAAGAGGCTCTGTGCTCCTTTAGCATCCTCCCATGTGAAATATTCAGAACTTATTCTGGGTTCCTGTCGCAGGGACATACTCTGGCAAAATCAATTTTGCTAAGTTTGATGGATGAGGGTGGAAGCGTTTCTTACGGGCCGTTCTTTGGGGACGTTCTGCTCGGGCGTGCGGTGGGAAGGGATGCGAGGATGCGATTCCGTGTCCTTCCCCTTCGTCTGTGCCGGGGTCCGGAGCTGCGCAGCGCGAGGCCGCGAGGCTGCCGGCGTGGAGCCCGGTACGGCGGGAGATGCGATAAACTGCAGGGGTTTGCGAAGAGCAGCGAGGGATGCGGGGGGGCTCCAGTCGCCGCCGCTCTGGCAGAGACCCCGTCTCTCCTTTGGAGATAACGCTTTGAAAAGTTTAATCGCTCCGGCAAAGAGGATTTTTTTTTTTTTCTTTTTAATGAGATGCAAAGCAGAGCGGTATCTGACTCATGGCAATTAGGCTGGGGAGGTGTGTGCCCACAAACAGCGCAGTGTTTTCCAGGCGCTCGTGCCGCTGGTGACTCACCGGCACCTCGATCCGGCGGGATTCGGCTCCACGGCCACCGCGGGCGTGGGGAGGTGGCCGGGAGAGCTGCTCTTCTCCACGGAGAAGCTGTGCGGTGCTAAAAGGGGATTTAAACCTCTGTGTGAAAGGATCAAGAGCCTTTGCCCCGGATTTCATTCTCCCTGCCTTCGCTTTCTATTTTGGTCTGGCTTTTCCTCCACCTCTTGGGCCTGTTCTCTCTGTCCCGTTCGTTGGCTGTGTGGCACCAGGAGCGTTCTCCAGCAGCGGGGCGTCCCGGCAGAGCCCGGAGCCGGTTCTAGAGCTGGGGGGGCCGTGTTCCCCTCCCCTCCTCCCGCCCCAGCTCTCATGCCTTTGCTTTCTCCAGGCTTTTCCCTATTGATGTTTCACACCTTCAAAGAGTGCTCTGCTGCTTCTATGTTTTTTTTTATTGTATTTCTTGCTCCATAAAAGCCATCTGTCTATCAGTCTGCTTTTAGAGGCTTTATCTCCCTCATCTTCTCCATTTCTGTAAGAGTGACTGGATCTGCTGAAACTCTTCACGCTTTCCTGGTGTTTGTTCCCGTGGACGGCCGCGGGGGTTTGGGGGCAGGCTGCGCATCCCTGGGCTGCGGGGCCTTCTCCGGAGAAACCGGGTTTGGATCTGGGGTATTCCAGTGGAATTAAGCCCCGAACTGGCTGGGTTTCCCCGGACCGCACTGGCCCGTGCAGACGTCGTCCCTCGCTGTGGGAAGGGGATGCTTGGCCCTGGGTCGGTCATCTGGGCACGATGGTGTACTTGAGCAGATTTATTTGGGGAAGCAGCTCAGCACTCAGGTTATCTGGTGATGCTGAAGGGCGGTGTGGGCAGCAGCCCGTACCGTGCCCTCCCTCTCTAGGTTGGCAGAGAATGAGCCCAAGTCATCCTGCAGAAACCCACCTTTGTTCACAAATGGGTTATTACAGGGGGTGGACGTGTGGCAAAGGAGGAAAACTCCTGAGCAAAGCAGGGGAACGAGCAATTCCTTCGTTTTGCGGCTGTGGTTGATGTGCACCTTCCTCCGCAAGCCTGTATCCGCATCAGGGAGCCGCTAAACCCAGCCGCTGGCCTTGTTTGTTCTGTGCAGCATCGGGGATGATCGCTAAGCTCCCAGGTTTAGTGCTCTCGTACATACGTCGCAGTCCCCTCAGTTTTCCGTGTGTTTGGCAGGGGAGGTGTCCCAGCTCGCGGTGGTGACGATGGCAGCGCGGTCCCGCACGCCCGGGGCCGTCTCGGTGGCTGCTGGTGGGTGAAGCGGGTTTGTGGTGCTCATGAGGTGCTGGAATACAGGAGGAGGTTTAGAGAGAGCTAAAGTAAGGGAAAAAAACCCTAATCTCCTTAGGTTTATGGGTTTTTTTTAATATCACCAAGAATGGAGCTGGAGGCTGTGACTCTTCAACAAGATACCTGGTAGATTTGAAAATCTGAGCGAAACTTCCCAGTGAGCTGTATCTGAACTGAAGCTCTTGCTGCTGCCCACTCCCCAGCGCTGGTGCAGAATTCAGAGGGGAAATGAGTGGAATAAGTGGGCAACAGGTGCAGGTTTGGGCTGGAAAGCCAGTGCTCACAAACCCCCTTTATGCGGTGGGACAAAAGCCGAGTGTTCTTGCCGAGGGCTGATGAAACGCCCCACTGTGCGGCCCCGCCACGCTAAATGCGCGCAGTGTTTGCCGGCTGGGCTGGGGGGATGCTCTGCTGGTACCCAGGGATGCTCTGCTGGTACCTGGGGCTGCAGGGACCGAACTGAGCTTGGGAACAGTGGAACTGTCCTCCCGGGAGGGGTTTGGGGCGGTTTGTTGGAAGGGTTTGGGGTGGTTTGTTGGAAGGGTTTGGGGCGGGAAGCAGCGTGGCCGCGGTGCTCTGCCCATGACACACGGCCGGCAGCTCGGGGCCGCTTGCCCACGCCTCGCCTGGCCGTGTCTGGCAGGTGGAACCGCGGCCCGCTGGGTCTTCCCGGGGGAGCCAGACCCGCGCGAGCTCCTTCTGCCGGAGCGGGGATTGCCCAGCGCCGGTTCTGTGCGGAAATTTGCTGAAGACGTTTGTGTCTGAATGTGCACGCTGACTTCTGGGCTTCCAGCCCGCGGCGCTTTGCGAATCCCATCTGAAATAATCCCACAAGACTGGGGGAAGCACTGGAGCGCAGGTAGATGTTGTGCCCTTTCCAGAGCAAGCGGAGCGGGGCTGGCGAGCTGGGCGGTGTGTGCCAGCCTGCTGCGCCAGCTGGGCACCCCGTCCTGTCAGCATCCTTGGAAATCTCTGAAAACGGAACTTGAAACCCAGAGTTAAAGGTTGGCTCAGCTTTGGCATGTGGAGCAAACCTGCTTTTCCCTTTGTGGCAACCCCACGTGCACGCGTTTGCTCTGTTTTCTCCTTTTTGCTCTTTCCCACGCTGCTCTGCCAGCCCGTCGGGGATGCACCGGCCCCGCTGCCGCGCTGGGGCTTTGCCCTTTCTCTGCCTCCGGCGAAGGACGGACGCGAAGGCGAGAGCAGCCGGGGCCGCGGCACCGCTGCGCCAGATCTGCTCCCGACAGCCTTGGCAGGGGCTGCGCCTACCACATCAGCATATTGGCGGTACCGCTGGGTATTAATTATGCCTTCCGCACTCGCGGCTATTCAAATGTTAAAATTGTTTATTTGCAGCTGGGTGAGCTCATGGCAGAGGCAGAACGGCGAGCAGCTCCCTGCGCCGCGGCCGCCCCCATCGCTCTCTGCTCGCCGGGATGCGGCTCCCGGGTGCAGAGGGGACGGGTCCGGCTGCCCCGTCTCAGCGTCTTTGTCCTGGGGTCCCCGCTGCTCCCCCACCCCGCCGACCCTTCCCGCCCCGTGTTCCCAGAAGCAGGGGCTGGCCTGCCCGGCTGCCGAGTTGCAGCCGTGACGATTCAGCCCGTTTCACCCTCCGCTGATTCCCCTCCGCGGTCAATCCCGTCCCTCTGCTGCGGGAAGCGGTGTTGGTTTAATTACTTGTGGGGAGAAGGGGGAGAGCAGAAGAACTTAAGACTTTTTTTAAATATCACTTTTATTAGTGGGTAATCCTGCAGCTCAGGTCTGTAATATAGATAGGTAGCGATGTGGCACATTTAATTTACTTAGATGCTACTGTGTGTCGCCTTTTGTGCCTTAATTCCCAGTCCCGGCTTTAAAGAGCTTGGCAGCCATATTTTCTCGGCTTTATGATTATCTTGGAAGAAGTCGTGGCTGCGGTGGTGCAGTGAATAGTGAGTGCCCAGCTCCCGTTGGGTCTGGGTTCGCAGTGGTTTGTCCCCAGAAACACGCTGGGGTCGGCGGTGCCCGCGGTCCCGTGGGTGCCGGGGGGCCCAAGGGGTCTCCCGCTGGTCCCGTGCCGTGAGTCCCCGTGCCTGTTGGCGCCTGTCGGTGCTGCCCTGGCACGGGAACCGCTGCTGCCTCCTCCCCGCCAGGCTGGTGCTGGATTTGCATGGCGACGGCTGGCGGTGTCACAGCAGAGGACGGTCGCTGCGCTGCAGGGATCACCGGCGCAGGAGCAGCTGCGGCTGCCGTCCCCACCTCGGCAAGGACACGCGGCTGCCGGCCAAGTATCTGCCACCGCCCAAACTGTCCCCTCGCCGTCTTGCTCCAGCGTGAATGTCACCGCCGAGCTGCAGCGGCCTCGTTCTTCCTCTGTACGAAGCCAGTGGTTTCCTGCACGTACTCCCATGGCACGCCGTGCTCCGGACGCGCTGCCAAGGATGCTGTTCCGAGCGGGTCCCCGCTTTCCTGCCACGTCTCGCCTGGGACACGCGAACGTGCCCCGGCACAGCTCCCGCTCGCACCCCGGGAATTCGCAGGAATATTTCTGTCTCTCTTGCTCGGTGGTTGGAGATGTGAAATGCTCAGGGTTCGTAAATCATCCCAACAAGGACATAACCTTGATTCCCTGTGCAATACCAATAGATTACCTAACAGGAGGCATGAAGTGGAAGAATGGCTCCATTTGTATAATTCTACATTAAAAATCAGCCTATTCTGCACTTAATGCTGCCAGCGAAGTGTCTCCACAGCCAGGGGAGAAAGGGGCCGGTGTTGGAGAGCAAACAAGCACCTTGTGAAGGGACACAAATAGGCACCTGGCGCCCGGGGGTTCGCGCTCGAGCGAACCCGGGAGGCTGTGGGGAAGCGGGTTCTCTGCAAACGCCGTGCAGGCTGCTGACGGGCCGTGTTTTGCTGTTTGCCAGAGCCGCTGCATGGCCACGATCCCAGCTAATTGCTCCGACGGATTACTGGACTCGGGGATTTCTGGGCGTGCAGCAGTCGCCTGGTTTTGCAGCTGCCGGATTAACCCGCGCCCTGCCCGCAGCGTCGCGGCTGGCCGGTGCCGTCACCGTCCCCACGCGTGCCTGGCAGCCGCTGCCCCAGCTCACATCCTCCGGCCTCCTTGGAATTAATCTCTCAAGTACCAGCTTTCCTCCTCTTCAAACGGCTGCATCGGAAAGGATTTGAGAAGGGTTCTTTTTTCATACTGGGGAGAGTTCTGAAAAGCGTCACATAGAGTGGGAAGGCTGCGATGGCTCCGTCTGAAACACCTTCACTGCCTTTAAAACGGAGGTTGGCTCGGTTGGGCTCAGCAAAGCAGCCACAGAGCACTCAATGTACACGATCCCTGTAATTATCTGAGCAGTTCCCTTGAAATCTGCTCTTGTACTTCTAGCAAAGCGCAGGTAGATATTGTATTTGTAGCAGTTTCCCTTGCTGTGTGAGAGTGCGGCCGCCTCTCCATCCATTAAAACCATGGGAGCGGATCTGGGGTTTGCAGGAGCGAACGCTTTGGATGAGGATGGCAAGAAAGGAGCTGAGGATGATGAGGAAGGAGCCGAGGATGATGAGGAAGAACTGAGGAAGGAGCCGAGGAAGGGAGCCACGGGCTCTCGCGGCACAGATGTGTTTCTGGGACAAGGACAGGGTGCAGGACCCTGGGCAGGAGGTGTCCCCGCTCCTGGGGCTGCCCTTGGGACGGGTCTCTCTCGCCACCCACTCTGGGGGTCCGGGGCTTGGCACGGTGGTCCTGGGGTCCCCGGCTGCCGCCGGCCCCGCCATGCGCTGCCGCATCCCTGCGCCGAGCGCATCGCCCCGCGTTGCCGTGGCAACGGCAACTCCTACACGCTGCTATTTATTCTGAAGGACACTTGCTCTTATCTGTTGTTGCAAAGCCCTCAAAAGATTGCATGCGGCGCAGAATTCCTGCGAGGTAGCCGGCCTCGCCGCTCCCCTCCCACGAGCCGCGCCTGGGGCCGTGCCAGCCAGCGGGGTGGCCGGGAGGCTGCTGCGGTGACAGCCCTGGGCCGGCTCACTGGACGGGACTCGGGCCGGAGGGTGACGCCTGCTGTCCTTGGGCAGGACCGGGCACCGGGGGGCTCTGCCTGCCCGGGCAGCCCCGCGCGGGCTGGGGGTGTCTGCCCCCCGTGCCCCATCACCGGAGATGCCAGGAGCGGGGGACACCCCAGTGTTTGGGTGTCACCCGGCGCTGCCTGGCCCTGCTCAGCACGGCGTTTGTGGCACAGCCCGTGTACAGCTGGGGGCTGCGCGTTGTGTTTCCCCCATGTCCTCGTGCCGCCGGGGACTGGAGCAGCGATGCTGGGGCAGGTCCCGAACCCCCAGCCCGGGGCTGCTGTCACCGCAGCCTGAGAACGTCACGAGCGAGCAGGAGGGAATGGGAAGAGGGGAAGAAATGTGTTTTTCGTGCAAGCTGCCAATCCTGAGAGCTGAGGACTGGCATTTTGGCTTTCAGGAGCTGCCACAGCAGCTGGGATTCAGTGGGTTTGGGCTGGGCGCGTCTTCCCTCGTTCTGCGGTGGTTGATAAAAGCGCCTCGTGTGCAGCTTTGCTGGCAGAGGGCAGGGAGAGGTTTGGGTGCAAGGGACACGGGGACATCCCGGGTGGCCTTAGGGGGTCGGGCAGTGGCTGGATCCCAGCCCAACGTGCCCTTGGTGTCAATACGAGCGTTGTCACGGTGGATCCAGGTTTGATGTTCTCTCAACTCCCGGCTGGTGCTGCCGGTGGCGTTGCCGGTGACCCCACTGGTGCACGGCCCGCGGGGGATGCTCCTGGTGCTGCCACCGCTCTGCCGGCCGCTAAAAAAAACACCGACAACATGTTTTGGGTGGTTTGGTTTTTTTGAAGCCTTGAAATCCTTCCTCCCCCAGCCCGAACTATTTTGGTTTTTGTTGTCTGTTTCTGGCTCTTCCCTTTCTCCTTCTGCGCTCTTTTCCCTGCGTTGCCTTATTCTTCCCCAAAATAAATGCTGTTACGCTTTGAAAAAATACCCAATTAAGGAAAAAAAAAAAAAGGAGATTCTCTGAGCAGAAAAAGACTGTGCCTGAGAGTATCCAGGTCAGCTCCTTTAGCTTCATTTGCTCACGCATGGAGGGAGTGTACAAATGCTTCTGTCAACCAGATGCACATTTTCTAGTGCTACCGAGGACTTTACGGGGTGCAGCGCTGCGGAGGATTAGTCTATTTAGCCATATAAAGCTCTCATTAACTCCTGCTGAGTTTGACAAAAGTCTTTCTTGTGTAAAAGCTGAATAAAATGGAGTAAAGATTTTGGGCTTTGGCCTAATGATTTTTTTGTAAAAACAAGACAAATTTTCCTATCAGGCATTTCCTTACTGTGAAACTCGGTGCTTTGTGTGGGGTAGCGTTTTAGGGGCAGGTCTGAGTGGAGCAGCGCCTGGTGAGACGGGGCGACGGGACAGAGCCCTGGGGCGCCCTGGGGTGCCCTGGGGTGCGTGTGGGATCCGGGCGCTCTTTGCTGCAGCTCGGGGAGGGTTCATTGCGCCGTCTGTGTGGGTTTGCTCCTCGGGCCTTGGCTCGGGGAGCAGGGCCGTGCTCCCGATCCCGCCGCAACCCGGGGAAGGTTGGCGCTGCCGGGGCTCCGCTCCTGCCGTCTGCTCCCGATAGCGCTCCCGAAAGGGCTGAGCTCTGGCGGCGCAGGCGCTGGCGCTTCCTCGGGGCATTTCACGGTAAAACCGTCCTCGAGTCGGCCGTGGTGCGTGCAAATCCACTGAAAAGCAGCAAAGTCGCGTTTTTGGATGGGGGCCCTTGGCCTGCCCTGGTGGTGGGTGCTGTGGCGGGAGGGGTGCGGGGTGCCCTGCGGTGCTGTTCTGGGGGTGCTGGCTGGGGGGGATCGCTGGCACCGCTTTCCGCGCTGCCGGGGGGCTCGGGGTGCCGGGTCGCTCCCCTGCCTTTCTAACACGCTCGCTGTCTGTCCGCAGGTCAGGTTGCCCGCTTGGAAGCCATGCTTGGATTTTAATAGCCATGTTCCACCTAGCCATGGACCTCGCCAGCTGCCAGCCCGTGCCCAGCGGCGCCGGGGCGAGGCTGTCACCGCGGCCGGCGCTCCGGCACAGACTGTCCCGCGGCTCGCTGTGGGGCGCGGGCA